>NW_010729148.1:1566366-1628408 GCF_000365185.1 Nelumbo nucifera | reverse complement strand
CCCAATCCGACACCTAGTGCAGTATCACAATCGAGTCTAGGGGTCAGGTGTAATTTTCCAGTTTTTCCTATCAATCTCTAAGGTCTAGGGCAATACTGGAAATCTGGTCTGGTTCAAAGATTCAATTAATCCTACACTATATGTGCCTTGGGTCTCACCCTGGCGGCTGAGACAGGCCACCCCAACATTTGGCAGCACACCAGTGTCAGCCTTGGTAGGATAAATCTCCCCAGATTTATCCAACTGCTGTGAACATTTTAAAGTAACACGAGTCTCATAAGTGTCCAGTTTAAGGGTATTACACAGAAACACACCACAGGAATATGAATCAAATATGTACTTTATTCATTTACAATAAATGTCATAAGTACACCAAACTAATTGGAGCTAAGGGCATACAAAACTGTCTAACAATTTTTGGGAATTTTACAAAAGTTGAGGCCTCAAGGATCCAAGACAATAGGTACGTAGAATCCAAAAATCCAGATCCAATGACACCAAGATCACCTAAGTCCAACACCGTTTGCCCCTTCATCCTAAGACCCAAAGTCAAAACCGATTCCAATTGTCCGATCGGAGTCATTTTGATCCTGAACTTCATTTCACATCAAATCCAAAATCCAAGATCATAGGTACGTAGATCCCAAAAATCCAAATCCAACAACACCAAGATCACCCGAGTCTGACATCGTTTACCCCATCATCCTCAGACCCGAAGCTAGAACTGATTCCGATCATTTGATCGGAGTCATTTTGATCCTAAACCTCATTTCATGTCAAATCAGAAATACAAAACCATAGGTACGTAGAACCCAAAAATCCAAATCCAATGACATCAAGATCACCCAAGTTTGACACCGTTTACCCCATCATCCCAAAACCCAAAGCCGAAATCGATTCCGATCGTCCAATCGGAGTCATTTTGACCCTAAACCTCATTCCACATCAAATAAAAAATCCAAAACAATAGGTACGTAGAACCCAAAAATCCCAATCCAATGACACCAAGATCACCCAAATCCGACACCGCTTACCCTTTCATCTCAAGACCCAAAGTTGGAACCGATTCCAATCGTCCGATTGGGATCATCTTTGATCCTGAACTCTATGCCTCATGAAATTTGAAATCCAACCTTTTAGATGGATAGATCTCGAAATTCTGAGTCCAACGGTACCAAGATCATCCAATTCTGACACCGTTAGTCCCTCCATCTTGAGACCTAAAGCTAGATTTGATCCGGGCCCTCCATTTGGAATCATCTTCACAACAATTTCGAACCTAGGGCATCCCACGACCAAAACTTCCTCTCAGCCTCTTGAAGCATCTTAAAAATCCAATATTTGACCAACTATAGCTTCCAATCAATCAAGTCAATCACTTAAACTTAGAATGTCCAATTTAGATAAATTGGTGAAATCTTTCACTCTTTRTCTTGATTGATTGAGAGGATCTCTCATAAAACTGTCTTGACAGCCCATTCTCCCAATCAATCTCCCTTCAAAAACCATTTAAACCTCAGTCATTGATCTCTCTTATTTCCCATCTCAGCCCTCCATTCCCCTCTCAAAAAATCTATAACTACCATCCATTTTTCATATCCTAGACACACAATCTAACCTATACAATATATCTTAGCCTCAAGTGAGAATTCTACACCTATTAGGCAAGACACCACTCCCTTTCACGTCTAAAATCTTCTCAAAGCTTCCCTAACCCACGTCTTAGACTCACTCCCCACCATGTCCCATGTCTCTTAGGTCCATTCATAATAGTATCAATCCAATAAACCCTACGCCACACAAATTATCAAGGAAGAAAGCATGAAGCATGTTTGAAGCAACAACACCGCATACTTTCAGCAGATCATCTACACAATTTGAGGCACATTCTTCATAACCTTTCACACCCAAGAAGCATGATAAATGACTGAAGTTAGAAGCTGATACACATTAAAGATAATGGCGGCTGGACCAAGCAATGCACATGGAGTTCTTCCTTTCCTTTGCCATTCCAGGTATGTCCACTGCTTTAAATTTTCTTGATTTACCTAGTATACGTTTGGCATCGATGCTGCAGATGTAGCACTGTTCTCTGAGAAAATGGTGTTGCTGATGTGTGGGTTGGAAGCACTGTTTTCTCAGAAAACTGTGTCTTTTTTTGTTTGGAATTGTTGCTGCCAGGTAGGACGTTTCCTAGAGCAACAACTTTTTTTGTTTAATACCAATGCTCCAGGATACGTTTTCTATACTTCTACCCACTATCTAATGTCACATCACGGCCCTGTTGGTAGCAACGAGTTGTAACTCCAGGAAACACCAAATTTGGTATTATTCCAAGCCATGCCTTCCCAATTCCCAAAGCATTGCTTGGAGCACCGTTTTCTATAGAAAACGGTTTAAAAAAGATAACTGTTTCTTGGAGCACCATTTTTTTCTATATAGCACTGATGTGGCCCCATTTTCTGGAGCAACGGCAACGGTTCCAAACAGGCGCTAGTTTTTTTCACTGATATTAGTACCATTTAAATTTCATTGATTACATTAATTGTTTTTTTAGACAATTTCTGTTGTCACTTTTCTTCTTATAAGTAGTTTAGTAGAATTAGCATATTAGCCGTCGAAGACAATAATCTCATGGATTGTGTTTGATTCCCCTCACTCTTCTTTATCCTTTTCTTTTATAACTTTTACTTTGTCTTGTAGCTATATACCAATTTTCAAATTCTATGGTTGGGTGCATGCTTTCATTTTCTTTTCTTTGTTTTAATCTTGTAAACCAATTTAGAATTTTAACACATCTATCCTTAACATCGGCATTCAGCATCTACATCACTTTCAACTATACTTAGCATTGAACATGTTTTAACCGAAATCCCATCTCCCCCTTTTCTGTTTTAAATTTTAGAGTAACGGTCCAAGTTTATTTAATTACTTAGTTATTTAGTTTGTTTCATTGGACATCCAATCCCACCCTTCCGATCCGTCCATTTTTTTCTAATTCTTTTTTTTTTTTTTTAGTTTTTTTTTCTTTTTTCCTTTGTCCTTTTAGTTCAGCACGCATTGCAGATATTCTTTTTTTCAAAACTCATTGCATAGTTGCCCCTTACATTTTCAGTATGTAATGGGTTTGATGTGAATGGACTCCAAATCTTCATCTAGGCTTTTGCTTAAATACCTAATCCATCGCTCGTGTACTTTCATCTCCCTTAGTCCATTGTTTTAGCTGGTTCAGTCCTCTCACCTTCACATTATCACATTATCTAGGGCCTTGATTAGTTATTATTTAACCCCTCACGCCAATAAACATCACAGTTAACAGTTAGCATGTGTTTTAGTAGTTTAAGTTGTAGATTTCTTCACTCATGCATAAACATTAAATCAGGTAAGAACTCTAGTATCGATTCAAATCATTTAGCTTTTTCACGGTCTAATTGTCCATTAGTTTTTCTAGCCAGCAACCCATTCAGCATATGAGTATCCCCCAAGTGTTATTGACGCTTTTTCTAGTCTTGCAATCTAGAGTATATTTTCATTGCTTGCCACTAGGATTTCATTAATTTTTGTTTTCTCACTTCCTTCTAGCCATATGTTATATACCTTAATCATTAAATCATTTTCCCTTCTCTTGACCTTTTTTAGTGACTTATACTCCCGTATGTTTTTTTTTTTTTTTTTTACATTTTCTTAGTTTCAATGTGTATGTTTTCTTTTAATGCCCAAGATTATTAAATTTTCCTTGAACATTGCTGAAGTAGTGGCCGGTTTAACTGGGCGAGTGTGGGGTGCCTAACACCTCCCCACACCGTACATTAGTCCCCAGACCCTAAGAATCTCATCCTTATTGGGCAACGAGTCACCAAAAAAACAAAATGTTTTTCTTGAAAAATCCTGGGTTTTCCTAAATTCACAATTCCAAAAATTTAAGTGGCGACTCCATCCATATCCATATTAGTCTGTCCCTCCCTTCGGGTCGGGTAGCCACAAGGTCCATATAGATTTGGTTATAACCACTATAAGCATTTAGGAAGGAGAAGGGTTCATTTCTGACTGTGGCATCTATTAGTATCTCCATGTTCGGTAGAGGAAACTCATCCTTCTAACAGAATCTATTAAGGTCCTAAAAGTCGACACAACACACAGGAGTGACAAGAGACAATGATGAATTAAGTTCCATTACGTGATGAATACTAGGGGAGAAGGTTCTTAAGGTGAACCTTAATTGGCCATTTATCTTCTTGACTGGTGGGATGCTTGCATCCACTTGGGATGTGGGCTTGATGAAGCCCACCTTTAGGAGACTCTCTACTTCTTCCTTAATTTTCAGCAACACTTCTAGTCTAAAGACCCGTTGAGACTATTTGATTGGTTTGTACTTGGGATCAATGTACAATGAGTGCTTGACCAAGGCTAGATCTAATCTTGACACTTGATCGTACAACTAGGCAAAGATATCTTGGAATTCTACCGAGTTAAAAAGGAGAGTGAGTGCAGCTCCTAACGAAGTATCTTGTCTGAAGGTAAAAGAAGGTGATGTAACTTTTAATAGTTTTATCATGAAGGTGGTGCCCAGAAGGATCAACCTTTCTCCAATTCCCGAAAAACAACCTACTAATAATGAGGGACATGCCTAGAGTGTGAACCTTGAAGAACCAACTTTTTAGGAATTGAGCAATTGTGTTGACATCGGGTTTCTATCTCATAAAGTCTATGACTTCGAAGATCGGTTTGGGCACCTAGAACGGGTGTAGGTTGAAATGAGAGATGCTCTGCAGCTGCTCCCACAACACACGATTATGTTGGAGAACCTCCCTTCACCCCAGCCAGACTATCCACTCAGCCCTCTATTCGCCCTGGGGCCTTTACACTCGAACTACATTATCTTCAACCACAAGAAACCAGTAGTTTGATCCTGCTAGTAGGCAACATTTCCAGATTACTGCAACCTCCCGCCCCTTCTGACCTTGTCCCCACAACTAAAACTAGGGAACGGAGCACCGCTCCCATTGAAGTACCTGTTATCTCCCTAGAACTATGAGTATGTGCAAAGCCTTATAGAGGCCAACCAAAACAAAGCCCAAACTGTCTTCCTCCTTCAAAAGTCATATTCGAATAGAATCCTATACAAACCTTATCTGACTGGCTAGACACCGCCACAACATTGGCCTTTGTACGATGCGTAAAGGGGCAATCCTCAAGAATTGAGACTTACTAATGCTGATCTACGCAACATTAAGCAATGACCAAGAGAGGATCTCTTGGCTTATGTGATGAGGTTTCAAAAACTCACACACATTGTGTTTGATGAGCATGCCCTAGAAAAAGGCTATGTGGAGCAGGCACCCTAGGAATGAAACTGGCTTATTGAATAGGGATAAAAAATATAGAGTTAGAAAGCTTTAACCAACTCTGGTGTTGCGTTGAAGGAACTGTAAGGACCATCGCTACGGCATGGTCTCAACAACCTGAACCTAACCCACCATATCAACAATCACAAAAGGAGGTGTAAGCATATATAACTTAGCATCACAAAGATTGCAATGAACACTGTAAGTACCATGGGCTCTAATCGGAAAATGGTCAAGTCTCCGAAAGTCTAGAGAGGACGAAAAGGAAGAGAGAAGAAGGGAGAGAATGATTGTTGTAGAAGACGTGGGAGAAGAGCAGAGGGAAGAGAGAGAGAGAGAGAGAGAGATTCACTAAGAAACCCTAGGGTGAGGGTTATATGGTAGTGTCTGACCTAGGGGGTCAGTTGTCTCCCTTTATAAAAATGGGATCTTGAGGCTATTAGGAGAAGATCCCAAAGGAGACATTCCCTTATTAGGAAAGGGGATTTTTATCCTCATGTCAGCTATCAAGCAAACTCCACTAAGGTTTCACCACGTGTCTAACGTAACTCTCTAGGGATAGAGTTTCCTTTCCCTAAGGATTCTCACAACACATGTGTGGGTTACACCCTTTCATGGGTTTTCTTGTAGACACATGTTGGGAATTTTGATCAACTAATGTGTTTGGATGTTTCTATAAGTAATCTCTGAAGCTTTCCGTTGCGGCTTACCGCATCTGTGCGGAGCGCGAGTTGCATGCAAACATATATTGCCAGCTTTGGCTTTGTTTATCGTTCATCACATCATGAGCTACCATTCGATGTTCATCGTAGGATGTTGGTCTCGGATAGCACACTATGCTCATCACTGGTCTCGGATACCACACCATTGAATTCTAGACATACCAAAACATCTATCTGTAAAGTTTAAACTCAAAATTTCCCTATTTAGTCCTCCATCAAACCGAGATTCCATTTTGGATCCTCTCGTTGACCCACTTTTCTACGATCTTGACCATCCAGAACCAATCAAACAACACCACAAGATCTCGGACATCCTAAAACCACTACCTATGATTTTTTATCCAAAACTACCTTTGTTTACCCTTTTATCGCACTAAGATTCTGTTTCGAAGCTTTAGATTTACCGAATCAAACCCCTTTCAAATCTACTTGATCTGGGCCTAGTTGGGCCAATCTAACCCGACCAGTCAACTTAGAATGTTCATGCACCCCACTCTACCAAATTTTAACCAAAAATACCCCTGTTTACCCTCTTATCCAAAAGATTCTATTTCAATCAATCTTATGGCCCTACACACACAAAACCTCTGTATATGCTCAAACCCATCTCCACCCTCGATTTCTCGACCCAAAATCCCCACCATTAAACCAGAATCCCAGTTTGACCCCCCTTAGATCTTGTTTGACCCAAATAACCAAAAATTACAAAAATTCCCTTCCCCCTTCATATAAATTTAAACATATGTTTATGAAACCTAATCCAAAAAATTGATCAAAGCACTATTCATTATCCATTTTAACTCGACATTGAGGCGGCAGTAGATAAACCGGTCGGTGATTTTCTTCCTTTTTTGGTCTTCTCTCTCTCTCTCTCTCTCTCCTTGACCCTATTCTTCTCTCCCCTTCATTCCCTCTTTCCCAATTGCAAAGGCAGACCTAAACTCCACAATAACTCTGCCTCCCCTCCTCTTCTTCTCTCCCTCTGGTTGCTTCCTTTCTTTTTCATTCCTATCTATCTCTGCCTCACTTCTCTCTCTCTACCCCTTTCCATATGTCATCCCTGACCACCCCTTAGGCATCTTTCCTGCTGATGTAGGTTGCAACGGTGTGTTCAAACATAACTGACAATAGCAGTGTCATTTCCTCTTCATTTTATCTCCACTCCCACTGTCATTTCCTCTTCATTTTATCTCCACTCCACTATGAGCATCAGAAAAACCGGCTCACTTGCCACTTGGGTTGGAAATGGAATCGCCACCTATCAAATTAGAAAATGGAGGTGATAGGACATCCGATAATGATTTTGAAAATGCATTATTTTAATAGTGACTCCAAAACCCAAGGCACCGGTCCAAACCAGTCCGGATAAGATTCGGATGGGAGAGGAAAGGGATTAGGAACCCCTCTTCCGGGTCCAAATAGTTGGGACCCGCATGGGACTTCAAGCACAAGCAATCACAAACACTCAAATACAAGTGCACAAATACTTCATAAAGCATAGCAAACATGAACATAGCACCATATGGGAATCTGCTATCTCAACGCAATTTTTTTTTTATTTTTATGTTATTTATATTTTTTAATTTTCATATTTTTCTTTCTTTGCTTCTATTATTGTTTTCCTTCGTGTAGCCTAATCCTTCCCTATCGTACTACTATGCCGAGTTTATTAACTGAACCTTCCCATTTCTCCCTTTTCCTTGTGCATTTATTATTTTCTTTATCCTCCATTTTTTATTGCTATTTATTTTTATTGGCGAATTTGTCCCCTCGGGCAATCGATCTTCTCACTTTAGTCTTGAAATATTAACAGATCAGTACTGCCCACTTGTTCCCTACTGCCGACTACTCTCCTCCTCTCCTTTTCTCATATTTTATTTATTTTCCTTCATTTTTTATGAAAATCAGATTTTTCAACTCCGGTGACAAAGACAAATCAGTATGTCCAAAGTCTCTTGACAGAACATCATGAAATAAAAAATTAACAGGCGTTCAAGCTCTTTACATTCAATCGATCAGCAACACACAACATTCAATCTAAATTTCAGACCTTACCCAAATAATACCAATGCAAAGCATTACTGGCTCAACCACCTTTATTATTATTATTTATTCCTATCCATATAATCCTCGTGAGCATAACAGATAAAACAACCGATGAACTACAGAGGACTCCATTTATGTTGTTGGCCCTCAAGAACAGCCTAATCCAAATCAACAGAGAGAAGCACAACGATATGACATATTCGCCATGGGCTCACATAACATTAAATCTCAAAAACAACCCAGCTATAAGACAGCTAACAGGAATAAAAGAAGAAGAGATGAATAATGAAAATAAAAAAAAAAAGAAGTGCTTTTCCTGTCCTCCAAATCTCCACCAAAATCACTGTCACTAAATCCCATTAGACTTGATTCTGATTTTTTCTGATAAAACAGACCATAATCTACGGTTCCTTTTATGTACCTCAAAACCCTTTTTGCTGCCTGAAAATGAAGCTCCGTAGGTGACTCCATAAATCTGGTAATCAAGCTTACCACAAACATTAAATCAGGTAGTGTGGCAGTTAGGTACATTAAGTTTCTTACGATTTGCTTGAAATATGTACTGTCAACTTTTGTGCCATTAACATCTTTAGTCAGCTTAGTTCCTGGAACAATAGGTAATAACATCAGATGGTAGTATCTACTACACAATCGTGGAGGATGATAAAGAGGCTGACACACCAATCACAAAGAAAGTTGCACTAAAGGTAAAAGATTTATGGTTTCTAAATTATATATAACATATCCTACAAAACATTGTTTTGTGTCTACTACAAATTCATATAATACAAATATCATTCTCTTTTCTAATCACTCTCCAGAAAAACAAAATCCAACCTGTGATACTCCCATCACAACAAAACATTACGAGTCATATGCTGCCACAATTTCAATTTACAGAATCTAAGGTACATAATTCACAAAGTTATAAATTAATCAACAAAATAGTACATAACTAACAAAAACAAACATTTACAGGACAAAAACATCGACATTGTCAAATACTACAACGAAAATTCATACCCTTCCAAGCATTTAGAGGATTCCAACAGCACCGTTGAAGAACCGTTGGAGGAAATCAATATTGCATATGGACAAGTGGACAAACGTCCCCTATTCATCTCAGCCAGGATATTGGTAACTAGTAGGTTGAATACACTCACACTTTTAAAAGGTGCATAACCTTTTACCTTGAAAATAAAGTTCATCTACCTTGATTCTTGCATCCTTCCTTTGTTCAAATCGTACAATTCCTGGATGTTTTCGCTAGGTCATATAATCAGATGCTAGGACTAGACCCAATCACATTGAAAAATTCCATGTACATCAACCCCAAATACAAGCCCATCAAGCAACCATAAAGGGTTTTTAAGCCAGAAGTAACCCTAAAGATAAAGGAAGAAAATGAAAGGCTCCTTAAAGTCGGGTTCATTAAACCCATCACACATCCAAAGTGGCTATCAAATGTAGTACCAATCAAGAAGAAAAATGGCTAACAAAGGTTAGTTCCCAAATCCTTCCTCTAAGTGTTCATTACATGATATAATTTAGCTAATACTCAATCTCTACCATATTTTAGGTGTCACGTTAACTTTTGAGACCTTATTAAATCTTGCCCAAAGGATGAATTTCCCTTACCGAACATGGAGATTCTGATCGATGCCACAACTAGAAATGAATTGTTCTCCTTCCTAGATGCCTGCAATGGGTATAATCAGATTTACATGGATCTCGTAGATGCCCCACACACAACCTTACAAATCCCGATAGAAAATTTTTACTACAAGATGATGCCTTTCAAACTTAAGAATGCTAAAGCCACATATCAGAGAGCCATGACTTGTATCTTCCATGATATGGAAACAAAAAAATCAAACTCTACATGGATGACATAGTTGTCAAAGCTAGAAAGGAAAACCACATTGGTGAAGCCAAAAATGTGCATTTGGAGTTCAGTTAAGCAAATCTCTAGAATACAGAGTTGATCATTCGGGATCCACCTTGATGAAGCCAATGTTAAAGCAAATTTTCTAGGAAAGGTTTCATATCTCAGAAGGCTCATTCTAGGGCTTTCACTAGTCGTGTCACCCCTCCTTAAGCTCACCAAGAAATCTAGTTAGTTTCAATGGTTCGAGCAATATGAGAAGTCATTTGAATAATTAAAATAGGCCCTAGCCAAGGCTCCCACTATGTCCCCTCTACAAAGTGGTAAAGAGTTTAGACTCTTCATTGCATCCAACCTAGATGCCATAGGGTGTCTGATAGCTCAAGAGAATGAAATAGGACAAGAATTCCCAATTTATTGTCACAGTAGGTAAGCCAATAGAAAAGAACTACTCCCACATGGAGCAACAATGATTAGCTTTGGCCATTGCTACCCAGAAATTTATGCATTACATCCTAGGAAAAAGGATAATGCTCATCGCAAAGAATGACATCGTTTAGTACTTTATAGACATACCACCACTATCAGGAAGGTTGGTAAAATGGATGATGCAGCTCAGTGAGTACAACATAGAGTACACCCAACCCAAAGCCATTAGGTACCAAAAGGTAGCAGATCTCTTAGCTACTTTCCCCACTAACGATTAGTTTGACATATCTGAGGAGATTCCCAAAGACATTTCCCTTATCACAATAGTAGTTGATGCCAAGTGTGAATTGACATTCAATGGTAGTTGTATTAACTCCTCAACTGATGTAGGAGTGACATTGACATACCCTTCAGGCGACATTACCTCTTATTCCTTCAAACTTTAGTTCCCCTATTCCCATAACATCGCAGAGTACAAAACTCTTGTACTAAGCCTAACCATTGCAAGAGATCTAAGGGTAAAGAAGGTTCGAGTGGTTGGATCTTCCTTATAGCACCCTCATTTAGAGCCTCTAAAATCCAACCAAGACTTGGAAGTGACATACCATCATTGGAATAGAGCCAAAAATAAATACACTGATGCCCTATCCACCTTAGGGTCTAAAATCCAATCAAGTGAAGGCCCCGCCACTATATCTATCAACATAAGAGGCCAACCTTCAACAAAAAGGATGACTCACTAGGTAGAAACAAAATATTAGATCCAAGAGGATGATTGGCACTTGCCTATAGTTCAAAAACTCTAGAACCTCACATCTTAACTTAATATAACAAAATACTTATGCGATACCAATTAGTGCATGAAGTTTTGTACCATAAGAAGTCAAACAGAGTGAGAGCGTGATGTTTAAGACCAACGATGGAAAAAATAGTACTAAAGGGGACTCTTGAGGACCACTATGGAAACATAATGATGTCTCTCTACAAAAGATTGCAACAATTAGGGTATTACTAACCTGAAATGAAAAGTGATGCTACTAAGCTACAACATAGCTGCGACAAGTGCATACCTGAAATAGATAAATTTAAATGCTTCATTGTGAACGAAGTTGACTGGCGAGATGCATACATTGCCTACCTCAAAGATGGGACACTACCCATGGACAACATCCTTATAAAGATGTTGCTCTCCTAGATCAAAAGATTTTCTTTACAAGATGGGTTACTCTATTGCAAGTCCTATTCTGGGTAGCCTTTGCAATGTGTCGTGGAAGATGAGATAGACGAGGTATTGGAGGCAGCCCATACTATAGAGCCAGCCACCCATCAAGGACAAAAGGCCTAGTAGAATCATATACAACATCTAGTATTTTACTAACTAACAATGTTAGACGACACCCATAAGCATGTAAGGAAGTGTCACACTTGCCAAATACATGGCCACCGCATCCGACAACTTGCAATGCACTCCATCCCATCATCGCACCTTGGCCTTTCCAAACATGAGGGATAGACCTGATAGGCAAGATCAACCCAACATCAGGAGGATATTGTTTCATCATAGTTTCCATGGACTATATCACTAAGTGGGTAGAAGCCATCCCCTTGAAGTGAGTGGGTGAGACAAATGTAGCTAATTTCATTAGACAATACATCATCCACCATTTTGGGGCACCCATGCAAATCCTAATTGATAACAACCTATCCATCAAAAATCAAGAAGTTTAAGACCTGCTAGGCCAGTATGGAGCATGCTTAGGAACATCCACAACTTATTACCCTCAGGGCAATGGATAGGTGGAGATGACCAATAAGACACTCCTCAAAATGCTAAATAAAATTGTGTTTGGAAACCAAAAGGATTGGGCTAATAAATTGTCCTCTTCTCTCTAGGTCTATAGAACATCTATTTGAAAGTGAACGAGACCATATTCATTAGTTTATGGACAAGAGGTTGTCCTACCTACAGAAATACAAATCGTGCCTGCTAGTACGTGATGGGAAAAAACTTCCAAATAGAAGAGATGAACCAAATGTTGTGCGATAATCTTAAAATTGTGAATGAGGTGAGAGAAAAATGTCTCCAAAAGCAAGTGAAGTACAAGCAGATAATGGCATCCAATTTCAACAAGATGGTTAAACCTAGGATGTTCAAAAGGGAGACAAGGTATTGAAGACAACTTTGCATGTATCAGGGTAAATCAGTAGGAAAATTTTCTCTAAATTAGATCAGACCCTACTTGACAAAAGAAGTCCACCCCATAGGATACTATGTTCTATGGGATACTTAGAGCAATGGACACGATGAAACCATGAATTGGCATTGGCTAAAGTTGTATAATGAATAACAAGCAAAATGTAAATAACATATCAATAAAATTTGGATACAATTACTACAATTATTCTTTTTTGTTCAAACAATTTTCTATATTTTGATTGTATATGCCTCTACTCTTTTGAAACCAAAAGTCAAACACTGTGATGATAGTTAATTGCTTTGCACAATATATCTTTCCCTCGCAAAATCTTACCATGCTTGCCCCTGTAACCTTAATATAAAATCATTGCAACTATACTGACATACATAGTTGTGCTTAATAGATTTATGCATGGATTCTTTATGCGATTCACACACCACATATGCCATATCGGCCCCATTCACACACTGAAAAGACTATTGACTTACATGAGATACATTGCATCGTACAATGTACGTGTTCATTGTATCAGCCCTATTAACTCCACAGGTGACCATGTCAAAATAGACAGCCTCAAAAGCCCCAAGTAACCAATCATAGGCACCCAAAAGCCTGTGATAACTAGTTCCATGCATTCAAAAGCCTTGGGTAACCAATTCCAGGGACCCAAAAGCCCTAGGTAATGAGTCCCAAGCACCTAAAAGGCCTAGGTAACTAGTCCCATGCACCTAAAAGCCCTAGGTAAGTAGTCCTATGCACTCAAAAGCCCTAGGTAACCAATTCTAAGCACTCAAAAGCTTTGGGTAACTAGTCCTAAGCACTCAAAAGCCATGGGTGACTAGTCCCATGCATCACTCACCATTCATACATCTTCTGGCTTCTCAACTACAGGCATTACACACAATTCACAATGCTTTGCGTACCCAATCTAAAGTATTAACAATCCACTAGATTTTACATCACCATGACAAAGGATTGACAACACACAAACATAAACAATGCATATAGTTTCACCATGAAATATGCAATTACTATAGCAATTAGTATGTGACTTCTCAAATAATAATGCCTAAAGAAACAACAAGCATTTCTACAAAGACAATGCCACACGATACATTCTCCATTACTACGATGGAAAATTATACCAATCACAAACAACTTGACCATAATAATAAACTTCAAACATTACCAAATATAGACAGAGTGCAATACTTTAAGCCTACAAGCATGTTGTGATGGCACCCCTTCATAACTAATCTTCATGTCACTACATTACAGTTAAACAACATAGCCACAACGACAAGGTGGCTAAGTGCACAAGAACTGATGTCCAATACCAATAAAACAACAAAACATAGTAAAGCAATATTATTCCCATGTCATCATTGTAAACACATTCATCACATGGAAAAACATTAAGTATGGACACTGTGTTGTACACAAAAGATGGGCAATACAAAATAAACATAACCAAACACAATTTCACTGAACTTCTTTGTATAATTTTCCACCAATTACTTCCATGACAAACAAATCCACATAACTCTATTCAAGCAACATCTCTCATCCCATAATCTCACAAATTGGATTTGTTCTTCTCAGAGTTAAGTCAACTCCGTAGTAAAAGTCGCCAATAAAACCTCTTTTGAGGCGACCACAATCTCCACCTCCATCAAATGAATTTCCAAGGCAAAATATGATAGGGGTGACCATTTCAGCCTRACTTGGCTTTGAAAATCTGGGCTTGGGCCTATGTTTTTTTTTAAGGCCTGGGCCCACAAAATTTAGGGTCAGGCTAGGGTCCTAGTCTCATAAATCTTACCAAAATAACTAAACCCTAATATAGTAATCTTCCCATTCTCGGATCTTAACTCAAAACCCACTTACCCTGCTTGAAAAGTGGATGCATACTGCAAGAGTCCATTAGACCATCACTCCATCATCTTCACTCTTCAGTCCTTTACTGAATTGAAAAGTGCCGCTTACTGCAAGAGACCAAGGGCAAACCGTCTTCAGTTCTTCACTTGTCAAAAAAAGACTAAAACAATGCAATACTTTTTTTGCACAATCTTCCTGCAAGACAACATTCAATAAGGTACGTTTTCAGAATTTCAGAATTCTTTTTTTAATGAATTATGTTGGAAAACTGCATACCTATTAATGTTGAGACAACAAGGGACGTTTGAAAACTTCAGATTTCTTTTTTTTTTAATCTATTATGTTGGAAAACTGCATGCCTATTAATGCTAAGACAACAAGGAACACTTGAAAATTCCATATTTCTTTTTTTTAATCTATTATGTTAGAAAACTTCATGCCTATTAATGTTGAGTTTCTTTTTTTTTAATCTATTATGTTGCTTTTGGTTTTTGTTAATTGATTAAAAAATAATAAAATAATAAAAAATCTTAAAAAAATGTATCAATGTAAATCTCACCAATGTGCCAATGTTAAATAAAACAATAAGTGAATAAACTATGCCTTTTTCTTCTGTACGTAATAAAAGATTTAAAAAGATACGACAATGGGAATCAAACTAATTTTTGTTTTGAATGATTTGGCAATATTAAAAAAGGTTGTGGACATTATTTTTTTTACTCAAAATTCTTAACAATAATTTGGAAATCTCAAATAATTTTACAAAAAGATCAAAGTCTAAAATTATACAATGTTAACTAGTAGCCTACGACAACTCTAGAGTCTAGACTTCCTTATCATCGAACATCTTTATCACATGAATGAATCTTCATTTAGGGTGTCAATGGTATTCGAAAATTGGAGTTTGAATTGAGATTCGATATAATTGAATCGAATTTAGATAATTCAAATATCTAATCGGTTGAATTTAGATATCCTATTCATACCAAATAGCTAATCGGATTTGAATTCGGATATGGCATAATTCGATTCAATGAATATCCAAATTCAATCGATTATTTAATTCTTATGTATAATATATAAAAATTTTAAATGTTTCGTATGATTTATATATATATATACAATAATTAAATTATATAAATAACTTATATACTTATATACTTTATATAAATAAAATGTTTATTTTATATATTTATTAATTACCTAAAATAATTAATTAGTCAAATTCGAATCGAATTGAATATTTGAATATTTAATCGGATTCAAATTCAAATATTAATTTTCAATATCCGTCGAATATCAAATTTTTTAATCGAATTCATATTCGAATTTGAATGTTTTCATGTTTTATGTTTTTTTTTTAATTTTAACTATAGTGATTATGATGCATTTTTTATTCTCATATTAATTATAATTTATTTGCATATAGTTATACCAATGGCCAATCAAAACAATGGTGACAATATTAATCCTGTTGTTGAAGATGTAGATATGGATGTTGATGCAATTACTAATAGAACATAGAAAAGGAGTAAATTAATTATTTGGGAAGAATTTGAAAAACTTCCAGCAACGACAAGTTCTAAGCAAATGACTAGATGTAAGGCTTGTAATCTAGTCATGTCAGCTGATTATAAAAGTGGGACTAGTCATATGCATAAGCATCTGAAGTTATGCAATAAACACAAAAATCAAGATGTAAAACAAATGATGCTTGCAAACTCAAGGATCAAAGAAGTTATCAAATTTTATATTCAATCCAACTTTGCAACAAAAAGTAATTGGTAATATGTTGGTGATGGTGGAGCTACCATTTAGTTTTGTTAATTCACCATATTTTAAATTAACCATGCAAATTGTTCGCCTAGAGTTTAAAGTGCCATCTAGACATACCATCAAGCAAGATGTTATGGACCAATACAACATAGAAAAGAAGAATTTGCATTATTTATTACAATCAATCCCTGGAAGAGTATGTTTGACAGCAAATATGTGGCAATCTAGGGTAGGTGATGAGTATTGAATTGTCACAACACATTTTGTTGTTAGTTCTTGGAAGTTGCAAAAAAGGATTTTGTGTTTTCATTGTATCCCTCCTCCACATACGGGTTTAGCAATTTCTAATGCTATTATATCTTGTTTGTTTGAATGGGAGATTGAAAATAAAGTCTTTTCCATTACTTTGGATAATTGTAGTGTGAATGATGTCATGAAAAACACTTTGAAGTGTCATTTGTTGAATAAATATGATCTTGTGTGTGATGGTAAATTCTTTCTTGTTCATTGTTGTGCACATATATTAAATTTGATTGTTCAAACTAGAGTGAATGAGTTGATGGATCTTGTTCCCAAGATAAGAGATAACATTAGATATGTGAAGATTTCAGGTCCAAAAAAAAAGAAATTTGATGACATTATTGCACAGTTGCATTTAGATTCAAAAAGACATATCCACTTGGATTGTTCTACAAAGATGGAACTCAACTTACAACATGCTTCAATTTGCTATGTATTTTAAACAAGCATTTTCTTACATGGTATCTCGTGACTCAAACTTTTAGTTTGCTCCATCTGAAGTTAAAGTATTAAATGATTCTACCAATGTCTTTTTTGGATCTAAATACCCAATTGCTAATTTATATTTTCAGTCTATATATAACAGACACATGTGTTTGAGGAAGACTTCTAGATCACATTCATTCTTGGCTGACATGGTCAAACCAATGTTAAAAAAARTTGAGAAGTATTGGGATAATTATAGTTTGATCTTGTTAATTGTTGTTATTTTGGATCCCCGTTTCAAAGTAAAATTGGTAGAGTATTGCTTTCACAAAATTTATGGTTCAAGTGTTGATATACATTTGGATGAGGTTATGGATGCTTTGTATACTTTGTTTAGAGAATATACAACTCTCACAAGTTCAGCCCCTAATGTCACTGAAAGTAGTAAATATTGGAACTAGTGATGGTGGTGAAAGAAGGATGGGGATTGTAGATGAAGAAGAGTACTTGAATTTTGAGAGTCATAGGTTTAGAGTGTAATCAAAGAAATCCATCTTGGATATTTACTTGGAGGATCCAATGCATAATATGATAGAAGAAATGGATGTTTTGGAATGGTGGAAGGCGAGTACATTAAGATATCAAGAACTTGCAATATTGGCACACGATGTTTTGCCTATTCTAATTACAACTGTAGTTTCGGAGTTTGTATTTAGTACTAGAGGAAGAGTGGTGGAACAATATCGGGATTCACTTAAACCAAAAACTGTTCAAGCATTGATTTGTCTCCAAGATTGGCTATGCGAACAACAATCTCAAGGTAATTAAATTTTAAATTTTTTAATAAGTATTTATTTTCTTTTAATGCATTAATTAGTATTTAGTTTTAATTATTATCTTTTGTAGATGTTCATGAAGAAAAAGACGAATCTTCTAGTGATGAAGACTCCATTTGTGAAGATAAATATGAAGTTTAGAGTGGTTGCAAGTTTTGGGTAAAATTGAAACCATTTTCAATATTTTATTACTTGTTTATTTACATTAATTTGAACTACTTTTTCTTAATTTGCTAATATCTTTTTTATTTCACTTTTTATTTGTAGGAGTTGAATGGAAGATGGAGCCCCTTATAGAGATGTTTAAAGTTGTTTTGTAGATATTTCATGACAATGGATGGTTATTTTTTTATAGATATTATAGGTTATAGGTTGATTTTTTGTTGATGGAAGAATTGGTTGGTTAAAATTATCATTTTTAACATAATAATAGCCAATTGAAACTTATAAATTACAAGGTATAATTATTTAATTTCTTTTTATGTTAGAAGCTTTTATTTTGATATTAAGTTTAAAGTTTCTTACAAGCCCATAATCTTTTATGTTAAAAGCTTTTACCTTTTATGTTAGGCCCGGAATCTTGGCTTAGCCTGGCCCGGGCCCATGTAGGGCCGGGCCTGGGCCTAGCCTAAGCCCATTGTTATGAAGGCAAAGCCCAGCCCAGCCCATGATTACCCCTAGATTATGATAGAGAGGCAACTTTCTTGCACCCTTCCTTCTAGAAGACATGTGATAGCTCAATAACTCTAAGCTTTATGTCTGCCACTTCGAACCCTATCTTGTCAAAGACTGCACAGGTTTTCAACCATTAAGCAAAGGTCGACCATGGTAGCTCTTTGATAGGTTGTGCTAGCACCATTTTCATTAACCCTACATGTGTATTTATGGTCGAAGTCATTACGCCTACGGGGATTTGATTGTGGGAGTCCACTTTTACTAAAATGATGAGTGTCACATTCTTTGATAGCGCATTCAACATAATATAGTGTTCCCACCTTCTCAAATCTTGAACCTCAACATGATTTTCTACTAGAATACATATGGCAATCAGCTCCTCCTTTTTGTAATATTCCTCCAACTTCTTTACCGCCAAGTATTTGGTGTCTACAGATGACACATCGCCTTCCCTAACACCATCATCATTCCTCCTTCCTCCTCTAGAAAACAACACAAAAATATGGCGAGGAATGATAGCAACCACACCCCAATGATATTTATGGGCGCATCCTGTGCATCACGACGGACATGAGGCGAGCCCATTAATTCTGTCTCAATGCCCATAGCAACACCCCTGAGCTTGCCACTACCTTTCCCCTCCGTGTCATCCTTCTAAAATCCCTTCCCACAGTCTTAGTTCATTGCACCACTAGCCCTATTGCCCACCCCTTCCACTATGTTGCCTCACCCCTTGTGCATTCCAATTTCCTAAGTTGCCTCAGATCAGCCATTAACCGACCAAGGATGTCAGGCAACACAACAACATTTGGTGGACGAAGCAGAGTTGCTTGCGCATTATAACAACATACATATTATCTACCAAATTGTAAAACAACATAGTAAAAAGATTAGAATTCCTTCCATCTAACCATCAGACAAACGAGAACCAAATTGTAATACCTCCTCTAGACCAATCTGACCATCAGACAAATGAGAACCAACCATAAGCGGGGTGTTAAGGTAAAAAGGGGATAGGCTCCTCGAAAGGAGAAGGTGGTTGAGGATCAGTATGGGAGAGAATGGAGAATGTTGGAAAGTGGGGAGCAGACATGCTAGGGAAGTCTGGAGGTTGGGAAATATCCCTTTATAAAGGAGATCTCGAAGCCATAAAGGGAAGTATCCAAATAAGGACTTTTCTTCAAGGACTAGGATTTCCTCTTCCCTTATGATTCTCATGTGGTACGTTTTGGCTATAGCCCTCCTTGAGTTTTTTTTATAGTTATGTGACAAGGAGGAAGTCCTTTAGTAAAGCTGGCTTGTCTAGGTGGCTTGGAAGACATGGAGAAGTGAGTCATTTGTAGCTTATCGCAAAGAGTAGGAGAGTATATATCGTTCCCCTAGCTTTATCTAGCTATGAGTGATGTATTCAACTTATCGTAGGTGTGGGTGATTTGTGTTAGTTTCCTAGATCATTCGCCGGTCACTTAAAGGGCCTACAATGACTCAATATTATCAAATTGTTGGCCAGGGTGCTGCTTATCGTAGATGTTTTATCATTGTGTTTTATGCCATCGCAACTTGGTTTCTTGTATGTTTACAGTTCAAGGTTCCCATTGCAATCTCGACGATACCGAGATACATGTACTTACAATTAGCCCCCTTCTTATTGATAGAAGTATTTTTGTTAAGAACTAAGATTTTCAGTTCATTCATACTTTGTGAGTTGATACTCGATTTTGATGAAATGGGTTTGGTGATTTTGTGTCTGCCCTTGTCATTGAGGTTATGTGTGGTGGCTTGTCATGGAGGGTATGGGAGGTCCCTTGCTTTCAGATTTGATTTCTGGCTATGGGTTTGTTTGTTTGGTAAATAGATTTTTCTTAAAGTAGTACTTTCATATTCCTTGTATTATAGTCCCTTGCTTCTCGACAAGGGTAACTCTATCGAGAAGAAGCAAAAGAGTCGGTTTGAATGCCATTGGTGTTGGTAGTTGTTTTGTGTTTGTAAGTAGGTATCAATTACTTCTTTGGTGTTGTTGGTCGCTTAGGGTGATCAATTTGATTGGTGGATTTTTTTGTAGCTTTTTTTTGAATCTTCTTTTGATGCTATTGTAACATTGTTAAGGGTATTTTCATAATTTTGGTAATAAGATTTGTCTTACCTCATCGATTGCTTTTCGATATTCAGCAAGAAACAAATCGTTACATGGTTTTCTAAATGGCACTTGGCATGTGTGAGTGCTATTGAAAGGGGAGGCAGGGCGATAGCTCCCCTACTTCATTTTTGGTGACTAGGTGCATAAGAAATGCTCCATTGTCTCCTTCATCTTCTTGGGTTTAATGTTTTTGTTTCTAAACACCATGGCTCTCCGCAAGCAAAAGGTAACTATTTTGCCTTACTCTCCTTTCATTATGTTTGTGTAGTGTCTGGATACTATGCAAATATTATCCCAATTTGAAGAGGCTCGGGTGAAGGACAATGGCAAGGGGTTTCTAGCTCTCTATGTCAATAACACTAGGTGATGGCGAAACATACAACAACATCAAGCGTCAAGAGCTGCTTTGCTACTATGGTCGACCAAAGAGGGTGATTGTCTACCATTATCCGAAGCTAAAGACTAACATTGCGAAGGGGGGTGTATAGTTTCACTGGTGTTGAATACTTCACACAACTATTTATTACGGTTGGTTGACTGTTTCATGCACCTTCCTAGCTGTGAAAGTCTAGATTTTATGGGGCCTTTGATTTCTCATTGGTGTTGTCGTACCCATACATTTGTTGGGGCTTTTGGAGAATTTGGTATTTCAGTGGAGGATGTTTCCCCTTTGCTTACATTGCTTGTTGTTGGTGTACTATCTCCTGCTCAACTTCATCATGGTGAATCGCTCTTGCATAAGGTTATCAACATTTATGAAGAGATGATGAAGCATTGAAGGCCCACAAAGTCACTGTCGATGCTACTTCGATGATGAAGAGATATATATGGGTATTTCAAGATAAAATTTGGTAGGTAGGGACTTTAGGATGTTTGGAATCTGATAGTAATTCTTATTGGTTTCAGAGGATCAAGATAATGGAAATTTGGGTCAATAAGAGGATCTGAAAAAGAACCTTGGTTTAGTGAACGGGTAAATTATGGAAATTTTGATTAGAACTTTGAGGGTAGATGTTTTGGTGTGTCTAGGGTTCAATGATATGGTTTAATTGGTCTATATGTATTTTGATCAAGGGGATCTGGATTACGAGTGTTTAGGTCAATGAGAGGGCTCAAAGGGAATATTGGTGTGATAGAGGAGTAAACGAAGGAATCTCATGTTGAAATTTCATGGGTAGGTATTTTAGGAGGTCCTAAGTTTGGTGGTGGAGTCTGATATAATGGTCAAGGTGTAAATGGGGGTTAATCGAGACCATCAGATAGGTATCAGGTAGATTTAATGGTGGATTTGAGCTTTTCTAGGTTGAAATTCAGGTTCTTTGGGTGTTTTTTTTTTGTATTTTAGAGAGATCGTAATGGTCTAATCAGGTGTTTGGGATGAATTATGGGTATAGACCGAGCAAAAATCGGGTGTTAACAATGGCGTAACCCCAACCAGTTCATCCCATAGTTGAAACATTGTCTAGATTAATCACATACCACGGAGGCCATCGATTACCCACAAACATTTTGGGAACTACAAGTTTATTTGTTTATTGACATAATTACTTCTATTAGTAAGCAGGAGGCTAATCAGTACAAGAGGCAAAAACAATTTATAATACATGAAATTCATTCACCCGGTGTCATTTAACATATACCCAATAACGAAACCAACAACCTATGGAGAGCCACTACGCTTGGACTCAAAAGTGATCATCTATTCCAGACTAACATACATATTTCCCTTTTCCTTCTACTTACATACTAGTCCTCGTAGAAAGCCTAGTGCAAACAAACAATTTCAATCCTAATTCCAAAAGACATATTAGAACTACTAAACCCATTTTTAATGAAAGTAGGGTGATACAACGCAAAAGCCAAAGGAGCCAACAATTTTTCTTATTGACAAAATATACTCCTATCAATAAGTAGGGGGCTAATTGTAAGTACATGTAGCTTGACGTCGCAAAGATTATGATGAGGACCTTGAACCATGAGCATATAGTGGATTGACCTTGCGATAAGAGTTGTGGTGATACGAAAGAGGTTACTAAAACATTTGTGATAGGCATTATACTAATTCATGGTTTTGATGGCCAAACACCATTGTGGACCCCAATGATAATTGAGGATTGATCCAAAATAGTAAATGTGGTTGTTTACACTTGCGATAGGCCATATACATCACCCACGACCAATTGTAACCCCAACAAATGGAGTATGCCTTCATGTCCTCTACAATGAGCCACGATGACTTGCTTCATCGCAACAACCAAGTCATCCAGATGCATCATCATCCTAAAAGAACTTTATCCTTAGCACGTGACCACGGGAAAACTTCAAAAGGATTGTAGCCAAGACGTTCCACATGAAAATCCTAAGGGAAAAGAGAATCCTAGTCCTAGAAGATCTTCACTAGACATGTGGTGAAACCCTAGAAGAGTTTACCTATTAAAGACTAGAGAATTATTATCCTCTTTCCTAACGAGAAAAGTCCTTATTTGTATATTTCTCGTTATAGCTTCGGGATCTTCTCTATAAAAAAGGAAGACTCAGAGGTATAAAGAATAGATTTGTCTCAAGATCCTTAGCTTCTCCTGAGTTCCCCTACCTCTTGCCTCCTTGCAACCTTTTGCTTCCCACTCCCTTACATCCTTTTCCTCTCACAAACTTTTGGTCATCCTTTTTCTTTCAAGGAGACCATCTCTTGTTGCCTTACCACCCCACTTACAACTACAATTAGTCTTGTTTGCTATAGCATCCATATACCATTTTGTAGTTCACCAAATGGATGCAAAAATGGTTTTCTTAAATGGAGAATTAGATGAAGAAGTTTATATTAAGAAATTTAAAGGATTCATAGTTACAGGACAAGAAAACGAAGTGTGTAAATTAATTAAGTCTTTGTATAGTTTAAACCAAGCCCTCAAGCAATGGCATGAAAAGTTTGACAATGTGTTAATGACAAATGGGTATAGTAGAAATGATTCCAATAGTTGTGTCCACAACAAGTTTACAGATGATAAAGGAGTTATCATTTTCTTATTGATGATATATTAATAATGGGAACATGTCTTGATAAAGTAAATGAAACAAAGTAGTTTCTAATGTCTAAATTTGACACTAAGGACAAGGGTGAAATTGATGTTATCTTAGGATTTAAAATCCACAAACAACAAGGAAATATTATCCTATCACAATCCCATTATGTAAAAAATATACTCAGAAAGTATGAACATTATGAATGTAAACCAATCAAGACACTACTTGCTTCAAGTATTTGTAAGTACATGTTTCTCACCATGACTACAATGGCAATGAAGGTACCAAACCAAAGCCACAAAAACACCCACGGTGACACACAAGCCAACAAACACACACGACGAGTTCACAACCCGCTACGAACCTGCAATGAGCTCAAAGCCACCATGAACCTGCAATAAGCTCAAAGCCATCATGAACCTCCAATGAGCTTAAAGCCATCACGGACTGGAGATGAACAAAAATACAAAGATCAGCCAAAATCGCTCGTAACAAGACATCTGGTAGGATTAAGTAGGATACGTCAGACTAGTCATGATGCCACCCACGCCACGTTAATATAGGCAACCCGCAAAAGGAAGTGGCACATGTGTATTATGAGAATCCTCAGACGAAAGGGAAACCTTATCCTGGAGAGATTTCATAAGACGCGTAGCGAACCCTTAGCAGTGCCCCTCTGACAACCGATACTGAACCAAAGATCCCCTTTCCAAACAGGAGTCAAATCCTTTTTGGCTCCTTCCCTTCAAGACCTCGAGATCTCTCCCTATAAAAAGGTGGCATGACTCATAACGAACACATGACTCTATTGATAGAAGTTTGCAACCTACCATTTCTCTTAGCCTTCCTTTGTCCTTCAAGGGGACCACCACACTTAGCTTTACCACACCACTTACAATATTCATTTAAGGAAAAATGTAGGAGAACCCATTTCACAAAAGGAGTATGTAAGTATAATTGGATTTTTCTTACTTAATGAATTGTACAAGACCAAATATAGCAAAACTATTGGAAAACTAAGGGTCTATTTGGTTCGTTATCAGAATCGGAATCAGAATTGGAATGAGAATCCCTTGGAATCAGAATCGGAATCGGAATGGCTTATTCTCCCTACCTGTTTGGTTCAAACAAGAATCGAATTGGATTTCGATTGATGCTGTTTGGTTTATCAAGAGGCTAGAATCGGAACCAACCATGATTTCCAATTTTGCCCCTAATAAAAATAAAAAAGCAAAAAACGGATGAAAATACCAAAAATGCAGAAATTTTGCAGAAAAAGTGCAAAAATTACAATAATTTTGCAACAAATTAAAAAAAAAGCATTAAAATACTCAAAATTCAGAAAAAAGCAACAAATTCAGCAAATTTAGAAAAAATCAAAGTAAAACGTAGTGAAAGTCGTATTTACCTGAGTTGGGATTTGGCCTAGACTTGATCGATGCAATAAAGATGGGTTTTAGTTGATTTTTCACCTTAGGTTGTTTGTTGTGAGCCACAATGACAATCAGGGTGTGGACGGGGGCAATTCACAGGAGAAGACAACCTCACTGACATGGACTCTGCTTGAAATCTGGAAGAAAGATGGATTCTCTCAAGCGATTTTCGTTATAGATGGTTTTTCTTAACATGCGACAAAGAACAATAACAGGGGAGTCCTTGGAAAACTGACGAAACCGATGGTAGACGAGAGTAGACCCAGAAACGACAAAAAATTGATGAATATATGTAGGAAAGTTGGATTCGCGTCGCTACTAGATTGTCGTCTCATCGAGGAACACGATGAACAAGTATCCATAAATGTTGTGCTTTGCTCGCCAAAAGAGTGATAGGAATGATAAAGGAAATCAGGAAAAAATAGGGGAAATGGGAGAATGAGAAAGGAAAATGGGGGAAGAGAGATCAGAAGAGAGGGATTTCGGTTCAATCTATTGCTACAATGACCATTGCATCAACAAGGACAGGATAGAGGGAGGGAATGTGAGAAGAAGAAGAAGAAGAAGAAGAAGAAGAGAGAGGAAAGAGAGAAGAGATCGACCTCCTCACCGGAGATGGGGTTGATGACAGTAACGACAACGGCATGAGATTCTTCCTTCTCACCGCAACTCAATCGTAGATTGGATTGGAGGGGTTTTTTGTCCAAAAAGAAAAAAAAAATGAAAACTAATAGCGGAATGGGAATCACATTTCGGGGGAGGGGGTCGAGATGGGAGAATGGCATTCTGATTCCTCATTTCCATTCTATTCAACCAAACATCCGGAATCGGAATGGGTCATTCCGATTCTGATTCCAGGGTCCTATTCCCTCGAACCGAACAGACCCTAAGTGTGGCATGCTCTGTAAGGAGTCCATCCTAATTCCTGACCTGCCTACCTAGATTTCTTATTCATTTTCTCTACCTGTACGCTACTCACAGCACACTGCAGCCACGCATCTCACAACATAACCATTCAAGGCAGGTGGAGTGTGGGTAGAGAATAGTGGGCAGAAAATCTAATTTGGCCCAACAGCAGTATACTCGCCCTATTTTTGTTAGAGACCAGTTCTACTCCTCACAGAGGGTGCCTCACACGCATATCCTACCATGCATTGGGAACATCTCCCGGGATATGCGTGTGAGGTCGGTGTGAGGAGCAGATACGGTCTCCTCTTGTTATGTCTTGCCCTTGATCCATAAAGAAAATGTGGATAAAAAATATGAGAACTACATATGTGGACTGTGGAAGGAAGAAAATTAATAATAACAATAAATAATTAAAAAAAAAAGAAAGAAAGTGCACGAGTCATCTCTCCATTGGGGAACAATTGCCGATTCCCGTCACAAACCTTTTCCGCTACTAATTGCCTCCTGTTTCTTTTCTTATGTTCCCGGGATTATCCTAACTGTTTTCCAACGGTCGAAGTTTCAACACTCACCAGACCAGTTTGCTGAGAAGAAACACCATGATTTCTCCATCTCTTAGATCTCTGCCCCTCAATGCCCGCTTTTCGCACTTTCTGTCCCCAAATCATAATAGGATTTTATCCAAAGCAAGTCTTCATTTGCACAAGACATGGAAGCACTCTATGAGTTTAAGCGAAATGCCCGCCATCAACGATGGGATTTTGAGGATTAACGGAAAAAATGCGCTCACTTGCGTTCCAGACAATGTCATTGTTACTCCATGGGAAAATGCTTCAGCTTTTGTCGGTGCAACTTCAACTCATAAGAGTTGCCGGCATGTTTTCAAGCTGGGAGTGATTCAGTAAGTTATCTTTTATTTTTCCTCTTCACTACTTCCGTTTTATGTCCATTTTGAGATTCAGCTTCCATAGGTTTCTTTATCGGTAAGAGTGTACTATCGCAGATCTTCTCAAGATGTTTTAGGAATATGATATTTTCTATTTATTCAGTAATAGATCCTTCATTTGGTGACGGCTGACAGGGCAATTGAGAACTGCTTCTTTGGTACCGACATTTTTCTATCAGAATTTTTGGCCATTTTTCCCTTTTATTAATTGGTGAATGGAATATCCTGTGTTTCGGTATCTGTTAGACTTCCGGATCTGCTTCTTTTGGTATTCAGTGTTTTCTATCGCTACTATTTACGTTTTTGCTCATTTAACAGATGTACATGTATGTTGGAGTAGAAAGGCCTTTCATTATCCTGGTTATTTTTATGTAATGAGCTTTACAATGAAACCCGATTTTCATTAAAGATATAGGTCTACACTGAAAGATTTGCTGCCGGGAAATTAGGTCCACTTTCAGATTATATAGATATGTAGATATGCCTTTCTTACTTTCCAGGAGATGATATATGGTCCGCCTTTTTAGATGCATTGCTCTGTTTTGGGGGAAAACATAGATGTACATGTGTACAAGAAGAGAGGACCCACCATTTGATCGCTTGTTCTCAAATGGGCTTAACCATGAAAGGTCAGGTTGACCATATAAACTCACCTATCTAGCCCTAATTTTGTTGTTTTACCCTTTGTGTTTATGGATTTGCTTTTAGTATGTTCTCTCTGACCATCCAAACTAAAAAGAGCTTTGAGTTGCTCTCATTTTCAACATTAGCTGTGGATTGTCCCCAGGGATCATTACTTGGTGCAATGGTAAAATCTTGGGCCGACATGCAAGTAGGGCTGCAAACGGATTGTATCCGGTGAAATATATCAGGACCCAAATGTAATTTATTAATTTTTGGATTCAAATTGGTCTTCTCTACAGGATTAATATCAGACTGAATTTGAATTTGGATTTTAATCAGATATTGAATGTCTGTGCATTTAAATTGGATCAGATAGAGGTGGAACCATATCATCACCTTTAAATGGATCAATTTTGAATTTGAATTTGGAGAAATGGATACCATTTGCAGACCTCTGCATGAAAATGAGAGTTTGGGCCTGAGAGTGGCCACTTTGTGGAAAAAAAAAACCAAAAGTAGGTCCATATCCAGTCTACCCCTCCCAAGACCCTGGATAGCCGGGAGGGTAATGGCCCTTCTTAGCCGTTAATCTTCCCCACCCATTACCAAGTTTCCTGCATGATCCTAATTAGTAATTTAATACCTTGTACTTTTTTCTCAATGTTTTGTCATGCTATGTCAAAATTTGCAAGGCAAACTTTAATCAGTTTAATTTGTTATTCAGTTTCATTATTTGAAAAATAAATTACAGAAAAATATACTACCATATACTGCTGTTATTGGAAGAGAATTTATAGGAGAACTGGAGGAACAGTTGATGGAATAAACTTTGTATTTGTGATACAGGGATGTCAGATTGCTTTGCTTGTTTCGATTTAAGATTTGGTGGATGATACCTAGGATGGGGACCTCTGGAAGTGATGTTCCCATTGAGACACAGATGTTGCTCATGGAAGCAAAGGAAGAAGAAACTATTGCTGCTTCTGATAGATCTACATCCTATATTCTCTTCTTGCCTGTGCTAGATGGAGAATTTAGAAGCAGTTTGCAGGGGAATTCTGCAAAAGAGCTTGAGTTGTGTGTTGAGAGTGGTAAGCTGTTTATGGGTTCTGGTTCTAATTATTTATGATATGTGGAACAGTGCAGAGAAATTGGAATCCACCATCAGATCTCTCTGAGGGGATCTGATAAGCATGATGTCAATTGATGGGATGACACTGGCCATTGTTGCACAAACATTAAGAAAAAAAAATCTTGGATGGCTTATATTCTGGTTCAGTTTTGAGATGGGTATTCTGCTCAATGGATTGGATGGAGTGGAGGGTCCCAACCTCACTACATGTGACAAGTGTAAAACATATTTATAGCAGAATAAATTCTTTAAACCTATCTTCCTCTCAATTTTTTTCTAGTCTTTGTTGTACACTACGTCTCATTCATGGTCTAACTACATGGGTCTCTTTTATATTCTGTAGGTGATCCAACTATTATTGCATCTCAGTCTTTAAAAGCAGTTTTTGTGAATAGTGGAGACAATCCATTTGATCTCATGAAGGAGTCCATGAAGTAGGTTGGCAACCTTTTACAGAAATATTCGAATTTCTTAAACATTTCAAAAATTTCTAGAGTCAAAACCTTCCTGCAGGCTGCAGGTGGAACGCTGATCATGGCCATTATATTATTGTAGTTATCATACAAGAGGAGTCCAAACTGTGGGATTAGTTGACAATTTTGTCATCGTCCCCAAGAGATGGATTGATTTAATGTTAGTGGTGGTGTGGGAACTAGGGAGATCATTGGCTTTTTTCCTCACATCAATTGACCATGGACTTTTGATCATAATCAGGATGTTGGAGAAGCACAAAGGGACCTTTTCACTTCGTGAATCCAAGAAGGCAAGTAGATATCTCACTTAAATCATTCCATTTTGTTTATTTAGACGTTCAATTTAGTCATGTTGTAAAATTAACAGATCCCAAGAAAAATGGACTTTTTGTTGTTTACTGAAACAGATGCCTGGAATGCTGGATTGGTTTGGTTGGTGCACCTGGGATGCTTTTTATACAGAAGTTAATCCTCAGGGAATCAAAGATGGCTTAAAGAGGTGAATCTGTGGAAGTGTTCCACTGTGCTTATTGTCATTCTTCATGCATATTCTTTTTTTCTTCCTATATCTTCACCGAACGACATGTTATGACTTTTCATATTTTCTTATTTTCTTTTGTCTAGTTCAGCTTATCTGAAGGGGGCACTCCAGCAAGATTCCTAATAATAGATGATGGGTGGCAAGATACAACTAATGAATTCCAGAAAGATGGAGAGCCCTTTCCTGAAGGATCACAGTATGATTATCCACCACCTTTTTCTTGTAATCATTTAATTTAGATACTACCAACATATTATCTAATCCCATTTTTGTCAATTGCAGATTTGGGGCCAGATTAGTCAGCATCAAGGAAAACACCAAATTTCGGAAAAATGAAGCAGCAACAGACCTAAAGGATTTTGTGTCTGAAATTAAAAAGGAGTTTGGTTTGAAGTATGGTTTCAGTACTGACTCTTTTGAGCTTTTCTTTCATCATGATGTAAGTCAAAGATAACCATGGAGTACACCATAAGGGTGCCATACCATGCTGGTATGCACCCCAAAGACCTACCATTCCGTTGCTCCTGTTGGGAGATTTTCCTGCTCCAAATTTAACCTGATCATCAAATAATTCTAACCAACTGAAGCTTGCAAAAATTTAGATGCATAGGAATTTGACACTCACTTTTGCAACTAGGAAATCCCCTTGTACATGCACCATATATAGAGTTAGAGTTACGCTATATAGTGACTATCCTTCAATGTCCTCCTACTCATGAGCAATTTATATTTTCTAACTGCTAATAATATGTAGGAGGTTTACTGATGGTAACTTGTATTTTTCTTAAAATTTTCAGGTACGTCTATGTATGGCATGCACTGATGGGGTACTGGGGGGGAGTTCATCCAGATGCCCCTGGAACTAAGAAATATAAGTCGAAATTGAGATACCCAGTACAGTCACCTGGAAATTTAGCTAATATGAGGGATATATCCATGGATTGCATGGAGAAATATGGTGTTGGTACCATTGATCCAGATAAAATTTTTGAATTTTATGATGATCTACACAGATATCTGGTTTCTCAAGATGTGGATGGGGTTAAGGTAGATGTACAAAACATTCTGGAAACAATAGCAACTGATTTGGGAGGTCGAGTATCACTCACCCAAAAGTTCCAGCAGGCACTCGAGAAGTCAATAGCTGCAAACTTCAAGGATAACAGCATAATCTGCTGCATGGCTCAAAGTACAGATTCTATTTATAAGTAATGGAACTAATACCATTCAATTACATGCATCATTGCATGTCTTTAGTTTGTTTTCATGTGTCTACACACACGTGCATGCACTCTCACTTGTACACACACATACGAGGAGAGAGGGAGAAAGAGGGGGGGGGGGGGGGGGGGGCAGCATGCAAATATATTTTACTAATACCCAATATCCCATGTAATCATATGCATCATTTTATTCGTGAGAGTGAGTGCATGTTGGACATAAGCTGAAACTCTTTTTTGGAAAAATAATAATTTGATGTTTGAACCGTTTTCTTATTCTCATAGGATATCATCGATATATAAATTCAAATACGTGTTAGAGATAGGTTAACTATTTCAGATCCCATGCACGACGCTCATATACATGAAGCATTTTCTTATGTTCATCATCATAATCATCCATGTCTTATCCCAAATATATGGGGTTGGCTACATGCATCCTGTTTGCTATCAAGAATTATTGCCAATCAATCAAATTGCAGTTTCCATTCCTTCCATGGGCTGAAATGACTTTCATGGGAACCATGTATTCCTTTTCATATAGAAATACATTCTTATGTTATGTACTAGTATAAAACTATAAACTGATTTATCTTCTAATTTCACCAACTAAGCTCTAAAGATTTCATTGGATGGGGCTTCCTGAGGTTTTTATCATCGCTACTTCCTTCTAAAGTTTCATATCATACCTTAATTTCTGCTTACATTTTCCATTTCAGTTCAAAAAAAAGTTCTATCACCAGAGCATCTGATGATTACTGGCCAAAAAACCAAGCATCACAGACATTGCACATAGCTGCAGTGGCTTTTAACAGCATATTTCTTGGTGAAATTGTAGTCCCAGATTGGGACATGTTCTATGTAAGATTCAGATTTACCCATCACAAAATTCTACTTCTTTATGTTTATCTCAAGTATTAACTTTTCCTAAATTTTCAGAGCCGCCACTATGCAGCTGAGTTTCATGCAGTCGCTCGAGCTGTGGGAGGCTGTGGTGTTTATGTTAGGTAAACAATTTTTGTCATAGAATAATGTTATTAAGTGGGATCAGATTGGCCTAGAAACTGCCATGCATTGAATTTATATTGGATGTCATGCTGATTTTTTTTTTTAGAGTAAGGCCTAGAAAAATGGAGAAAAAATTAGGCAATATAAAATACCAAAAGAAATGGCATAGCTATTTGAAATGAAAGAGTGACATGACTATAAGGTATAGATTCAAAGATGATTGCACTCATTGGATTTTAGGAGTTGTCCCAACAGGAGATAAAATGAGGGAAAGTAGAGTAAGATGATTTGGGTAGAAACATAAACGACCAACCCCTTCAACAATAAGAATTATCTGATGCAAGTTGATGGAGAATAATTGAGGCCAAAAAGGACATGGGTTTCAATACTTAGATTCTGCGCAGTCCGTTGATTTTGTTTCCTAATACATAGCGTTTACTAGACCATTGCCAACTTTGTTTTGTGACATCCAAATAATGATAATGATGCCTTTGAAGAATTTACTTGATAACAACATACACTTGCTCTTTGTATTAGTGACAAACCTGGCCATCATGATTTCGAGATACTTAAAAGGCTTGTACTTCCCGATGGATCAGTTCTTAGAGCTAAATACCCTGGGAGGCCATCACGAGACTGCTTATTTAATGATCCAGTTACAGATGGGAAGAGGTAGCTTTTTTATTTTATTTTTTTTTACTTGGTGTAATGGATGATGAATCTATTTCTTTTATCTATCCTCATGTGCTTCTCTGGCATCTACATTGCAGTCTTCTGAAGATTTGGAATCTGAACAAGTTTTCTGGAATTCTAGGCATTTTCAATTGCCAAGGTGCAGGAATCTGGCCATGTTTGGATAAGAATGTTCAGAACAGTAGCGATCCCGAGCTATCTGGACATGTTAGCCCTGCTGATATTGAGTATTTTGAAGAGATTTGTGGAGACACATGGACAGGAGATTGTGCAGTCTTTTCTTTTAATTCAGGTACAGTTTTGTCTTATGAATTTTGCACCCATGGAATATATGAAGTTTGCTTTCCATTTTTATTGAATTGTCTTGGAGATGCATCTGGTTTTCAAGATTTAAATGAATTATCTTGCCGGGTTCTTCATTCATCAATTTATTGACAGATCTATGACATTTATGTTTTTCTTTATGCAACTTCAGGATCTCTGTCTAGATTGCCAAAGAAAGGATTCTTGGATGTATCATTGAAAGTCTTGCAATGTGATGTGTTTACTATATCTCCAATCAAGGTTAGTCAATAAGTATAAAAACTAAGGTAGAAAAAATTCACTTCATTTTAGTTATCCATTGTATTTGAATCCGTAAGTTCAGCCTAAGAAGCAGAGTCACTACCTGAATGTCCATTGCATTTTAATTTACCCCTACTGCTTTAGATTATTAATTTACATTCTCAAATACACTGGAAGATCCAATAAATCATTTCATTCCAAGTGATTGGTAAATGCCCCCATTACTTAACAAACTCTTCGTCTTTTCCAATAAATCAATTCATTTTATTATCCACTTTTTCCCTTTTTGATATTGAAACTTCTAACATTGTCATTTATGCAGCTTTACGATCAAAGGGTTCAGTTTGCACCAATTGGATTAACAGAAATGTACAATTCTGGAGGGGCTATTGAAGAAATGGAATTCTTCTCTGACTCATCTCAATGTGGTATAAATATAAAGGGGAGAGGGCCAGGTCGTTTTGGGGCATATTGTAGTGTAAGACCCAAATTTTGCACTATGAACGGTAAGAAAGAAGAATTTCAGTTCAAAAGTGAAGATAATTTTTTGACAATAACGGTTCCTTCTGGAATCAATTGTTGGGATATGGCTATTTACTTTTGACTCTTGATTTTTTTTTTTTGGAAAAAGCCTCCTTTTGCATTTCAGTTATAGTGGCCTACATTAGTGCTTTCATTGGGAGGATATTGTTTTTTCAAAAACTCATTATATGTAAAAGAGGTTGCTTCTTTGAGATGCATGCCATCTCTCTTCAATTTCAAGTTGTGTAATTTTGATCACTGAACCTAATTATAATTCTAACAGCAAATTATTCTAAAATTTCTTTCAAGTTTTGCATAAACTTGAGTTGGGAAAGAAAAAATAAACATAAATGGAGAATTAGCATTTGTCATTGAGGAGTTGAAGTTTGATATTGGGAGTACTAAAATTTATTGGGCTAACTAACACTTACCAGCTTTAAATGTAAAAGAGGATGGAGGTGGCCATGTTAGAGTTCTCCTAGTAGCCACTATGAGTGTAGCAGGTTGGATCTCCGTCCAAAGACATTGGTATAGTTTGGTGGGAAAACGTAAGAGTGAAGGGAATTCATCTCATCTGATTTCCAAAGGTTATTAGGATCACGTGGTAATGCATATGTGCAAATAAGTATTAACCAAATATGATATATGATATTTGGATTTAACTTTTATGGCCTATTACGAAACCTAAAACAAATATCCACTTTATGATTCATGGGCCATCCATATACCAAAACTTTGCCCATAATGGTTATTGAAGGTCATACCATTACATTTCTATTTGGAGAGAAACCAAAATTTAGCTTAGCTGCTTTGAAAAGCCTAACTATATGTATTGTGTCAAGTACTCCATATGTACATTGCTTTATTTGTCCGCCCCCCCTTATGCTGCATTAATTTCAGTGTAAAAGGTTGGAAAACAATTTTTTTGGACCCTTAAGAGGCAAAAATATCACTGAAATTTTACAGATTTACAAGGTTTCATACTCTTTTTTTGGTGAAACAAATGTTCGTGGGGTGTTCCTGCCCCCAGGTTTGTCTAGCCTTCACTATTAACTATTTTGCCATCGAGAATGTTGAACTGTATTCTGTTGTTTGACTCGTTAAGAGACGAAGACACCCTAGCCCGAAACAAGCCCAGTCCGTCGTACCGCCAAGGCTGGATTGGCCGAAACCCATTGCAGAATTCTGATTTCCACTGCAGATCTACAATATTTCGAAAGGTCAATTATCCCCACTTTATGCGCAATGCCTGCTCGTGAATTGGCATTAATTCTGAACTGGCACCTACCCCAACTGTACTTTGAACCTATGATTCTGACATTGGGCTGAACCGTTATTCTCCCTTTTTTTATAGGCAAAATATGAGTTACACAAGATGGGGGTAATTCTTCCACAAGAATCAGGAAAACAAATTACACTAAGATCATATGGGATACAATTAGCATTAACTGGAGTGATAGATTGAGAAATTCCTAGCGAGCCAGTCCGCAGCTTGATTTCCTTCATGATACACATGTCTGAATGAGATGCTTGCATTGATCCACACTGTTACATTGAGGCACTCTTTGATGATGTTATCCAGATTCCACGGGGACTGCACCTTCTTTCTAAGACAATTAACTACGAGCTTTGAGTCTCCTTCTATGATGATTGGGGAATCCTTGTAGTTAATGGCCATGTTAACCACTTCCCACGCCACCTAGGGGTGTCAATGAAAAATCGAAAAACCGAAAAACTGAATTGGAAAATGCAGTTAATTGAACTTGATGCGACGCAATCTGGTTGTTCCTAGCTAGAGGTGACTTGGCTCCCAGTAGACGACGGACGTGGAGAATCTGCACAGAAAGAATCAGAGAACCCGAGGGTGCTTACTCGACGAGGTCGCTCTGATGCTTAAGTCAATATGTGCGAGTTGAAAGTGATTAGAAAGCAAGAGAGCTAGTTAGCAGTAATTGCGTGTGTACCTTGGGCCCCTGGAGGGAGGCCTGTATATAGTGGAGTCCTTGTGGGCTTCGCGGAGTAGTTCCGAGATCATTTCCATGATAGAATCTGTTTTCACGTTAACTGGAGATAGCATTATCAGTTGATAAGTTAATCACTTCCGCTCGAATCGGACGGGGAGATAATGCTTAGTTGTTACGAGGTGTGATCTCGCAAAATTCGGGAACTGTTGGAGTGACTTTCAGGGTTATATTGAGGGCAGATCGGAATACCCGAGCTGGTTTCTACCTCGAATTGATGTTCTCAAGCTAAGGCCCGTACACGTCGAACTGAATTATGTACTGGTGCCACGACCTGGTACCGAGGTGCCCTTAGCTCGGGATGATTTCAACTCGAAGAACCCTTAGTTCGGGGTAGTGGAGTATCACTTTGTAGCGAGCTAGCTATGCCAAGTTGTCACCTATGTCGAGTCATGTCCATGTGTCCCCTTATTATGAGGTCGGGCCAAATCACCCTCCATCAATTGCCCCCCACTCCCCGAGCCAGGGGTCCTGACCTGGTGTGGGGAGTTCACGACATGACGGGTAGATTTGGCTCAAAGTCTAGGCCATCCAGTCGGATAATTCGTCGGTAGGACCAGTTCGCTGCTCGACTCAATCAAGGATAACCCTGGTTATGTACGGTTTACGCGCGGATGTCACGTGATCTATAAATTCCGCGGATGCCAAAAAACGCGCTAAACCGATTTCAACCTCGGGGGTCGCACAACCAGTTTTCTTGAGAGTCATTGGATTGCTTTGATCTTGATCATTGATTCTCAGACATAGCGGCAATAAATAGGGGGACCCGAGACATTTTTCTTCGCCATAAGTTCACTAGCCTTCACTCAGAGGTCGTGCTTAGACTCTTTAGCTCGGGTTTCCCAATTCGCCATTTTCCTAGTTCGGTCATTTTTCTGGGTGAGTCTTTCCTAGCCTTTCTTTTCAATTTAGTTCAATTCGTAGTTATGTCCAATCTTAGTTTCGATAGTCTTTTAGATGAGCCCGAGGAAGGTACCTCGGCTCAGGTCGGTCCTCCCGAGGTGCAATCATCTTGGGAGTTGCGAGAGACCACGGATAAACCGGCGTCCACTTCTCATCGAGGTCGGGTGCCGGACAAGTTCGGTCCCTCGACGATGACTGTGGACAAACTTAGGGCTTTAATGTATCAGTACAACCTCCCAGGTGAGTACACCTATAGTCTTCCCTCAGGAAACTTCCCTTGGGAGCACGGTCACGATGAGATCGTGATTTTTGGAGTGCAGCTCGCGGCTGGTCTCCATCTTCCTTTACACCCTTTAATAGTAGAGGTCTCAAAGTTCTTTAACGTAACCATAAACCAGCTTCACCCGAACTCTATCCGTAACGTAGTCGGGACCATTTCACTCTTCTATGATTATGCCCTGCCTCTCGACCTCGATACCTTTTCCTCTATTTTGTTCATCAAGAAGAATGCTTCTTGTGTTCTCCCCGAGCATAGGCGGACCTACTATCTATCCCCTCGCCCAGGCTATAAACTTTTACACGATCTACCCAATAGGATCCCAGCCTGGAAGCGAGATTACTTTGTGGTCCGCAGTTCCGGGGGATGGCCCTTTCCAACCCATTGGATGGCGGCCGTTCAGGATTCCGATATTAGAATGGACCTGGAGACAAGGGAGATGCTCCAGTCTTGGGCGGAGCTCAGCCTCAACTTCGCGGACTACATCGCAGAAGATAAGCTCGTGCAGGCCGGCTTGAGTCCTGGTAGGTTGTCTTAGTTTAAAGTTGGTATCTTATTTTGATAGCTGGTACTCTATTCTTGTCGACGTCACTAACGCCAAGTTTTGTTGCAGCTCCCATGAAGCTCAGTGCGGACAAGCTTTTTGGGCGAATGAAAGGAAAGAAGAAGTGAGCTACTAAAAGAGCTCGTACTGAGTCTCCACAACCTGCCATTCCTGAGCCCGAACAGCCTTCCAGTGCGCCTCCGGTGATTAACTTGGAGGAGTCGGAGAAGGCCCCACCTCGTGCGCCCGAGACATCTTCGGGACCTGCCCCTACGACCACTATTGCTTCTTTAGGGAGCGAAGAAACAGTTCAGAGTATCTTGACCCCGCAATGCAGCCTCCGTAAGAGCAAAGGAGTTGTGTATGCTGAGGAAGTTTCAAGCTGGGCTAAACTAACGCCTGCTCAGCTTGGGGCTCGGGCGGCTACCCACTGCATGGTGGTAAGTCTTGTTCTATTTTGATTTTTGTATTTGTAGCTTTCCTGGTACTAATTTACACTCTTGGTAGGTGAACACTGCATGCACGCCTTGACTTACCAATCCGAGCAGCACTTGAAGCAGGCTCTAGCTTCTGAGAGTTCGTCCTACGAGGCTCATGTCGGAGAAGGCGGATCCGAAGCACCGGGTGGAGAACCTCGAGGCCGACGTCAAGGAGCGAACTGAGATTCTTCTCAAGGCCATAGAGGAAACAAAGGTCAAGGCCATCGAGGATTATAAGAGCTCAACGGAGTTCGAGGGAGAGTTGATCGAGGCTGGATCAGAGGTCTACCGTAAAAGCTTCAAGCTTAGTAGATGGCTGACCAAGCGCGAGTTCCCACAGCTCGATATGAGTGCCATCACTACTTCACGGGTCACAAAAGAGATGGCCCTTGAGGCCGCTGGAGACCCGGACTTCGAGGCGGAGAGTGATGGTGAGCTACTTGACATTGAAGAGGCCGGTGCCGACGACAAAGTTGGTGCCAACGACAAGGCTGGTTCTTCTGTTGAGGCTTCGGGCGAGGGCGATGAGTGCCCCTAATAGTTCTTTGTACTTCGAGCCTACGAGTTCGGTATTTTTTTTTTTGTAATGAACTCTTTATAATGAAATACATTTTTTTGCTAAGTGTCGTGCAATTAACCTTTTCTGACCGTAGTGGTTTTTCCCCAAACGGTTGAGCTATCGAGCTAGACAACCGTAGTGGGCGGTTTCTCAATTGTCGTCACCCCGAACTGTCACCCAGTACTTAGGGCCAATTTCATGATGTACACCGAGGTGAGCGACGTAGTAGAGTATATACCCGACCTGTCTGCACACGGGCTACTTAAATAGACGTTGATTGCCCCTGATGGGTGCACCCTGTTGTATTCTGGAGCGGGCTACGCATCATAGGGCTCATACCCGAGCTGCCTACGCCTTGGGCATTAAAAGTATTTCACCTATGTCGATGAGGCGACTAGGTCTTATATGGTGCTGAGGTCTTTTGTGAGTTTCAGCGCTTTTAGCCCTTAGGCTGAGGGAGCGACTCATAGTCCACTCTCCTTTGGAGTTCGCCCATGCCGAGGAGGCGACTAGGTCTTATATGCCCATGCCGAGGAGGCGACTGGGACTTATATGGTGCCGAGGTCTTTTTGTTAGCTCGGCGTCTTGGCCCTTGGGCCTTGGGGGGGCGACTCACAGTCCACTCCCTAGTTCAGCAATTATAGATAGTATTGCCTTAGGTTGACGATGTTCCATGCCCGAGGTACCTGTTCCTCTTCTAAGGTTTCGAGCTTGTACGTACCTTCCCCGAGCACCCGCTTTACTCGGTATGGTCCTTCCCTATTCGGTCAGAGCTTACCAATACCGGGCTCAGGCACCATGACTTTGTGAAGAACTAGGTCTCCAACGTGGAAATTCTGCTTCTTAACTCTGGCGTTATAGTACCGAGCTACTCTCTACTGGAAGGTTGCGGTCCTAATGTATGCGAGGTCCCGTACCTCTTCAAGTAGGTCGAGGTTGGTGCGTAGCTCGCTCTCATTTGCTTCTTTGTCGTGTGCCTCCAGGCGTAACGTAGGCACCTCGATCTTGGCTGGGATCACTACCTCCGTGCCATAGGTGAGGTTGAAGGGAGTCTCACCTATGGCGGTCTTCACAGTGGTCCGATAAGCCCAAAGTACGTTGGGCAGCTCGTCAACCCACAATCCTTTAGCTCGAGCTAAGCGTGCCTTCAGTCTGCGGAGGATGGCCCTATTCGTGACTTCCGCTTGGCCATTGGCTTGAGGGTGCGCCACCGAGGTGAAATTCTGTTGTATCCCCATGTCTTTGCACCAGTTCTAGAACTTTATGTCTTTGAACTACTTGCCATTCTTAGAGATAAGCACTCGAGGTAGTCCGAAACGACAAACTATATTCCTCCAAAAGAAGTTTTGTACGCTTCGTGCTGTGATCGTCGCGAGAAGTTCAGCCTCCACCCACTTCGTGAAGTAGTCCGCTGCTATCACTAGGAATCTCCTCTATCCTGTCGCTGGCGGGAATGGTCCAAGTATGTCGATTCCCCACTGTGCGAAGGGCCATGGGCTGGTGAGGTACTTTAGGTCGACCGCGGGCTGGTGGTGGATGTAGGCATGCCTTTGACATTTGTCGCATCTTTTGATGAACTCAATCACATCTTCCTTCATCATTGGCCAGTAGTAACCCTGTCGTAGCACTTTTTGGGCGAGAGCCCTGCCCCCTAGGTGTCCGCCGCACAAACCCTCATGAGTGTCGCAGAGTACAAGCTCAGCTCCGAAAGGTCGTAAACAGTGCAGATAAGGGAGCGAGTAGGATCTTCGGAACAGCCATCCGTCTATCATGACGTATTTGGCTGCCTGACGTTCTACCCTTCTAGCGGCATTACGATCTGCAGGGAGGGTCTCGTGAAGCAGGTAGCTCRCGAGTGGRTCAATCCAGCTCAGSTCTGCTTGTGYWAYAGGAGCRACCTCYYCTGCCCCCCCSAGAATGCTAGGCCGAGGTAAGTTCTCTATGTACAAGGTTCTCATGGTGTTGTCGCTTGCGCTGGCTAATTGGGATAGGGCATTAGCCTCAATGTTCTCGGACCTCGGGATCTACCTGATGAAGTAGGACTGGAAATCACGCAAAGCTTCTCTGACTTTGGATAGGTAGGCGACCATGGTCGGTTCACGGGCTTCATAATCACCGGTGACCTGGTTGACCACGAGCTGGGAATCGCTGTAGATAGTGAAGTGTTTAGCTCGTACTTCGTTTGCTAATGCGAGCCCACCTATCAATGCTTCGTACTCTGCTTCATTGTTGGATGCAGTGAACTCGAACCGAAGCGCGTACTCTAGTTTCACCCCGCTTGGCCCATACAGAATTATTCCAGCTCCGCTACCTTGCTGATTTGATGATCTATCCACATGGAGGATCCAGGGCTCCTCATCCTAGGTCGGGTTTGTTCCAACCATGAGAGGTGCCGCACTGGTTGAAGCTTCTTCTTTGTGCTTGGGCTCGATCAACTCAGGGACTACAAAGCTGAAGGTACATTCCGCGACAAAGTAGGCTAAGGCTTGGGCCTTGATAGCAGTTCAGGGCTTGTACTAGATGTCATACTCGCTAAGTTCAATGGTCCACTTCGTCAATCTACCGGAAACCTCGGGCTTGAGCAAGACTTGCCTCAGAGGATTGTTGGTGAGGACGACGATGGTATGAGCCTGGAAGTATGGCTGAAGCTTCCAAGTTGCAATGACTAGCACGTACGCCAACTTTTTGATTTCTGGATATCTCGTTTCTGCATCCTGCAAAACTTTGCTAACATAGTAGATGGGTCGTTGAACCCGATCTACTTCTTTTATCACTACCGAGCTGACTACCTCGTCACTCACGGAGAGGTACAGCTTCAAAATATCTCCCTCCTCGGGTTGGGTCAAAACTGGGATGCTGGCGAGGTACCTTTTGAGATTGTCAAAAGCGAGCTGACACACTTCGGTCCATTCGAAGTCCTTGCTTCTTTTGATTGCCTTGAAGAAAGGCAGGCAGCGATCTGCCGATTTAGACATGAAATGGCTTAGAGCGGCTATACGACCGTTCAACCTCTGAACCTCTTTCAAATTACAGGGCGGTCTCATGTCTAGGATTGCATTAATCTTCTCAGGGTTGGCCTCGATACCACGTCAGTTAACGATGTAACCCAGGAACTTACCCGAAGTGACATCGAAGACGCATTTATTGGGATTCAATTTCATATTGTACTTGTGCGAAATTTGAAAAACACAATATAAGTCTTTTATTAAATCATTTAAAAATTGAGTTTTGACAACCATGTCATCTACATAACACTACTTTTTTGCCGATCAACGGCTCAAACAGTCGGTTTACATGTCTTTGGAATGTTGCCCCGGTATTTTTTAGTCCAAAGGGCATGACCTTGTAACAGTACAAGCCGAGCTCGGTTATAAAGTCCATTTTTTCCTCATCGGCAAGGTCCATCCTGATCTAGTTGTAGCCCGAATAAGCATCTAGGAAACTTAGCAGCTCGTGCCTTGAAGTTGCATCCACCAAACGGTCGACTTTAGGAAGTGGAAAGCAGTCCTTTGGGCAAGTTCGATTCAGGTTGGTATAGTCGATGCACATGCACCACTTACCATGGGCCTTTTTTACCAGAACGGGGTTAGCCACCCAGCTCGGGCAATGGACCTCCCTGATGAAATTGGCTACAAGGAGTTTCTCGACCTCTTCGTCAAATATTCTCCAGTGCTCTGGGGCTAAGTTGCATTTCTTCTGTCTAATGGGCCTAACTACAGGATCAGTGTTCAACTTGTGAGTGATTATTCTAGGGTCTATGCTGGGCATCTCCGCCGCGGACCATGAGAAAACATCTAAGTTTTGAAGTAAGAAGCTTACCAGCTGAGAACGTAGAGGCTCCTCAATCGAAGTGCCGATTTGGAGAGTCCTGGTTGGATCTTCTACTGAAACGGGTATAGAGGTCGTCTCTTCTATTGGCGAAGCTCGCTCCTCATGGTACTCCGTAGGTCGCTCCAACTCGAGGTCGTTTGCTGCCTTGGATTTCCCTTTGAGGGCGGCGACGTAGCATTTGCGAGACTCGAGCTAGTCACCTCACACTACCCCAACTCCGAAGTCCATGGGGAACTTCATGGCCAAGTAATAGGTGGACACCACTACACGTAGACCATGGGTGATAGGCCGACCTATTATGGCGTTGTACGGGGAGGGAGTTGCGACCACTAAGAAAGTGTGGTCGAATCTCACTATGCTAGGCCAGGTACCGACCTCCACAGGTACTGTAACTCTTCCTAGGGGCCTGACTTCCTCTCTGCTGAAACCTACCAAGGGAGTGTTCACGGGCTTGATGTCACTTTCCTAGATCTGCAGCTTGTCGAATGTGTCCTTAAAGAGTATGTCTGCCGAGCTGCCGGAGTCGACCAGGACGCGCTTCACCTCGAAATCATTAATTCTAATCTTTATGACGAGCGCGTTATCGTGGGGATACTGGACTCCGCGTGTGTCATCCTCGGTGAAGAAAATAGGCTCTTCTAACCTCGGTTGCTTCGGAAGGTTTTGTTCTTCTCTTTCTATCTCACGAGCTGACGCTTTCGCTGCGGCTGAACTGGCCTCTCTTCGGGCAGCTGTCTCTGCGGCTGCTCGTTTTGCCTATTGCTGGATTCAGGAGCATCTCTGCCTTGCTCCCCCTGCTGACTTGTTTGATTTTTATTATCATTTAATACAAAGTTTGTTTGGGTCTCCTCTCACCCGAGGTGGCCACTTCACGTAAGAAGCGTCCTTGATCGCCATGAGGATTTTTGCTCACTCCGCGTTCAAGGTAGTGTAATTTGTTCTTTCAGCTTAAGGAGCTCGGAAAGGCTAATTCGGTTTTCCTTCTCGAACTGGTTCATCCTTCTTTCTCTTGTTGTCCTTATTGGTTGAGGTCTCACCTTCTCTTTTCCTCTTCTCTGGTGGATTCTCGCTCTTCTGGTTCATTTCTTCCTCTGTTCTGATGAACTGGTCGACGAGCTTGAGGAACTCAGTAACGTCTTTGGGTTTGTTGGCGACCACGTGCCACTTGAATTCCTTGTGGGTGATTCCTCTCTTTGCAGTTGTAAGTCTTACAGCGGGATCTAGATCGGGAATCTACAGGGGTGCATCATTGAATCTCTTGATGTAGCTCCGGATAGATTCTCCCTCTCTCTGGACTATTCCGAGCAAGCTTTCCTGTGACCTCGGGCACCTCTTACTAGTGATGGAGTGTGAGGTGAAGATCTGCACAAACTGCGCCCAACTCTTGATTGTCCCGAGCACAAGGTTTCTATACCATGTGCGAGCTACCCCCTTAAAAGTTGTGGAAAAAGCAATGCACATGCAGGATTCATCTGCTCCGGCCAGGTGCATCTGAGATTGAAATGAATCTACATGGTCGTTTGGATCGAACGAGTTCGGGAGATAGAGGAGACGGCACAGAAAGGAGCGGAGTGGTCTTCACAATCCCCGAGCTCGCCTCTTCTTTTCCTTTAGGCAGTTCGGGGAAGTTCTGGATTGTTGCTCTGCGAGCTCTGCAGCGTCGCCTTTGCTGCTTCTTTACCGGCTCCGCATTAGTGCTACTAGCTTCAGTGTTGTCAGGCACTGTTCCCACTAGCAGCTGCTCGGACTGCTGGTGGCGGCTGCTATGGACTGAAGGGCCTTGTCTAGAGTCTGCGGCCAGAGCCCCAAACCGGTTTTCCATGAGTGGAACTTCAAACTGTGAAGGCCGAGGTAAAGTGGGCCTGGTGGGCTTGGTGTCTCCCGACCTATTTACTTGCTACGAGGTCAGAGGAGTAATCTGTCTCTCCCTCCTGCCATGGGACGAAACTTGACTCCCCAGAAGGTTCTGGATTTGGAAGGTCTCTCCCCAGCGAGGAGGGCATTCGCTCTTGCGGCGAGGCTTGGTTTGCTGCGTGGCCAGATGCCAAGGTAGAACCGGCTGTTGATTCTATGGCAGTGGAGGGAACTGTTGCTGGTACTACTGCTGATAAACATGGTGGAGGTCTTGCTGCTGATACAACTGAAACTGCAAGACCTGTTGCATTTGGGCCTGCATGGCCCGCATGTAGTGAACCAGGTCATCGAGTTGATTCTGTCCTACCACCGGGGGAATAACAGAGGGCTCTGCGAAGGTCGTACTCATTGTACGAGGGAGTGGCGCGTTCACCGATGCAATGACTTGAGGCACGTTCAGTGTGGGGACCCCGTCTATAGAGAGGGGTACGGTGAATTATCCAATGCACACGGTTGGGACCTGGTGTTGGCTCTTGGAGATGTTCATGTCAGTGTTGCGTCTGGCGTTACTAGAAGATGTCATGGAAGTTGGATATGAGATGTTTTGTGAAAAAGGGCTTTTTGAAGCGGTTCCCACAGGCGGCGCCAATTGATGCAACGCAATCTAGCTGCTCCTAGTTGGAGGTGACTTGGCTCCTAGTAAACGACGGACATGGAGAATCTTCATAGAAAGAATCAGAGAAACCGAGGGTGCTTACCCGGTGAGGTCGCTCTGATGCTTAAGTCAATATGTGTGAGATGAAAGTGATTAGAAAGCAAGAGAGCTAGTAAGCAGTAATTGCGTGCGTACCTTGTGCCCCTGGAGGGAGGCCTTTATATAATGGAGTCCTCGCGGGCTTCGCGGAGTAGTTCCGAGATCATTGCCATGATAGAATTTGTTTCTGCGTTAACTGGAGATAACATTATCAGTTGATAAGGTTAATCACGTCCGCCCGAATCAGATGGGGAGATAATGCTTAGTTGTTATGAGGCGTGATCCTACAAACTTCAGGAACCATTAGAGTGACTTTTGGGGTTATATTGAGGGCAGATCGGTATACCCGAGCTGGTTTCTACCTCGAATTGATGTTCTCGAGCTAATGCCCGTACACCTCGAACTGAATTATGTACTGGTGTCGCGACCTGGTACCAAGGTGCCCTTAGCTTAGGATGATTTCAGTTGGAAGAACCCTTAGTTCGGGGTAGTGGAGTATCACTTTGTAGTGAGCTGGCTAAGCCAAGTTGTCACCTATGTCAAGTAATGTCCACGTGTCCCTTTATTATGAGGTTGGGCCAAATCACCCTCCATCAGAACTGATCAGTTTGGTTTCAGTTCGGTATTTTTGAAAAACAAGGACCGGTTTAGTTTTCAGTTAACCTACAAAAAAACCGGCGGTTAACCGAACCGACTAGTATATATATTTATATGTATATTATATATACATTTTTAATATATGTCACATATTTTCTTTATATTATATATAAATATATATTCATTATATATATATATATATATAAATATATATTATATTTATAAATATATTATATATTTTTATAATATATTATATATCATTTCTTGTTTATAATATAATATTATACATATATTTAGATAATATATATTATAAATATAAAAAACTAAAAAACCGAAGAACCGAATTGGTCAAAAACTAAAACCGACTGACCGATTAATTGGTGGTACCAGTTCAGTTTCAGTTTACAAAAGTTGCCCATGGTTTGATTAACCAAACCGTGGACACCCCTAACGCCGCCCAAGCTTCAGCTAAATTAATCAATGTATAACCAATGAAATAAGCCTTAAGATCGAGAATAGCTACTAAGTGATTCCTAGCACTACATGCAATGGAGCACCAACTGTCCTATCTATGGAAAGCATCAAAATTGACTTTAATCGTCTTAGGGTTAGGGGGAGACCATACAATTGTCTTCCATTCTTTAGAACAATCCTTGACTTCAGCAAGAGTATAATTCTTGATCTCAATCAAATAGTTCAAAGCTCTATCCATAATAATTTGAGGGTGAGAGGCCTTATTGCTAAACCATTTCTCATTTCTATTTTTCCAGATAAACCAAAGAATAATTGCAAATTTCTCTCTAAACAACTGATCATTATTTCCACCTTGATCTCTAGCAATTCTGGTCCACCATAAATTAAGTATATGTTTGATATTACTTCTGTTTATTAAATAAACGTTTGTACTTGATTTATCTTCAAAACCAAGAAAAAGTAGTTGATAAACGTTTTCCTGGTATTTGTTGACAGTTAGATGCCACTAGGCACCATTAGGCGCCACATAAGCGGAACAGGAAATAAACACCTTTGTATTGATGGAAACGTTAAAATGAATCTTCCCCCAATAGTTAAATTGCACGTAAACCAAGGCACACATTTATAAGATAAAAATAGGCGTACGAAGTAGCATGATGAGACAAATACCCACATGATGATGACATGGAACCATTTGTCAAATAAACAAAAGTCATACCAAACACTGCCTAAATAAGGTATCGCTCTCAATAGGCAATAGAAGCATGGCTTTAACAATCATCCATATTTGCTTAGAGAAGTTGCATTTAATGAACAGATGATCAATATTTTCATCCTCACCACAAAATCTACAATTAGGGTTAATAACTTAATATTGAGACCTCTCACAATAAACGTATCCTTTGTGAGTGGTTTGCCACTAAAAAGAAGGAAGAAAAAACCTTTAATATTTGGAGGGACTTTCAATTTTCAAATACTTTTCAGACTTCCATACAAATTTCCAAAGCCTCCATTAATTCGACACTCCTCATTATAGGTTGAAATAATAGAGAACTTCCTATCTGAAGACAACTTCCAAATTGTTTCATCCTTGATATTATTCAAGGGAATTATTATAGGTTTAATATGATGCCATACAAGATCAGGCACCAAAGATCGAATAAGGTCTTCCTTCCAAACATTTCTATCATGATCAATCACATTGCTAACCAACATTTCTAAATTTGAGATACTTTTAGGGTTTAACATCATCCAAAATAGGGGAATATCCTGCCTCACATGTCTTAACAGAATTTGACCAAATTTCCATTACCAATCTTCCAACCCACTCCTACTCTAATAAGTTCCTTTGATGCAAGAATACCTCTTCATGACCAAAAAGATACCCTTTTTTTGTCTCGACATCCCAAAATTTACATTTAGGTAAGTATTTGCAACTCACCACTTTCACCCCAAAGGTTTCCTTTGTTGATAATAATTTTCCATCCCAACTTGACAAACCCCATTGACTTTGAGTGTACAAACCTTCATCTAATTCACCGGATGAATGGGACAAGGCTTAAAATATCACATTGTATCAGGTCGTATCGTTCCGATAAGAAAGCGATACACAAAACGTGTAAAAATCATGTGTTCCATTTTTTTTCGTATGTATTGGCCAATATGGGCCCATATCGAGCTATTAGGGATCTGTACAGATCGATACAAGCCCGAAACAGGCCAATATAAACCGAATTGTTTGGATTCCCCTTATTCCATTAAATTCATTAATTTATATTTAATACTGAATCTCTCTCATTAATGTCCTTTATTACTCCTATATTTAAGTCTAACCTCTTCATTAATTAGTTAATTACTCCTATATTTAAGAAAAATTTAAATTTAAGTTTGAATTTTAGCGCCTAATTACAATTCTCTCATTAATTAATGATTCTCTCTCGTTAGAGACATTTTGTTAGTATAAAAAAATACAAATATTAACAATAGCAAAACTTGAAACCTAGTCACTAAATTTTAATGCCTATGATTTTGCCACCAAACCACTCCAATTAGTTTGTTGTAATTATATGCATTTTTAGTTTTAAGTCAATTTTCTCTTTTCTTATTGGTACTTATTAATAAATGCTGAAATCAATTATTAAAATCTATATACTAATAAAAATTAAGATAATTATATTGGTTATTTGAAAATTGATGTATATACATTCACATTTTAGTTCTTTTTTTGTTTTTTTTTTCACATTTCAGTTATTCCATCATTTTTCAACGGTTACTAATTATATCTCAATATGTCACATTTTATATAAACATTAAATTATGGTTTTTTACATTTAAATGACTTATTTACAATCATATAAAACTTGTAAGTATTGTTAATAATATATATTTTTGATGATTTATTTGAATTTCCTAACATATTTATGCATATCTTGATTTTTCATCTGTATTCATGCGTATCCAAAATATATCCCAATACGTCTATTAAAATTGTCTTTCCGATACACCTTTGAATATGAGCAAATAAAATCATAGTTTTTAAAATCGGACCGAAAAAACTGGGAACCAGTGATCGGTAATGTTTTTCCCCAAAACCGGATTTTTGCAAAAGACCATTGATTTGGTCAGCAAACTGCTGACCCGGGCGATTGAACCATTCAACAGTTTTAACCGTTTTTTATTTTTTTGTCAAAACCGAACGATCGAACCATTTGACCCGGTAACTGAACCCCTGACCGGTTCGGTACCCGGATCGGTTTTAAAAACCTTGAATAAAATCCGTTTGCGCTTTCATGACATTAGTGGGAGTGTGGGACGGATTCTGATTGTGTTTGTGCCCCATCTATAATCGTAGTCCATGTCAAGGTTGTTGTTGTCCTTTCACATCAGGATTGTAAATGGTAATTACTCGCAAGGACAAAAATAGGAGACATGCAAACTCAACGGCGAGAGAAGTATCAGTGAGCTCTCCATGGTCTGATGTAGTGATGTGGCCAAACAGTTGACCGCGTGGCAACATCTGATTGGTCAGGAGGGCGAAGCGAAAGACCCTCCGCCGACGCCGTTGGAACATGAGCTGCGCGTGGCTTGGTTTGGAAGGATGGACGACTGTTCGTCAAGTGGATTGGCACATCTTGTTAGCCACGTGGTTTCACACTTAACAACATTTTCGTTAAAATATCTGTAAATTTTGGATGATTTAAAAGATCTCATGGTGGGCCCACCATCCCAAAATTTTGAGGTGACTTGTTCACAAATCGTGGCCTTCATCGCATCTCAATGGTTTATGATCTTGCAGGAGGCGTACAATTAGCCACGTCAGACTCAGACCACGATTGGATTAGTGGATTACCGGCGGTTGAACAAATCTTTTCACCTCTTGGCGGAATGGCGTCAAAATCATAGGTCAGAGAAAATTTATGCTATTTCTCGAGCCACGCACAGAAGGGCACAGCCGGGGGAGTGTTGAGTTTTTTCGGGATTTTACATCAGCAGGTCAACGTACTCGTAATCGAGACATACCAAACAACAACTCAAGAGGCACGTGGCATATAGATGAAATCTGCTTTTATATAAGAAAAAGAAATTTATTTCTATACCTATTTTATATTTATATATATTATGGAAAGCATTTTGATTACATATCTCGAGTCATGACAGACAGTAGACGGACAGTCGACACGAGACGAGAGTGGTCTTGTCTTTCTCTTTCTATGATCCCTATTTCTACTTACTAAAGAAGAGGTAAAGATATGCTACAACCCACAAGGTCAGGGAGTTTTGTGTGTCAGGTCTCAACTTTCAAGCCCAACCCCCCAACCAGTCAACCACACTCGGACACTCTTATTACATGAGAAGACTAGTTAACCTGACGATTCGATAAAATTGGGTCCACTCTTAGTTGCAACCCACTTTGAAACTCAACGTATGGATACGCCATTGGTTGGTCATCGCCTTCGGTCCTCCATCTACAAGTAGCCAAAAATACACGACAAATATCATTCTGAGCTGAAGCTTCTCTATCTAAAGTCTAAACCACTGAAGATAACAACTTAATTACCTGTAAGTGAGTACGAGGTGATGGAGGAAAAATGCAGTTTCTACTTTAGCAAGCTCAGATCCTGGGCAGAACCTTGGCCCTCCGCCAAAGGGCATAAATTTCTTGCATGTTTGGCCAGCGTTCTATGAGAGAGAGAGATTGTAAAATCTTTGAATGAATGAAAATAATGTGGAAGGAGAAAAAGAAAAGTTGCAGTGTTGCAGAGAAGAGTTAATACCTCCCATCTCCAAGGATCGAATTGAAGGGCACTTCCGTGAAGAGATGGGTCTAAATGTACTGCACTGAAGATTGGTAGGACCTTCCAACCGGACGGAATTACATAATCTGATGAAACTCATGAAGGAAAAACCACCAAAATTTATTTTATTTATTTGGTTTCCTTTTAATAGATAATAAGTAATACACAGAACACACAGCAAATAAAGTATATAATACCCTCAGGCATTCATGATTGTACGCAAAGTGCAAAAACTATAAAGCATAGAGAGAGCATGTGTATCTAAATATAAATCGTCCAAAGGTGGAGAAAAAACCTTTAAATCTGACATCCTTGAGAGCCTTTCGGTGGACAAATTTGACAATGTTCCCGCATCTGAGAGCCTCATTAATAACCTGCAATAATTATAAAAGAAAAAGGAAACACAGAAATACGAAGTATACCCATCATTGGAAATAGACCAGTGAAAGTAGGAATGGAATTAGAAAAAGCAAGAAGGATTCATTTACATTCTGGGTAAATTCCATCTTCTTATAATCTTCCCAGTTCAAATACTCGTCTCCATGCTTCTTGATGCTTCTGATGTTTTGTTGCTCTAGCTGCATTGCATTCATATATTCAACACAAGTTTTTATTTATTTATTTTTGGTTTAATTTATTAGACGAGTCAAACTTGAATACTATGGTGTCCTTATCCGTGATGGAATATTTCTCAGTACAAGATGATAAGATGGAAAGGATGTTACCTTTAATTGTTCCAGTGCAGCTGGTGAATGAGCTAGAAACTGCACTGCCATGGCCATCAAAAGAGAAGTAGTTTCGTAGCCACCCAGCAGAGAATCCAGAACAAAGCTCACTTTCTCATCCTCTGATAAGTTATTCACCGATAAGAGTATCTCAAGGAAATCACCATTTTTGTTAGAGTTACCACCGTTTCTTCTTCTTTCTTCAACGATTGCTTTGATAGTGGAGGATATTCTAGTTCTAGCCTGTAAAGGGAGACCAAAAGTTGGTCACAACTTCCCTTTTGTCAAAAAAAGAAAGGCTGAAAAAGCGTACTGGTGGCAAAAATTAACACCCCAAAATTGCTATAATGCAAAGCAGCATTATGCCAAGATCTGGAACTGGAAATGAAGGCTGATCATGAAATAAAAATATAAGGAAAAAAGAAAAATAAATAAAAGACGGAGGAGGTTAATTGGGTTTAATTACCTGAACAGCTCTTGCATATGGCGTTCCAGGGATGTAGAGCGGAAAAGAGATGAGTCCTCTCATGAAAGCAAGGAAATCTCCCAGGATTTCTGCTGTTCGTGGCTCATCGGGTGTTAACCCAAGGACCTGCTTTACTATCACGTTAAATGTAAACTGCAGTGTACACAAAAATCACACAAGACACAACGTTAGGTCCGTGAATTCCTTGTCTCAATCGGTAATTAACAATCACGCATCGAAGTTAGCAGTTTTAATTAGTTATTTGTCGAGTTCACCAACTTCATATGAGATAGAAATGGTTCCAATTCTTTCTCGTTGGCTTCGTATTATATATTATATACATATATATATATATATATATTCTGGAATCTGGATTACCTTTCTAGCCTCTTCGCAGAAGCTGACTACTTGTTTGCCTTTCCATGAATCTAATATATGAATGGCTGTCCTCTCGATGTCGTTGAGATACTCGGGATTCGATTTTGTTGTGCTGACCAGTGTCAGAGCTACGTTCCTCAGCCTCTTGTGTGTGTCGCCCACCACCACAAGCAAGGAAGATTTCCCAAGTACTCCATGTATGGGCTTTGGGTAGCTACATTGGAACAGCTTGTCTTCATTTTGAAGAATGAAGTAGTTCAGCTCCTGATCACATGACACCACTGTAGGAGAGAAGAACAAATGGGATTTGAATACTTTCCCATACCTGCAAATCCATAACCTTCCTCCTATTAGATTCCCATGGTGCTTTCCTCCATCATCGATTTCTTCTTTTTGAAGAACAAAATTAAAATCCCATATATTAATTACCAGAAGAACATAAAAAAAAAAAGTAGAAGCTAGGAAGAAAACACTGATCAATATGATTTTGAAATTAAACCCATTCACCAAATTGAATTAGATGCTAGCTAGAAATATAATTCATCAGTTGCTGTTGTAGAAAACACTGAAAACTGGAGTATTTCATCACCTAGAACAGTGGTCCAGAAGAAAGGTTCCCAGAGCATTTGAAGCATGCGGCTTCAAGAAACTAAGGGTTTCACCAAATAAAGGCCACCCAAAAGTGCCCCTTGGAGCAACACCGAGCTTCAACAACAACGGAAGGAAATGGTTGAAGACGAGACCCAAAGCCGCTCCAAGCAGACCAACTAAAACGACAAAACAAACACCTTCAACCATGGCCGATGTCTACTCTCTCTCTCTCTCTCCCTGGTGATCGACTCACTGGTGTGTGATGTCTGTCGTCTCTCTCCCGTTGTTTCACTTCGAAAATTTAAAAAGACCACAGCCACAACGATCGCAATTCCCACCCTCAAATTCCTATATATAGACACTAGAGAGTCTTGCGCTTGTATATATTAACACACGATGGAAAGCAAACAGGCTTTTTGCAGATAATTACAGTCGGTGAAATACACTTTATCAGAAGACCTAGGAAATGAAATCAACCTAGCTACTCTAGAATCTAGACCCCTACCATGGTTGGAGAAGAAGGAAGTAGAGAGAGAGAGAGAGAGAGAGAGAGAGAGAGCGGGATTAAAATATGAAAAATAAATAAATAAAACCAAAGAAGAACCTAATTAAAATCTTGATGAGAACTGAAATCCTAGGTTGTGACTTAAAAAACCAAGCAAGCTCCCTCTTATTCAACCATTTGTCGACAGTAAATGCCCATACCTGTTGTTCTTATTACCAAGTTTGACCTCATCCAGAAATACACAGTCGTAGCATTTTGATATGATTCTATGGGGGATCTGACTTCTGAGAGTTCAGTTTCATTTCACTGAAAATTAATAAAAATTAAATGAAACAGTGACTATTTCATGCAGGAATGCGCACCCATACATACATTCAGAAATACAGATCAAAGGGTTCCTTTAAATGGAACCTAAAAGATAAGGCCATCTTCCAGCTAGCTAGCATGTAGCAAATATATATATACCATCTCATCATAAACAGTAAGCCAGATGTCACCATCCAATAGGTCCCACGTGGGGAATTTTGAAGCCAGTACGGTCCAGGATGTCAACCATTCAATTCAATATAGATGTCATCTATGGCTAGATAATCATGAATTTCATGACCAAGCTAAGGAAATGGACAAATCGGGTGGCTGATATTGCATGGTCATGATGCATGCTAAAATCTTAACATAGTTGGAGAAGATATGAATATGATATCCTAGGTGGAACACATACACATTGACTGTGTAGGGCCCCACTCTCAAGCATCTGCATGTGACCAAGCATCCTACATTCCATCGTGCATACAGACCCATTTACTTGTCTAGTTAAAGAAGACACACACACTATAGTTGAGAACTTAGAGTTCAAATCAGCCCCCACAATACTTCCGCCCACAAAGTTCCACAGTACATCTCGCCGTGTATTGAGAATATCTTTTGACAATAATATACGAAATGATGATGATATAATCATTGGAAGATATTCTCAATACACGACGGAGAACTTGACAATCACGCATGCTCATGGATATATGCATGGCCAATTGAGTTAATATTTTATTGACCATAAATCCCTCTTTAATTACAACCTCGATTCATTTACTTCATGATAGGGCGCCGGGACATTGTGGTTTACCAAATTGTCCTTGTGGAGATTTATTTCTTGGCATTAATTGCCACTATTGCTATTTAGTGGCAAAGTGAAAGGACATATTTGTCATTTCATTATTGTTCATTCTCTCCTCGCCCCCCATTAAAATCCCTTCACAGTTATTAACACAGCCCGTCCGTGAAAAATTAAATTAGGCCTTGTTTTCTTTTTTGTTTTTTGTAAAATTTTTTGGATCTGCATTGGGTTTTGTCGGTTAAGCTTTTACAAATATCAACTCCCATTCTCATAATCCTGTTGATTTGTTGGTATCTGATGAGGGTAACTTGGTCAACTGAGTAATTCATTTTCTATGTTTTCATAATATATTTTATGGAAATTAATTTTTAAAGAATATTGATTATTCAAGTAATTGATACTCTCCTAAAGAATGGATAAGACCGAAAACATAAACACATTAATAAACAGAAGAGGACTAAGATTTATTGGGATCCATTACCCCCAATAAAAAAAATATTAGATTTTATAAATAAATAAATAAAGTATTTATCCTTGAGAAATTATTAATTACTTATACACGAGGGATGTAGTTTATCCACACCCACACAGAATYGACCTTGTTCACGTGAGGGTCTCTCTTTTAACCTGCTTTTACTTTTCCTTTTTCTAGACTGTCTCTTCTGGTGTGTTATTCATTGATATCTATTTGTATATATGTTATTGAACATATATGGACGTGTCGTCATATATCCGAATATCGGAATATGACACTCTGGCATCTCGCCCTTCCCTTTCTAAACTTTTCTTAAGCTTCGGTATTAATTTTTCTTTTTCTTTTTTTTTTTGTGGATTTGGGCCGTGGTGGTGGTAACTGCCTAGTCCGTTGCTTAACTTATAAGAAATTAGTCATCCCATTAAATTAGATCAAAGGATGGAGGACATACCTTCTATTAATTTTACTTTAAGAAATGAATAAGAATAAGAGAAAACAAATCGAACCGGTGAAGTGAATAGGGATGAATCAGAAGGAAAAAGAAGAAGAAGAATGTAAAAACTTTGGAGTTTGGGAGGGGAAAAGGTTGGCAGATTTCAAGCGTTACGTGTGAGATTGTAAGATGGACGCGGAGAACGAGATGTTCGCGGTCCAGGTTTGGACCTAGCGGTTGATCGTAGGGCCAAGATTTGCAGCAGAGGAAGTACAGCCTACGCTTTTAATTTGTGTACTATTAAAACATAGAGAAGTGAGTCATGTCTTTTGCTTGGCTTCCCACAATATAGAACTTCTCTCTCTCTCTTTCCCTCTCTTTCTCTCTCCATTCTAATCATGCACTCTGCAAACTCGCCAAATATAGAAAACAGTACATGTGCTCCTAAATTAATTAATTTTATAGGCTTTACAAAATAATAAATAATCTCCTTTTTATTCTGTTAAAAAATGCTTTGGGGTCTTTTACTATATTGAGAGAGTCAAAATATGTTCAACAGTCACTTCATAAATCCTAAATAACAATAAGGGATAATAAGTAGACCTGCTGGCTGGCTGTGTATTTCTTCAATTTCTTACACGGATTCATATGCCTCTGTTTGGATTGCCGTGGAATTCAGCGAAACCCAGAATAATTAATCCACCTTCCTGCCGGGTGTGAGCGAATGCACACCAAAGAGCCTTTGCAGAGGCCGGCAAAGCGTCAACATAAACGAGGAGCATGGGTTAATTTGGTTCGGTTCTATGATAAAATTTTGAATTTACGTTGTAGACGTCGATTTTAAGATTTTTGGTGATTTTAGGGTCTATCCGTGAAATCTGTTTTTTCTTTACACTCCCTTAAAAAACATGAAACATGTTTTTTTTTAAAACTTAATTTTCAATAAATATAAGATATAGTTTAAAACTTATTATCTTTATTGGTTATATTGAGTAACTTAATATATAGATTATCATTATATGGTTCAAAATTTATAATTTAAATTTAAATTTTGTAAATATATATTACCTTTTAAATTAATTATTGTACACATTCAAATATTAAAATGAAAACAAATTATCAAATAATTCAACTCAATGGTCATGTGAGACCATTGCCTTTGTAACCATGAGTGCTTGGGATTTATTTCAAAACAAGTTTGGTTCTAAGGCAGGTTTCACCAAGGACAATTAAGGTCGGTTCATTGGATTGGTTTGGGTAAAATAAATGCCTAGACCCTGGAACTAACCTGATTGGGGATCGATTCCAAGAATTTGGAACCAAACCTTACCTTATAACAGATTGGATAGTATTGATTCAAGATCAGTTCCATTCGATTCTAGATAGAACCTACCCATTTGACCACCCCTAAACTTGACGACCAAAAGAAAAGCATAACATTTGTCATTACTTTGCCAAAAAGCTAACTATATTAAACTAAAGACACATGCATAGCATAGGATTTCAATTCTATTTTTGTTCTCATTTTGCGGAAACCAAATGACTACCTCACAATATCGGTTTTAAATCCGATTTCTTCAATTTCACCCAACAAAAATGCACTTTAATAAATAATGGAATTTCAATATTCCAATAGCAAGTTGCTTCAGCTTTGTTTAAAAAGAGTACAAATATAAATATGTATACTATAAATAGATACAAAATACAAGGTTTTGCATTCTATATATTTTGTATTTGTACTCCCTTTAAATTGAACTTTGAAGAAAAGGTCCAAATAAACAAATCCCAAGTTATCACTGTTTTCGCTACAATCATGAGCAGAACCTAAATTTTATACTGATAAAGCGCACTTCACACAAACTTCACAATACTTGCAACTATATTAGGAAATGTCTTGGGTACTTGTATGGTATCATTCATGGAACGAGATCTGCTCCTCAAACATGGGCACCTCACACGTACATCCACCGTGCATTGAAAACATCTCCCATGAATAATAACTTATAAGTGTGGAAAATGTTCCCAATGCATGTGTGAGGTCGGTGTGAGACGCCCTATGTGAGGAGCAAATCCGGTCTCATCACATATGGAGAGATATTTCAAATAAATGCATGGCTGCAACTTGGTGTGAAATTGGTGTGAGACAGCGATCTATAAGAAACAAATTTAAATTCCAATCAGCAGGAGATAGACATTACATTGCTATGGGAGTACCTTCACACACCTAAACACATGACAACATTGATGGAAGCTTTCTCAACCCTCCTTTTATGGGAAATTTTGGACATTTTTCATAGTCCACATCAGCTGGCAATAAAACATGTGCCAACCCTCTACCAACAAGATCTCATGCCACACATTTCATACATGTTAGATCCTACTTTTATGATGGGTCCCAATTTCATGGTAAGATGTGTGGTGTTAGATCAAATTGGGAGAGGATTGAAACGTGTTTTATTGGCAAAAGATCCCAATTCTAACGTATTTAAAAAACTTACTATATATATATATATAGGTCTGCTGGGAGGGCAGAGCCGGTACAATTCTAACCTTTGGCATTCTCTCAGACTTTTCTTAACGTTGATAATGTTGATGGGGAGTTTTGGGTTTGAAAAACTCAACACCACATCATCCCCCTCACTGATTTGAGAATCCTCCCAACATATTCCTTTCCTCCTCTTCTATAACTCTCTCAATGGGGAAAGGGGGTCGGGATGAAAGAAAACTGAAATTTTTCTATGTTTCACTTATATATATGAGGTTTTGTCAATCAAGGTTTTTAAAATTGGACCCGACAGGGAATTATCATCTGGGTCTGGTTCTTGGTCGAACAGCCTGATCATCTGGCTCAAATGGACGGTCTGATCTGACAAAAAAAATTAAAAAATATAAAAAACGATTAAAAAATATTCCTAGGTCAAATGGTTTGATGGTTTGACTGTTCGGATCAGAGGTTTGCTGACCAAATCAATGGTTTTTGGCCAAAAAATAGTTTTGAGGTAAAATAGAACTGGTTAGATGACTGATTCCCAGTTTTTCCAGTCCAATCTAGTTTTGAAAATATTGGTGTCAATTGTCAACTCTCTCCAGGAATCCCGATTTGATCACCGTATAAAAGTGATTCTCCTAATTAAATCTAAGTATTCATGCATAATAACCAGGCTTAAGACTTTGCCATCGATTTTCACTACATTCTACATGAAACTGATGAAGATCGGGTTTAGGCGTTCATCATTAGTTTTTCATTTTTTTCTCCTTTTACTCTTTAATTCCTTTGAAATAATGGAAAACTCTCCAACGCTGAAGTTAAGAAAAGCAAGGTTTTTAAAACCGAATTGGACAACGAACCGTTCAGGGTCCGACTTCCGGGTCAAATGGTTCGATCATTTGAATTGAACGGATGGCCCGTTCTAACAAAAAAATTAAAAAACGGCCAAAAACCATAGGACAGTTTGAACGATTTGAATGGTTTGATCGCTTGGATCAATGGTGTGTTGACCAAATCAACGGTTTTTGGCCAAAATGACGATTCTAAAGTAAAACGGAACCAGTCAAGTTCCAGTTTTTTCGGTCCTGTCCGGTTTTGAAAACAATGAAGAAAAGAATGATGAGAGATATATATTCAGTTTTTTCCCTTATTTTATTTTTTTTGTATTTACTTTTGTTTTGTTTAATTTTCTATTTCAACTCCAGCCCATTGACGTCAAGTAATCACTTGACGATCAAGACACATATGTTTAAGCAACATTCTCCTTCTCCGTTATTGGCAAGAACAAATCTTCCTGTTACTAATAAACTAATAAAGAGTTTGAGTTCCTGATTATGTGATTCTCCATTTGATGCGTTCTCAAATGTATGATCGATAATAATTCTTCTGTTATAAATTCTTAAGTCGTTTATTTCTACTTCTATAGTTCTACCCATGCCCAATAAATTACATATACACACCTTTTCCAATTTTCAACGTGTGGTCTGAGAAAATGATTTTTTCGAAAAATAGGTTACCAAACAAAAAGTGTTCTCTCAAAAAATAAATTTCTGATGTGGCATCATTTTCTTAGAAAACGACATTAATATTAAACACTTATTGCAGCTTTATAAAAAAAGTGACATTGAAACTTGTACATTGAAGAAGGGGAAGGTTATATAACTTTGCTCAAAATATTGTATGATAACTTAATGTACCATATCAATTCATCGCCATGCCACATTGGATGATAGGTAAGTGTTTTGAATTAAAATAATTTCAATCAAATAAAAAAAATTTGGAAGAATAATTGATTGGTAATTTTATAATTACAGTGTACAGGGAATGAATCCTAATCATGAATTGATGTCAAATTGACTAAGAGATGATACAATTTATAAGGGGCTAGTAATAGACTATGGAGGTTTTCATTTAAAATTACGCATCCGTCTGTAGATAATTAATCCAAAAATAAAAATTTCCATTTTAGTTCAAAATGCCTATAGCATTGATGTGACAGGGTTTCAGCTGGAAACGGCAGTGGTACCGTACCGAACATACCCCTACTTAAATGCTTTGCCGCGACGCATGCCAACATCCAAACTCCCCACCACTCCACATCAGTAGGGTTTTTTTCCTTTGTTGCGGAGTGGACAATCTTGTAAAATTTTGCAAATAATTGCAGTGTGGAAATGGAACTGAATTGATCTGCTCCCGGCCAATTTAGAACTCCTAAGAATTTTAAAATCTACTAAGGTGACAATCAGAAGGGTATAGATCTGTTAGTTTCTAATATCTTATCCTTCACGGAATTGAGTGCAGAAGCAGAACTCTTGAAACTTGTGGGATTAAATTCATCGCTCTCTCCTATAAAGGAATTGTATTTAAAGGCACCTATCCTGAGTGGGTATCTGGCATGGTTTGGTTGTGGACCTTGTCACTGCATTTGGCATAAGGTTGGGCTTATAGTGAACGGTCAATGACTCAATGATCATAAGAAAGCAATATTTAAATAACATTTTGGGCCAATTTGTGGGCTTAAAATTAAGGGGGTATTTTCTTTTTTTTATTGATCAAGAATTTTATATTATTTTTTTAGATTTATGTAAGGATTAGAAAAAAATTAATTTTCTTAAATATCACTTATCCGGATAAGTGATACCTATCTCTCTCACGTGGATAAATAATTTTTTCATCTAGGAAGAAAGTTGTCAACAACCAAAATACCCTTTTTAATAATAATTTTTTATGACTAAAATAGTCATTAACTTATTTATATGAAAATAAAAAAACATGTATAAATATATTTACCTAAATAAATACTTTATAAAAAAATAAAAAAACTTACCCAAATAACTATATTTACCAAATAAATAACTTGCCGAAAAACGAACAATACCTGATCGTTTAAGGTGAGTGCGTGAGGGGGTAATGATAATGAGTCTACTCGTCTCAGAGTTGATTCCACCACCCAGAGACCACACCACCAAGTAAAAGCACATCGTGCAATGCATTCTTCTTGGGTTCCTCAAAGTTATTAATTTACTTGTTTTTTTCTACAATTATTTAATTAGTTAGTTGGAGCCTGGAGGTGTTAACCGGTTCAAAACGACCAAAACCAATCCCAACCCTATAAAGTTGGGTCGGTTTTGTTGGGTTATATCGGGTTAAGCCGAAGAACATCTTAACAAAAAAAAAAAAAACCGAAAAGGTGGTGCCGTGGTGGCTTATTTTTGAGATAAATGGAATGCCGATTCTGAAATTGTTTAAGGAGATGTTGTACCTGAAAATTTCCTTTTGGGTCATTGTTTCTCGCTGCTGCTGGTGTGTCTCGTTGATCGAGATGGCACGAGGAGGTGTCAGTTGGACCGAGAATTTTGTTTGTTTTTATTTTGGTTTGACTCTATTCTCGTCCATCTGTGTCTTCCTTTCTGCTGCTGCGCCTCACAGAGATTGCTTCGAGTCCAACCTCTCAAGTCTCAAAGGACAATGCCCCATGCTTCAATTAATTGGAAACACACGAGCGGCATTCAAATCAATTCCAAGTCTCCATGCATTTATTTATTTATTTATTATTTTATTGATTGATGCATTTGTTCCTTACCGACAGCCACAGGCAGCGAAAAAAGCTGACTCAAGAAAAGATGGGGAGGAAGTTCACGGTCATAACAAAGGAAAAATAAATAAAAGATCAAAAGAATGACTCCTTTCTGGTTGGAAGCATGTGGGAGTGAGTATAATACTCATATACTACCACCAATGGTCCATCCACAAGTGCAATTTATCATTCAAATACATATTATTAAAACCGCTTTTTATTCGATGCAAAAATAATAAAAAACTGTTGCTTTAATTGCTCGCATGGGCGCAGCTTCAAGCTTGTGATTAAACTTATTTAGATGGATTACTCAGTTCCCTCTCTTAAAGGGGAATATCATATCAATTTGAAGACACTTCTAATTAATGGGTGATGGAATACGAACCGGATGCTCCCTTCTCTAGGATGATTTGGAGCTGATGAGTTAGTTGTTATGTAAAACAGTGAGCTCAAAAAACTTGGGGTGGTTAATCTAGTGAAGTCGTTCTGATGCTTTAAGTTAGTATTCTTGTGATACATTGTGAGTTAAAAATGAGTTAGAGTGCTAATGTGTAGATGATATTATGCATATCTAGGCCCTGGAGGGATTGTTGCCTTTATATACAAAGCAACCGTGAACCTTACGGAACAGTTCTGGGATCTTCGGCTTGGAAGGATGAGGTTCATTCCCGTTTTATCCAGAGGGTATCCTGCCAGTTTACGATCCTTATCGTTATCACCCAATCCAAATGAAGAGAGGATAAGGCCTACCGTTGTGCGGCGTGATCCCATGAGGTTCGGAGTTGCCTAGTGCCGATTACGTGTCACTTTGGCTCCTATGTCACAAACTAGTCGGAACACCAAGGTGACCTGATTCCAAGGTCACTACATACCAAGGTAGCTTTGCGCTGAGGTGACCGATCACCGAATCCCGACATGTCGACGAGTCTGTCCTCACTAAGTTGTGGCTTTGCTGGCGGG
>NW_010729148.1:1550686-1566231 GCF_000365185.1 Nelumbo nucifera | reverse complement strand
AGGTCGGGTCAAATCACCCTTCATCAATTGCCCCCCACTCCCCGTGCCAAGGGTCTCGACATGGTGCAGGGAGTTCATGACAAGACCAGGTGGATTTGGCACGAGGACCAAGTGACAAGGGGGTGGTTCTCTTGGTTGGTTCTATGGGACCGCCCGATTCGACCAGGAAATGACTAAGACTGCGTGTTGGCTACACGCGGACGTCACACTGGGTCCGAGGTGCGGTCCTCAACACCCGCTGGTGAGGCTAGCTCTTCGCCGGAGAGCTCCTCCTTGAACCTCTCAAGCAGAGCAACTAACTTCCGGAGAGGGGGTATTGTCTTCTACTCGAGATCGGGATCCGGACAACTTCGGTCCTTCCACGATGACCTCGGACAAGTTATTGTCCTTAATAGCTCGTTACTGTCTCCCCGACACTCTTGTCTTCAGTATTCCCTTGGGTCGGTACCCTTGGGATCATGACCATTATGAGGTTGTGGTTTTTGAGGAGCAACTCGTAACCGGGTTGCGCTTCCCGCTCCACCCCTTCATCATAGAGATTATTAWGTTCTTTAACATCACCATCAATCAACTTCACCCAAACTCCATCCGTGCTATTGTTGGTACGATCTCACTCTTCTACGAGTATAACCAACCTCTCTCTCTAGATATCTTTAGCTCGATTTGTTCCATCATACTTTTCCAAAGGAGGGACCTTGAAGTCCTTTGGCATCGGGGCCGCTAGGAGCTCAAGTGATAGAGGAGATGGCCTACTCAGAAGGGCAGGTGTGGTCTTCGTTGCCATCGAGTTTACCTCTTCCTTTTCTTTGGTCCGCTTGACTGGCTACTGGCTAGGCTTTGCAGGCAGACTGTTCCTGGCTGAAGAGCGACGAGTCTTGTGACGCCGCCACTATTGCTTCTTCACTAGCTCGACATTAGTGCTACTGACCTCAGTTTGGTCCTGTGCCTTGACCCTAGTTCTCTCGCGCTCCTGGACACTGCCGCGAGGTGGGTCAAGGTTCCTTCTCACTGACTCCTCTTGGTTGAGTGGCCTGTATTGATCATGATGAGGCACAAAGGGGACCTGCGTCGAGTCCACGCCCTAAGCCTCAGATCGATGTTCTTCTCTTCGCGACCTGTTGTTCTCAGGTCACGGGTGTTGCGGTTGGTTAGCTCTATCGAGTTGGTTGCCTTCACGCCTCTCGCCTGGGTTCCCTCTTTGAGAAACCGGGGAAGCACACAGTCTGTCCACCCTGCCTCGTGGTGGAGTTTGGTTTCTGGGGAATGTTGGTACCTGTGATGTCCCTTCACCATGATGGGGAGATCAGCGGATGTTTGTTGGGCAACATAACGAGGCAGAACCGATTGCTGCTGATAAAGGAGATGCTATTGGAATTGTTGCATTTGTTGCATTTGAAGGGATGAGAGATCCATCATATGAATGGCCGAACCTTGCAGGAAGGTTAAGGGAAATTTCAAAAATTTCTCTCTCCCATCTGGGAATCGCATTCCCTATTTTAGAAAACTACATTTTCAAGTATCATTCTTCAAACAAAACCAGACTAGATTTGAAACCAAAGGAAGGGAGAGGGAAATACCTAATACGAAGTAACAGTAACTCCCAATGAAGGTGTTTACGCCCAAGGAGAAGACCAAAAACCGCCTCCCTCCACTGAAGATGACACAATGTGTGGTGAAGTAGGATCAACAGGATGACTCTTTAGCAAGAATGAAACAAGGGCTAGTGGGCACGACTTCAGATTATCCCTTCAGCCAAGAAACAATATCAAGAACCTTTCTTGATCAGATCCACAAGTGGAAATTGAACTAGGTAGGGATGGCAAGAACAAGAGAGAATTCTGCAGATTGCTATGTATAAATCTAAGGAATTCACCCTGTATTTATAGTCTTCTTTAGATCAGCCTCCTAATCTAATTAGGAGAGAGTTTCTTGATCCAAATCTGATATTTGGATTTGGACTCTTAAATGGATAAGACTTATCTTATCCTTCAGCTAATCCTAATTAGATTATAAATAAGATCTTGTCCCTTTTAATTAACTATCTTAAGCCCAGTTCGAATTAGGCTTTAGGCCCATTAAGCTTATGTGCCCACTTACTCTTTAACTTGCTGCCGAGTTGGCTCTCTTTGTATGGCGTGGGACCCTAACATTGATCTATACATCAGCCACATGGGTTCAGTCCAGCCTTTGTTACAAGGCCTGACCGAATTCACTCTAAGAGACAGTGAACCCCTGAGTCCATCACCATGGGCTCTTAATGGGCCCAACATTTACACTAAATGGTTCTTGGATCCAACCACCTTATAAAAACCTAAGAACTGTGGGTAGATGCAAGATTAGCCTATTAGGTATTACCCTCAATGGTCTTACACTTAACCTCTCAACCAGCCCATAATGATCAAATACTACTCGACAAAAGAGGACCTCTCCCTCAGTTGCAAGGTACAGTGCTGCACTCTCTACTCACTTGGATCCCGGGAATTGAAACCATTTGCAAACCAATTTGAAACCATAATATATAAGTATATCTTTATATAAATATATTTTGCAAAACCAAATTTCAAAGACATTTGAAATCCACTACCGGTAGTTTAGGTTTTCATCAGAGAAAGTGCATTTCCCCGATCATTCACTTTATCCGACAAAGGGGCTGATTTTGTCACTATGATCACCCACTCAGGTGAATTCCCGGACTGTCCCAACATACCTAGGTTTTGACCCGGTAAAAGATCTCACTAATTGGCATATCAAAGACAGCCTAATCGGACACCTAGTGCAGTACCATAATCGAGTCTAGGGGTCAAGTCTAACATTTCGGTTTTGTCAATCTATCTCCAAGGTCTAGGGCAATATTGGAATTTGGTCCGGTTTAGGGTTTCAAGAAAACCCACAATACATGTACCTCAGGTCTCACCCTAGCAGCTGAGACAATCCACCCCTACCAATTTGGTGGCACATCAGTGTCAGCCTTGGCAGGATAAATCTCCCCAGATCTATCCAACAGCTCTAAAGATTCTAAACTAACACGAGTCTCATAAGTGTCCAGTTTAAGGGTATTACATAGAAACGTACCATAATAACATGAATCAATTATGCACTTTATTAATTTACAATAAATGACAATAAGCACATCAATCTGATTGGAGCTAAGGGCATACACTGTCTAACAGCTCCCACTTTCCTTTCTCAGAGTTCTCCATACTATATCTTTTGACTATCTTGTCAATGTAAGTAGATTGGGATAATCCTATTATCCTCTTCAATCTATCTCTAATAGAGTCGAAGACCTAAGATGTAGGAGGCTTCTCCAAGATCTTTTATGGAGAATTGCTGTGAAAGCCACACTTTCACCGTACTTAACATCCCTACATCATTCCCAATGAATAGGATGTCATCTACATAAAGAACCAGGAACGTAACCTTATCTCCCAGTGTCTTCCTGTAAACACAGGGCTCATATGGATTCTATTCAAAGTCAAACCGGATGTTCCAGCTCCTAGAAGCTTGCTTAAGTCCATATATGGATCGATTAAGTTTACATACCATGTGTTCCTGACCTGCAACAATGAATCCTTGTAGTTGTTGCATATAGATATCTTCAGTAAGATCTCCATTCAGGAATGCGGTTTTGACATCCATTTGCCAAATCTCATAGTTGTGGTATGCTACTACAGTTAGAAGGATCCTAATGGATTTAAGCATGGCCACGGGCGAAAAGGTTTTCTCATAGTTGATTCCCTCTTTCTAAGTATACCCTTTCGCCACAAGATGAGCCTTGTAGGTCTTAACCTTACCATCGGGGCCCTTCTTCTTCTTATAGATCCATTTGCAACCAATTGCTTTTACCCTAGGGGGCGGATCTACTAGAGTCTAGACTCCATTGGTCTCTATTGAGTCCATCTCAACTCTCATGGCATCTACCCACTTAAAGGAATCTATGTCCAACATAGCTTCTGCATAAGTCATGGGATCCTCCTCACTGGTCGTGGCTTCCACGAAGTAACTTTTTTAGTCATAGCCGTAATGAACTGGAGGTCTAGAAACCCAGGTAGATCTTCTAGGTTGGTTATTTTCTAGAGCAGGTGGGACATCTCCTACTACCCCTGGGCTCTCCTCATCAAGAACAACTTCCTGATGAAGATTATCCAAGATGTAATCTTCCTCTAGGAAGTAGGCATTTCGATTGCAAAACACTATTTCCTCTTTTGGATCATAGAACAAATAACCTACAGAGCCTTTCGGGTAACCTACAAATAGGCAACGACTGGTATTGGATTCTAATTTGTCAGCACTAGTTCTTTTAACATGTGCCAGACAACCCCAAATCTTCAAATGTCTCACACTTGGTTTCTTACCGGTCCATAGTTCATATGGAGTCTTAGGAACGGATTTGGTTGGAACCCGGTTCAGCTCGTAAATCACAGTTTAATGCGAAACCCCAAAAAGATGTGGGTAACTCTGAGTGGACGAGAAGTGAACGAACCATATCTAATAGAGTCTGATTTCTCCTCTCTAACACACCGTTCCACTGCGGTGTAGCAGAAGGAGCCAATTGTGACACAATCCCATTTTCCTTTAAGTAGTCCCTGAATTCATCAAAGAGATACTCGCTGCCTCGATCTGATCGAAGGGTCTTAATTTCTCTCCCTAACTGTTTCTCGACTTCTTATCTGAACTCTTTGAACTTTTTAAAGGATTTAGACTTATGTCTCATTAGGTACACGTAACCATACCGAGAATAGTCATCAGCAAAAGTTATAAAATAAACGTGCTGATTACGTGTCCTAACATTCAGGGGACCACATACATTAGTATGTATTAGGTCAAGTGTGCCTATAGATCTTTCAGGCTTACCATTAAATGGTTGTTTCGTCATCTTGCCCTGAAGGCAAAGTTCACAGGTAGGAAGATCTTCTACAGTTAGAAAATTCAAAGGACCATCCTTTACCAACCTTGTGATACGATCTATGTTAATGTGGCCAAGTCGGTAGTGCCACAGGCACGTGGGACTAAATGTAATGTTGGTTTCCAGAGAAGGATGGAGAACATAGAGGCCATTCTCAAGCTCTCCGTATGCGAGGAATTTGTTATTCCGTTTAATAATAATCACATTATTAAATAAGATAGAATAACCATCCAAACACAATTTTGAAACAGAAATCAAATTTCTTCTTAAATTATGTACGAAAAGACAATTTTTAAGTACAATTGTTCATTCTCTGAAAACTAGTTCTACAATTCCTATGGTTGTAGCTACAACTGTTGCAGAAGTCCCCAAGTAGAGTGTTACTTCTCCGTCACTCAGTCTTCTGCTTATCTTGAACCCCTGCAATGAGTTACACGTATGAGTCGAAGCCCTAAAGTCAATACACTAGGAAGCAGAAGTAACCAACAAATTGGTCTTTATGATAAAAGATTCAAAATTACCTTGCTTCTTAGTCTCCAAATATTGAGGACAATTCCTCTTCTAGTGGCTGATCTGTTTGCAAAAGTGACATGCATTTGATGCCTTGTCCTTCTTCTGCTCTTTTGGTTTGCTAGTATTCTTTTGAGGCTTTTCTTTACCCTCCTCTTCTTCTTACCAGAATTGCCACCTTTAACAAGCATGGCTATCGGTTTATCCTTCTTAACCAGTTCTTTAGCCATCTGCAACATATTGTTGAGTTCTTGAAGGCTAACATTTAGCTTATTCATGTTATAATTCATGATAAATTGATTGAAGGAGGGAGGCAAGGAATTTAGGATGGCATCAACCTTGGTGACATGATCTATCCCTGACCCGAATGCCTCTAGTTCATTGATGTAACCCATCATCTTAAGATAATGGTCATGAACCATCTGTCTCTCGGTCATTTTAGTGGTAATGAATAGCTTCAAGACCTTCTGACGAGTAGAATGGTTATGCTCTTCATACATTGTCCTTAGACTATCCAGGATATCCTTGGACACTTCGATCTGATCAAATTATCTTTGTATCGGATTGTCAAGGGAGGCTATGATGTAGCACTAGGCAAGAGAATTCTTATCTTCCCATTCTTGATACCCTTTCCTACGTGCCTCAGAAGCCCTATCATCCGGAGCAGGGTTCTTAGCAACCTTGTCCAATTTCTCGGACATTAATACCAGCATAAGGTTACGGAACCAGTAAGTATAATTTGGGCCCTTAAGTTTGTTATCGTCCAACAACTTGACGAATTGTCTATTTGCCATTTCTGATAAAAGGCAAGGCAGATTATTAGTCCACAACCTAAATTGATTCATGTTTACTACATAGATATGACTTTTAATCTATGTTCCATTTCCATTTGTTCATCTCTGAGATTTTCCTTCCTATCTCAGTGACGAAGACTGCGAAATTATGTCTTTGGAAATGTTGGAAACCACATATAGTGCATGGAGCCAACTATTTTAGCTGCATAACCCCACCACCTTCTGTGAAGGATCATATCCACTCATCTAATGAGCTTTCCCTTTGGCCTTTGTCAGACAAGGTTCATTGCCATTTTATGTTTAACATTTCTGTCCAGTAAGTGCTTACCCATCATATTCGTAAACTCCTAGGTACCGTGAGAGAGTCTTCCATTTTAGGATAGGCCCCTCCCACATCGGTCTATGACGCCCCAATCATCTTATGAAACAATCCAACAACAAATGGATAGCCAAATTTTATGGTGCATCTCCTCATTAGTGAAAGACCTATCTTCATGCTAATGATGGAAGACCTTTAGAGAGTTCATCATATGAATTTCCCTATCACATGCACTTATATTTTCAGGAGGGAACAAATAATTACGCCCTAGTTTTATTTAGGTCAAACCAAAGTAGCTCCTACTTTCTCAGAGTCAGATTCAGATGAGCCCTAAACGGCTAGAGTTCCACACGGTTCCTCTTGGGGAAGAAGCTGATGTGGGGCCCATCATGCAAGGAGATCACTCAATGATCTTATGGACACCATGGCAATGATGTTCATTCAGCCATGGTGTGTGAAAGAGCCACAACATATTTACATGGGCCAAATGCTTATGGTCCATGTTCACATCACATCACATCACATCACATACATCACAAGTATGAACATCCATAATTGATCCAATCAATTAATAACTGTAAAACCCACAATTAAAGCCCATTTAAAACCCATAATATTACCAATTAATATTATCTAGGTATATGAGCAGTTCAGCCCATATAGCTTTTATGTTGTATTGGGCTTATGTAGTTTTAACAAATTAAAACTGGGTTTTACAGATGTGGGCCGAATTGCATCTTGCAATTAGCTATCAAACCCTTGGTCCATATATGGAATTTCAGGACTATTAACAGCCCTAATCGAACCACAAATTCAATCCCACCAATTTGGTCCAATCTGTGTCGAATAGGTCTAGGGTTTGATGTTCAATTTTAGATCCAATTCTTAAAACATGATCTGAAATTAAAAACTGATACATGACAATCAAGAATCAGTAAACAATAGCAAGAGGGTTGTTCGTAAGGCTGCAACCCTGCAAAACAAAAGTTAGTTCGCAATTTGCAGTTTCCAAAACTGCAAATCACAGATTGTCGAACCCAAATCTGCAAAATTTCTCCTTCGCGCTTCCAGCAATTTCTTGCGATGAAAAATAAAAAAAAAATACCTAATTTCTCTATTAATTACATCAGAATCAAATTCCTATACATTCTATCTAGAAAATAAAAAAAAATTAATTATTTACAAACCCAAAATGAATAAAATAAAGCAGCAGATGTGCAGATACACAGTGCCTAAAGAAATTCGACCTCCACCATACGAACAACCCAGATTTCAAGAAATATAAATAGAACAGTTCTAAATATATTGTTGAAAATAAAGAATTAAATTTCATATCAATCGCCCATAGTTGAGAACCGAATTCTCAGAAAAAACCTAATCTACGCAAATCAGGTAGAACCAATTCTGCCTATTTGTGCAAGTTCAGATCAGATCTGATTTTAGTTCAAGAGTGTGAAGTTGGCTCTGATACCATTGGAGGGATGAGAGATCCATCATATGGATGGCCAAACCATGCAGGAAGTTTGGGCGAAATTTCAAAAATTTCTCTCTCCCATCTCGGAATCGCATTCCCTATTTTAGAAAACTGCATTTTCAAGAATCATTCTTAAAACAAAACTAGACTAGATCTGAAACCAAAGGAAGGGAGAGGGAAATACCTGATATGAAGTAACAAGAACTCCCAATGAAGGTGTTCATGCCCAAGGAGAAGACCAAAACCCGCCTCCACTGAAAATGACATAATGTGTGGTGAAGCAGGATCAACAGGACGACTCTTCAGCAAAAACCAAAATTTTTCAGCAAGAATGAAACAAGGGCTGGTGAGCACGACTTCAGATTGTTTCTTTAGCCAAGAAACAATATCAAGAACCTTTATTGATCAGATCCACAAGCTGAAATCAAACTAGGTAGGGATGGCAAGAACAGGAGAGAATTTTGTAGATTGTTGTGTATAAAACTGAGGAATTAGCCCCCTATTTATAGTCTTCTTTGGATCAGCCTCCTATCTAAGTAGGAGAGAGTTTCTTGATTCGATTCTGATATATGAATCTAGATTCTTAAATGGATAAGACTTATCTTATCCTTCAACTAATCTTAATAAGATTATAAATAAAATATTTCCCCTTTTAATTAACTAACTTAAGCCCAATTCGAATTGGGCTTTACGCCCATTAAGCTTATGTGCTCACTTACTCCTTAACCTACTGCCTAGTTGGTTCTCTTTGTATGACGTGAGACCTTAACATTGATTTACACATCAGCCACATGGGTTCAGCCCAACCTTTGTTACAAGACCTGACCAAATTTACTGTAAGAGACAGTGAACCCCTAAGTCCATCACCATGGGCTCTTAATGGGCCCAACATTTACACTAAATGGTTATTGAATCCAGCCACCTTATGAAAACCTAAGAACTGTGGGCAGATGCAAGATTAGCCCATTAGGTATTACCCTCAATGGTCTTACACTTAAACTCTCAGCCCATAATGATCAAACACTACTCAACAAGAGAGGACCTCTCCCTCGACTGCAAAGTATAGTGCTGCACTCTCTACTCACATGGATCTTGGGAATTGAAACCATTTGCAAACCAATTTGAAACCATAATATATAAGTATATCTTTATATAAATATATTTTGCAAAATCAAATTTCAAACACATTTGAAATCCACTGCCGGTAGTTTAGGTTTCCATCAGAGAGAGTGCATTTCCCCGATCGTTCACTTTGTCAGACAAAGGGGCTGATCCTGTCACTATGATCACCCACTCAAGTGAATTCTCGAACTATCCCAACATACCCAGGTTTTGACCTAGTAAAAGATATCACTGATCGGCATATCAAAAACAACCCAATTCGACACCTAGTGCAGTACCATAATCGAGTTTAAGGGTCAAGTGTAACAGTCCAGTTTTGCCCATCTATCTCCAAGGTATAGGGCAATACTGGAATTTGGTCTAGTTCAGGGTTTCAAGAAAACCCACACTGCATGTACCTCAACTCTCACCCTGGCAGCTGAGACAAGCCACCCCAACCAACTTGGCAGCACATCAGTGTCAGTCTTGGCATGATAAATCTTCCCAGATCTATCCAACGGCAGTAAAGATTCTAAACTAACACGAGTCTCATAAGTGTCCGGTTTAAGGGTATTACACAAAAACATACCATAATAACATGAATCAATTATGCACTTTATTTATTTACAATAAATGGAAATAAGCACATCAATCTGATTGGAGCTAAGGGCATACACTGTCTAACAACATTTGAGTTTGCATGGTTTGGACACACTGCACCAGGTCGTCGAATTGGGAGTGCCCAACCCCAGAGGGAATCACATTTGGTTATGAAAAAGAGGTGACCAACAGGGGGAGTGGGGCACTCACTTACGAAGTGGTCTGTGGTACATACAGTGATGGGAACCCCGAAACTGTGAGAGGGATGGTAAACTGACCGATAGACACCGTGGGACCCTGAGGGAGAGTTGATGGCTGATCTTGCCCCTCGGCGATGTTCATGTCAATACCTTTCCCGGTGTTGCTGGAGGAATCCATTGAGGTATTAAGATGACATTTCGTTCGGGTTCCCATAGACGACGCCAATTGATGGAGCACGAATTGGATGCTCTCTTCTGGAGGATGACCTAGAGTTTCACTGTGTGACGAGTTGGTTGTTCTACAAAATAGTGAGCTCAGACCCGGGGTGGCTAACCCGGCGAGGTCGCTCCGATGCTTAAGTTAGTATTCTTGCAGTAGACTACGAGCTGAAAATGAGCTAGAGTGCTAGTGTGCAGATGATATTATGCGTACCTGGGCCCCGAAGGGGTTGCTGCCTTTATATACAAAGCTGTCGTGAACCTTACAAAACAGTTCCGGGATCTTCGGCTTGGATGGATGAGGTCCATTCCCATTTTATCCGGAGGGTATCGTGCCGGTTTACGATCCTTATCGTTTCCGCCCAATCTGGACGGAGAGAGGATAAGGCCTATCGTTGTGCGACGTGATCCCGTGGGGTTCRGAGTCGCCTAGGGCCGATTACGTGTCACTTCGGCTCCCATGTCACGAACTGGTTAGGACACCGAGGTGACCTGAATCCAAGGTGGCTACATACTGAGGTAGCTTTGCGCCGAGGTGACCGATCACCGAGCTCCCGACCTCTTGACGAGTCTCTCCTTGTTGAGTTGTGGCTTTGCTAGCGGATCGTATCCATGTGTCCCCCTTGCTAAGTCGGGTGAAATCACCCTTCATTAATGGATTCGGATGAAATTAATTTATAACGATCTTGTGGATGGATAGACTTCTACTCAATCAAGCCTTTGGACAAATCAATGATGACCATGCTGCAACCTCAAAACAAAGAAAAACACTATATAAAAGTATATTTTTCTTAATTATTGTTTGGTTTGCAGTTAAAATTGGAATTGGAATGATTTATTTTCATACTCTTTGATTCAGACAAGAAGGGAATTGGAATAAGTAGGAATGGAATTTCATTCTTAAGGGAAGAGAGGGAATGAACATTCCTTCAAATGTGGGAATACCATTCCATGAGGAATGGAAATGGGATTCTAATTCTGCCCAACCTAGTTGGAATCAAAAGGGTTCATTCCAATTCCAATTCTGTTCTCATAAAGCAATGGGCCCTTAATTTCTTAGCATGTGTTTTGTTCTATGGGCATTTATCAAAACGCCATCATATCATTATCAAATCAGTATCTTTTCCATCATATTTATCCCAACGATTGAACTTTTATTCACTTTTCCACTAATGACTAGTTTATCAAATACTTTTTTCCGTTTTTGAAAACAAATCAAATACAAATGTAACTATACCAAATGCATACTTAATTAACTCTAAAATTTCGATGTCAGTCAGTCAAGGTGCTTTCTTTGTCTCAACATCGACTTTGTAGAGATTTCATTTCAGTGGGTTAGGTGTGTGAGTGCCCATTGTAGCACTCCAGTCCCCGGCCTACTCATGCATAAATACATGTAATATTACTCCTTCCTTCAGTAGTGTCCTATTTCCTAATATTATGCCTAGCTCGTCTGAGTTTCTCTTATTGGGAAAAAGGCAAGTGATTCTCATTTCTCAGTACCCAAAAAAAAAAAAACTGTATCGTAATAATTATAACAATATAAATGGATGAAGTGTAGTTACATGATGGGTCTGGTACTTTGACATGAAAAAGGCAGTTCAACAGCGCATATTATGGTGGGTTATACTAATATTAGACATCTCATCAATTATCAACTCAATCACTTGTTTTTGGACCACTGCAGGCATTGAACATAACCCTAGTGGAATCATAGCCTAGCCATAATGTGCTTATACTGTAATAGAGTATTTATCTCCATATAAGGGAGAATTCATTAAGCATGTGGTGTGCAATTTTATGATCGAGTTTATAAACATAAACAGAAGCAGCAGCAACAGGTGACGACGACGATGAGAGTGAGCGTGCGGCTGAGGCTCCCAGCAAGGAAACCAAACGAAGCCACCCGTCGGCCGTCGCAACCACCAACCATAATGGCGCTAGCTGCAGGTACCACGCACGATGTGAACCAACGATGCTGCACAACTGTGGTCTGTGGTCTGTGGACTGTGGAAGCTAACAAGCTAGCTATACGATCGATATCAGCAGGATAACTTGGCAGGTATATATTCAGCTCAGCTCTCATCCCCAGTTAGTTTTCTTCAGCCTTTGACCTTCAATTGCAGTAAAGTGAGAGGCGCTCGGGATTCCAACATTATTTTTCAGTAGATATGGCCATTTTGGTGAGGACTGAGGAGTGGGGACCCTGCATCTGCAAGCTGCGACATCATGTAGTAGGGAAGGGACTATGCCATGGACCACCCACGTACCCACCACACTTGACTCAGACTTGTTAGCTTGTTGCATTCATGCTAGCTAATACCTATATCTATATGTGGCTTGGCTACGTACCTTGTTAATTAAACGCAATTAATTAATTAATTATACTTAATGCTAATCATAACAACTGTTAGCCCCAATGACGTGGCAAATTAATTAAAAGAGATCCAGTTTCCCATAAGTTGCAACGTGGACGGTAAGCGTCGCCGTTCGCCAACGTATATAGTATATACATTCTACAATTTCAGTTCACTGCACGGCCCCCCCCCCCGTCCAGATAATCTTTTTCTTTTCTTTTAATTTCCACACAGTCCTTTCTGGTTGCGGTTGTAGACTTGTAGGATGAGACATCTAGACATATAGGTGAGGTTGTTGCTAATGGTAGCGTTGGGTTGTGTTGCGTCAAACATCTGCATCGAATCCGGATTGCACGTGCAACCATGTGGTCCAGACATGGAATCATTGCTGGGGCCAAAACTGTACTCCATGGGTTTTGATAAAGGCAGAGTCTGTGTATAAAGTGGAGGAATAGGAATGGGAATGGGGGAATCATCAATTGTTGTTTTCCATTGATAGGATTTTGGTTTGCATGTGGGGAAGCATCCTCTGGGGATTTTTTTTTTTTTTTTTTTGTTTTTTCAACTCATCACCTCTTCTGGCTTCTGGTTGGTCTCCCTGCACACGTGCACTCTGGAGCTGTGGTTGCCCGATTACTTCTCTCCTCCATCCCTAGTCCCTACTGGCTACTGTCTAGAGACGTAACGAGAGGACCCAACCAATTTAGAACCAACCAACATACATTCGAAGGATTGAAACGCAGAAGAGGCCAGAAAGAAATCAATGATGATAACTACAGACTACAGTCATCAGTAGATATGCATACAAGCATATCGGTGATTTGTTGGGCCTGGAACTGAAAATCTGCTTCACACTTGAAATTCAATTCAACGGCATCATGAGTCATGACCACCGCTGAACCATGTGGACATTTTGGAACCGGAGTCATACGATGCACCATGCACCCCTTTTAATTGAATTACTGAAAGCGAAAGGACGACCACTCGAACCAACCATCAAAGCAGATAATTAAAGAGGACGGCTGCTAAACCACTATTGAGTCAAATTTAAAGTAAACCACAAACCTGTGGACCGATATCCGGTTGACCCGGTGAAAGGCAGAAGAGCAGACTAACCAAGTGTGAGACCTCTGGCCCACCCCCTATGCTAGCAAAATCATGTACTTCCCTTTTCTAATATCTGTTTAACTAGTTTATGTTTGTTTAAAGAAAAGCAAAAGCTCTCCTCTAATGCACATGTACATACTTTTTCAAAGGGCGCCGTTGAAGACCAATATCAATCAATCACGACTGGATTCTTTTATTTAAATTTTGATTTATAAAAGTTGAATTATTAGTGTTATTATTATTAAGGGAAAATTTCTGATTAGTACCCTGTATTTGGGCCTAGTGCCACTTTAATTTTCGAATTTTAAAAATGTGCCAATCCAATACCTTTGGTTAATCATAACCAGTCTATCAACTAGTTGTTAAGTGGTATTTGAAAAGATATAAATGTTCTTCGATTGTCATTTAATTTTTTTTATCAATTATTCAAATGTTGTAAAAATAAATAGTCTCAAATCCTTACCTCTTCTATTCAAGAAAGTTGGGATCCACCAGAATGCCCATTGAGATGTGATTCCAATTTTATTGAATAGAATAGGCAATGATTTGAAACTGTTCATTTTTTTGTCAATATTTAAATGATTGATAAAGAGAATTAGATGACACTCAACGACAGATGCTAAATTAACATATTTTTAAAATTTGAGTACTGAATTGTCACATTATAAAGTTTAGGGGGTCAAAGTTGCACTAAGACCAAAGGACTTATACTAATTAGACATTTTCCCTATTATTAATAATAATATGACAGCTGCGCGTATGTCAATGATGGGTTTTAGCGCATAATTTGATTAATGCGAAGGTGCTATTTTGGATAATATAAATTAATAAAATAACAAATAAACTTTGGAGATGTGAGGAAGGAGATAGATAACAGTGATGGTGATCTATTATTTTTATTTACTTATTTATTTATTTAGTTTTGCTACTAATTTGGTGGTATGTTAAAAAAAAAAGTAAAAAATTGACAACTCATTCGAATTGTCGAGTTGGGACCGTATTTATTATAATCATTTTAAATAGTTTTTAGCATCCAATATTATAATAATCATTCTAATTATTTGTTTTAAGAAAAGGAAATATGTAGGTGGCCCACTAAAATTGTTTATGTTCCGTGCTATCGTGAATTACCTTATACCAACAACGACCATGACCATGAGATGAGTCTTTTACTCATTCTATCAATGTCTGAGACCCTTTTTTATATTTTGATATAACCTATCATGCATGCTTAGACCTCATGAGGTAAGATTCTGATTTATAAGTTTGTATTTTTTTTTTCTTTGCATTCCCTAAGTTGTAATATAAGGATTTATTAGGCTTCGTTTGGTTCGTGGGAATAGGGGAATGGAATCAGAATCGGAATGGGCTATTCCGAATTCAACTGTTTGGTTGGGCGGAATCAAAATTCCATTCTCATTCCTGCTGGAATGGCACTCCCCCATTTGAGGGAATAGCCATTCCCTGCATTTTTCTTGGGAATGAGATCTCATTCTTGCTGATTTTAATTCTCATTCCTATTCCTATTTGAACCAAATAGGCTATGGGAATGGACCATTCCGATTCTGATTCCAAAGGATTCCGATTCCGATTTCGACCACGAACCAAACGGACCCTTAATTTGGATCCGTTTGTTTCATGGGGCCTGAAGTCAAAATTGGAATGGTCCATTTTGATTCCAATCGTTTGGTTGAGAAGAATTTGAATCTCATCTCCATTCTTGTGGAATGGTAGGGCTGTTCACAGGTCGGGTTGGGTCGGTTTACTAAGGTTTTTCCAACCAACCCGACCTGGTCGGGTTACTTGAGATGGAAACCGAAACCGATCCAGTGTTAAGCAAAACCGACCTAATCGGTTTGAGTCGGTTTCGGCTTTAAGTTCATCCATGCCCCCCATGGCCACCTAGTTTTCTGGAAATATATTTAAAACTGAAATATGTATTTTAGAAATATATATAT
>NW_010729148.1:1488363-1542786 GCF_000365185.1 Nelumbo nucifera | reverse complement strand
TGTGTAGATCAATGTTTGGGTCCCATGCAATACAAGGATATCCAACTAGGCAGTAGTGTGGAGGATAAGTGAGCACATAGACTTAATAGGCCTAAAGCCCAATTCAAATTGGCTTAATTAGATTAATTAAAGGGAGGCAGTTCTGGGATTTAGATCAGCAGATAGGATAAGGGATTGTCTCTATCCACTCAGAGAGTCCAGATCCAAATAGAGATTTATATCTGGAAACTCTTAATTAGATTAGGAGGGTTGATCTTTATCTGCAGATAAGATAAGGGATTATCCTTATCTCTTAAAGAGAGTCCAGATCCAAATACAAGATTTGGATTAGGAAACTCTTAATGGGATTAGGAGAACCTCTCTTTAAGGCTATAAATAGAGGAGCAGGGTGAACCTCCAGTTCATCCTTCAGTCTACTGATTCAAGAGAGAAGATAGCATACCATTGGACTACCTTTATCTTCTGCTCTTGCCCTCTCCTGCTATTGCCGCCATAACCAGTTCGATCTCCACCTGTAGGAGCAATCAATAAGAGTTCTTGATATTATCTTTTGGGAGAAAAGATAATCAGAAGTCGTGCTCACCTGCCCTCCATCGAGTTCTTGCTGAAGAACCGTCCTGCTGATTCTGCTCCACCCTACGCTGTGTCATCTTTAGTGGGAATAGACTTTGGTATTCTCCTTGGGCGTGAACACCTTCGTTGGTATATCCCTCTCCTACATTTTGGTTTCAGATCTGGTTCGATTTGGGTTCAAGATTGATCCTTGGAAGTGCAGTTTTCTAAAATAGGGAATGTGATTCCCACATGGGAGAGAGAAATTTTTGAAATTTCACCCAACCTACCTGCAGGGTTCGGCCATCCATATGATGGATCTCTCATTCCTTCAGTGGTATCAAAGGAAGGTTCTAATCTTGAACCGAAATTGGCCAGATCTGAAACTGTGCAAATGGGCAAAAGGCGTTCTACCCGATTTGCGTAGATTATTGATTTTCTGGGAAATCGGTTCCCAGATTAAGGGCGATTGATTTAAAATTAAATCTTTTTAAATCTAATTTATATTTAGAATTGTTCTTTATATTTATCTTGATTTATGGGTTGTTCGTATGGTGGAGATCGAAGTCTTGATTGGCGTAAGAAAATTGCACACCTGCTATTCTATTCATTCTTGTTTGTAATTAATTTTTTTTTAATTTTTAGACAGAATGTATATGAATTCCTTTTGATGTAATATTAATAGAAAATTAGGTTTTCTATTTTATTTCATTCAAATTCGAAGCAGATCGCGCAAAAGGAAGGATTTTCGCAGATTAGGGTTTGGCTTTCTGCGACTTACAGTTTGGGAAACTGCAAACTGTGAACTAACCTCTGTTTTGCAGGGTAACAGATCTACGAACAGCTCTTGTACTGATTCTTTAATGTCTTTTATCAGTAATTTAATTTCAGATCATAATCTTGAATTAAAAATCAAACCCTAGACCCATTCGAACCAGATTGGACCAAACTAGTTGGACCAAATCTATGGCTCGATGGGGGCTGTTCTCAGCCCTAAGTTTTCATTCTTGGGTCCAGGAGTTGATGATTAATTGGAAGATGTAATTCATCCCACACTTGTAAAACCCAGTTTTAATGTGTTAAAACTGCTTTAGCCCATTAACTACATAAAAGCTATATGGGCCGAACTGCTTTTTGTAATTCAGCCCATATACCTAGATAATATTAATCAATAATATTATGGATAATTATGGCCTTTAATTATGGGTTTTACAGATATTAATTGATTGGATCAATTTTGTTTTTCATGCATGTGATGTATGGATGTGTGTTGTGCAACGTTCATGGGCCATACGTACTTCGCCCATGCTGATATGATAGTAACTCTTACGCACACCATGGCTGAATGCACATCATTTCCATGGTGTCCTTAAGATCATTGGATGATCTCCCTTCGTGATGGGCCCCACATCAGCTTCCTCGCGGAACCCTACCCATTCAGGGCCATCGAAATCTGGCTTTATGAAAGTCAGTGGGAGCCACTTTGGTGGACGCCATTCTAAATTCAGCCATGTCACTAAGGTGGACGCCATTCTAAATTCTTTGCCTCCTTCCTTCAATCAGTTCATCATGAACTACAACATGAATAAGCTAAATGTTAGTATCCAGGAACTCAGCAATATGTTGCAGAAGGATGAGCCCATTGCCATGCTTGTTAAATCTGGTAAATCGGGCAAGAAGAAGAGGAAGGCAAAGAAAAAGCCTCAGAAGAAAGCTGCTAAATCCAAAAGGCAATGGAAAGACAAAGCATCGGATGCTTATCACTTTTGCAAGCAAGCTGGTCACTGGAAGAGGAACTGTCCTCAGTACGTGGAATCCAAGAAACAAGGTAAATTCAAATCCTTTGTCATAGAAACCAATTTGTTGGTAACTTTTGCTTCCTGGTGTATCAACTTCGAGGCTTTGACTCATGCATGTAACTCACTACAAGGGTTCAGGATAAGCAGAAGACCGAGTGACGAAGAGGTGACTCTTTACTTGGGGACTTCTACAAGTGTTGCAGCTACAGCTATAGGAACTGTAGAGTTAATTTTGAGAGAAGGAATCATTATACTGAAAGATTGTCTTTATGTACAGAATTTGAAAAGAATTTTGATTTCTGTTTTAAAAGTGTGTGTGGATGGATATTCTGTTCTCTTTAGTAATACGATTACTATCAAAAGAAATAATAAATTCCTCGCATACGGAGAACTTGAGAATGGTCTCTATGTTCTCCATCCTTCTCTGGAAACTAACATAACCGAAATCACGTCGGATGACATTCCCAAGAAAAGAACCCGTGATATAGTTAATCCCACGTGTTTGTGGCATTACCGATTTGGCCATATTAACATAGATCGTATTACAAGGTTGGTAAAGGATGGTCCTTTGGATTTTCTAACTGTAGAAAATCTTCCAACCTGTGAACCTTGCCTTGAGGATAAGATGACGAAATGACCATTTAATAGTAAGCCTGAAAGATGTACAGGCACGCTTGACCTTATACATACTGATGTATGTGGTCCCATGAGTGTTAGGACACGTAACTAGCATGTTTATTTCATAACATTTACCGATGATTACTCACGGTATGGTTATGTGTACCTAATGAGAAACAGTTAAACGGTGTGTCAGACAAGAGGTCGAGAAACAGTTAGAGAGAGAAATTAAGACCCTTCGATCGGATCGAGGTGGCGAGTATCTCTCTGACRAATTCAAGGACTACTTAAGGCCAATGGGATAGTATCACAATTGCCTCCTCCTGCCACACCACAGCTAAACGGTGTGTCAGAGAGGAGGAACCAGACTTTATTGGATATGGTCCGGTTACTTCTCGTACACTCAGAGTTACCTGCATCCTTTTGGGGTTACACATTAGAGACTGTGATATACATGCTGAATCGGGTTCCAACCAAATCAGTTCTGAAGACTCCCTATGAGCTTTAGACCAGTAAGAAGCCAAGTGTGAGACACTTGAAGATTTGGGGTTGTCCGGCACATGTCAAAAGAACGAGTGTTGACAAATTGGAATCCAAGACCAGCTGTTGCCTATTCATACGCTACCCCAAAGGCTCTATGGGTTACCTATTCTATGACCTACGAGAATAGAAGGTGTTTTATAGTCGAAATGCCCATTTCTTGGAAAATGATTACATCCTGAACAATCATCGTCAAGAAGTTGTTCTTGATGAGGAGAGCTCAGGGGTAGTGGGAGATGTCCCACAAGCTCCAAGTAATGACCAACCTAGAAGATCTACCCAGGTTTCTAGACCTCTAGTTCGTTTCGGATATGATCAGGATAGTTACTTGGTGGAAGCCACAACAAGTGAGGAGGATCCCATGACTTATACGGAAGCTATGTTGGACATAGATTCCTTGAAATGGGTAGATGCCATAAGAGCTGAGATGGACTCAATGAAAACCATTGGAGTCTGGACTCTGGTAGATCCACCCCCTGGGGTAAAAGCAATAGGTTGCAAATGGATCTATAAGAGGAAGAAGGGCCCTGATGGTAAGGTTGAGACCTACAAGGCTCATCTTGTGGCGAAAGGGTATACTTAGAAAGAATGAATCGATTATGAGAAAACCTTTTCGTCGGTGGCCACGCTTAAATCCATTAGGATCCTGCTAGTTGTAGCAGCATACCATGATTACGAGATTTGGCAAATGGATGTCAAAACTGCGTTCCTGAATGAAGATCTTAGTGATGATATCTATATACAGCAACCGCAAGGTTTTATAGCTACGAGTTAGGAACACATGGTATGTAAGTTAAATCGATCCATATATGGACCTAAGCAAGCTTCTAGGAGTTGGAACATCTGGTTTGACTCTACCGTCAAAAGGTTTGACTTTGAGCAAAATCCGGATGAGCCCTGTGTTTACAGGAAATCCAGAGGGGATAAGGTTACGTTCTTGATTCTGTATGTAGATGACATTCTACTCATTTGGAATAATGTAGGAATGTTAACTACGGTGAAAGTATGGCTTTCACAGCAATTCTCCATGAAAGATCTTGAAGAAGCCTCTTACATACTGGTTCTTCGACTCTATAGAGATAGATCGAAGAGGATAATAGGATTATCCCAATCTACTTACATTGACAAGATAGTTAAGAGATACAACATAGAGAACTCCAAGAAAGGAAATCTTCCTTTTAGGCATGGAGACTCTCTCCAAGGGTATGTCTCCCAAGACTCCCGAGGAGATTGAGGGCATGAAGGACGTTCCCTATGCCTCAGCTGTAGGGATCATCATGTATGTCATGTTGTGCACTTGTCCTAACATCGCTCAGGCAGTGAGTGTGGTAAGTAGATTCCAGTCAAACCCAGGGCAGGAGCATTGGACTGCTGTGAAAAACATACTCAAGTACCTTCGAAGGACAAAAGAGTTTTGTCTGGTATTCGATGGTAGTTCACTATAGATACAGGGGTATACTGATGCCAACTTCTAGTCAGATTCAGATGATAGAAAATCTACATTTGGATATGTTTTCACGATAGGATCGTGTGTTGTTTGCTGGAAAAGCAACAAACAGGGGTCCACAGCGGATTCCACAACCGAATCCGAATACATTGCCGCAAGTGAAACTACCAAAGAAGTCGTTTGGATGAAGAAGTTCATTCACGAATTGGGAGTAGTTCCATCCAGCACATCACCCATTCCATTGTTGTGTGACAACACTAGAGGTATCGCTCAGGCTAAGGAGCCATGAGCCCACTCGAAGTCAAACCACATCGAGAGGAAGTACCACGTACTGTGGGAGATAGTTGAAAGAGGGGATGTCCTAATTCAGAAGGTAACATCAATGGAAAATGTAGCAGACCCATTGACGAAGCCACTGACACTGAAAGTGTTTGAGAAACATATGGAAAGCATGGGACTCCGGCTTATATCAGATTGGACCTAAGTGCAAGTGGGAGCTGTTAGACAATGTATGCCCTTAGCTCCAATCAGAATGATGTACATTATGACATTTAATGTAAATGAAAAAAGTGAATATTTGATTCGTGTTATTATGGTGTGTTTCTGTGTAATACCCTTAAACTAGACACATATGAGACTCGTGTTACTTTAGAATCTTTACAGCCATTGGATAGATCTGGGGAGATTTATCCTGCCAAGGCTAACACTGATGTGCCGCCAAGTTGGTTGTGGTGGCTTGTCTCAGCTACCAGGGTGAGACCTGAGGTACATGCAATGTGGGTTTTCTTGAAACCCTGAACCGGACCAGAATTTCAGTATTTCCCTGGACCTTGGAGAAAGATGGGCAAAACTGGAATGTTACACCTGACCCCTAGACTCGATTATGATACCACACTAGATGTCGGATTGGGCTGTCTTTGATATAACAGTCAGTGAGGTCCTTAGAGGTGGTCAAAACCTGGGTATGTTGGGATAGTCCGATAATTCATCTGAGTGGGTGATCATAGTGGCAGGATCAGCCCCTTTGTCGGACAAAGTGAATGATCGGGGATGCACTCTCTCTTTTGGAAACAAAAACTGTCAGCAGTCGGTTTTAACCATTGAAATTTGTTTTGCAAAATATATTTATATAAGGATATATATATATATATGTGGTTTCAAAATGTTTGCAAAAGGTTTTAATTCCTAAGATCCATGTAAGTAAAGAGTGCAACACTGTACTTTGCAGCCGAGGGAGAGGTTCTCTCTTGTCAGGCAGTGTTTGATCATTATGGGATGAGAGGTTAAGTGTAAGACCATTGAGGGTAATACTTGATGAGCTAATCTTGCATCTGCCCACAGTCCTTGGGTTTTTATAAGGTGGCTTGACCCAACGACCATTTATTGTAAATGTTGGGCCCATTAAGAGCCCATTGTGATGGACTCAGGGGTTCACTGTCTCCTATAGTGAATTCGTTCAGGCCTTGTAACAGAGGCTGGGATGAACCCATGTGGCTGATGTGTAGATCAATGTTTCGATCCCACGCAATACAAGGATATCAAATTGGGCAGCAGTTTGGAGGATAAGTGAGCACATATACTTAATGGGCCTAAAGCCCAATTCGAACTGGCTTAATTAGATTAATTAAAGAGGGGTGGTTCTGGGATTTAGATCAGGAGATAGGATAAGGGATTATCCCTATCCACTCAGAGAATCCAGATCCAAATAGAGATTTAGATCTGGAAACTCCTAATTAGATTAGGAGGGCTGATCTTTATCTGTAGATAAGATAACGGATTATCCTTATCTCTTAAAGAGAGTCCAGATCCAAATACAAGATTTGGATTAGGAAACTCCTAATGGTATTAGGAGAAGCTCTCTTTAAGGCTATAAATAGAGGAGAAGGGCGAACCCTAGTTCATCCTTTAGTCTTACTGATACAAGAGAGAAGACATCATACAGTTAGATTGACGCCATTACCAGTTCGATCTTCACCTGTAGGAGCGATCAAGAAGAGTTCTTGATATTATCTTTTGGGAGAAAAGATAATCAGAAGTCGTGCTCAGCTACCCTCCATCGAGTTCTTGCTGAAGAATTCAGTTCTTGCTGAAGAACCGTCCTGTTGATTCTGCTCCACCCTACGCTGTGTCATCTTTAGTGAGAGCAGTCTTTGGTATTCTCCTTGGACGTGAACACCTTCGTTGGGGGTTACTGCTACTCCGTATCAGGTATATCCCTCTCCTACCTTTTGGTTTCAGATCTGGTTCGGTTTGGGTTCAAGATTGATCCTTGAAAATGCAATTTTCTAAAATAGGGAATGTGATCCCCACATGGGAGAGAGAGAAATTTTTTAAATTTTGCCCAACCTACATGCAGGGTTCGGCCATCCATATGATGGATCTCTCATCCCTTCACATATAACACTACGATGCTCCACGAGCCTAAAACTCATGATCTATACATACCTAACACGATCAAACCCTTCCAACAGCGTCATGATCCCAATCCATATTTTCTCACCAAATTCTATCCCAAAATTCCCTCATTTGACCTAACATCAAGCCTAGATTCTATTTTGGCGAATCTTATTGATCAAAAGCTCACCTGTCACAAACCTCCACCATCCAAGCCTTATTTGACCAATTAGACCCCACCACCATGTTCAATGACCCAAAAAATCCCAGCACATCAAATTTCACAACTAAACACCTCCATTTGACCGTTGAAAAAGCAAGATTCCATTTCGGGTCCTCTCGTTGATTGAAAAACCATAAGCTAAGACCATGATCTGAACTAAATCAGTCAATACACACCTCTGATCAATGATCCATCACTTCCATTAGATTTAGTATGTTTGAAAGTGCCTACACACCAAATTTCATTCCAAAATTCCCCTGTTTGACCCTTCATCGAATAAAGATTCTATTTCAGCAAATCTTATTGATCCGAACTTGTCAGCCACAAATCTCAATCTTCCCAACCTCGTTTATCCGATTAGACCTCACCACTATGTTCAGAGACCCAAAAAAACCCCAACATACCAAATTTCATTACTAGATTCATCCATTTGACCGTTAAACTAGAAAGATACATAAGTGGGTGAGGACTAACGTCATATCCTTACTCAACCCCATTAAAACACCTAGAGCAATGCTTTTGAGCCTAACCCCAAAATACCAAACAGGCCCCCATTTAAAACCAAGAAAGGATAAAATCACTTTTAAAATCTCATCAAATTTACGTTTTTTGCCACTAGCAGCCCCAAATACGGGGCTACAACGTTTAGCATGCCCTAATCCCACATTGGATGCACAAAACCCATGAGAAACCACCCAAAATTGAGAAGATTTGTTGCACAAAGAAGGAAGGGTCAAATTCAAGCCCCTTCCCTCCATTTTCTCTATAAATAGAGGCTCAACTCAAGCTTGAAGGAGGAGAGCTTTCCAACTCTTGTAACACACCCAGCTTACTTAAAATCTTGGAATGCTTGAAGCCAAGCTCAAGCCTCATCCCTTATTTTCCAAACTCAACACCAGAAACACCTAGCCTAGCTCAATTCAAGTTTCATTTGAAGTCCTTTCAGGTGTTGGAAAGCTTGTTTCAAGGTCGTACACGAGAGGTAAGCCTCTCATTCCACCATTTCTTTGCTTTTAGTTTAGTTTCAAGTTGCTTAAAGCTTTGAAATCTTGGAAAATTTGCATTCCCAACTTCCTTCGGATTGAGAAAAAGAAGTAGAGAGGTGAGGGTCTTAGGGAAACTAGTACCTAATAACCGATAGCATCACCTCAAATCAATTCTAGGTGAAGTTGGGAACATTTTCACCAGATATCAAGAGCTTTGAACAATCTTGCTAGTGCGTGTTTCCACCAGAATTTGAGCCTAAATTACTCCTGTAGTGGGCTACTATAGCAGCTTGAAGAGAGGGGTGCCTAACACCTTTCCTCTCCCAATCCTTTGAACCCAAAGCCTTTCAGTTCAATGCCTTTACTTGGCGGAGAATGGAGTTACTATCAAGGCCAGTAAACCATTTTTCAAACCCAAAAATGATGGTCCATTTCCTCTAAAAAAATGGGTGGCGACTCCAAACCCTTTGATCCGGCCATGAGCTTTCCGGAGCTCACAATAGGCAAGGGTTTTAGGGTACATAGAGTTCTAGTAATGTATGATTGATCAAATGAAGTGTCCATTTGGGCGATTTTTGGTTTAAGGGGGGTGAGGTGTTTAATTTTGGGTGCTAACAGCTACCCCTCTTTGTCAAAGGTAGTAAGCTGCCGAATGAAAAAGATAGGAAACATCCAAAACAAAAGGATATGGAGCGAAGATACCTCTCAAGACTTACAAAAGGTATTTATTCTAGGTAGCATATCCCTTCCAATAGGTATTAAGCGTCCTATGGAGTTAGGGCTTGTCTGCCACAATGAAAACATTTAGAAAACTATTTCAAAAAACGTAAAGTTTTTGAAAACTTGACAGCAATCATATTCTCAATATAGAATTTCCACCTTTCTTAAGAGACATAGAGTGCTTTTCAAGTATTTGGAAGTTCATGCATGAAAACCTCGACAAACATGTAGTTAATCTGTGTTGTGCCTTAGTGATGAGATGATATAGTGTATTAGTCTTAAGCAATCCTAATGCCCTTGGCTGGGACACTGCTAGGATGAGGTGAGGTCTGGTGAGTGAAAGGATCTAGAGCTTTTAGACAAGCTGTCACACACCAATGAATAAACTACAAAATAGGTGTAACCTTCATGACAGAGAACAATGGGTTGGTTATACTACCTACTTTGTTTGATGCACTAGGTTTTAGTGATACTAAGGAAGGGATTACTACTCGAAGCAAGTTGGCACAAAGCATGAAAAGCCACAAAGATAAATTGCTAGAAGCAAGACTTCGATGAAAAGATAGCTAATTAGATGTTCAGGGGTGAGTTTATTGACTGATAATAAATTCCATGAAGGTTAGTTTCTTGAAGCGTACTACATGAAGTAGAATATGCTGCGAAGGTGAGTTGCTTAAAGCAAGACTTTGATAAAAGTTTTCAAAGTGTAAGTTATTTTAAGAGAAGGAACTAACTAATGAGTCTATTTGATAAAATGATAAGTGCAATTTGTTCGAAGTAAGTGGCACAAAACTAGAGATGCCATAAAGGCTAATCGTTTGAAGCGTGCTACACAAAGCAAAGAATTCCACAAAGACAAGTTGCTTGAAGCATGCTATAAGCTATCCTAATGAGTTGTGTAGGTGATGAGTTTATTCAACAATATTATCGGTGTAAACTGTTCAAAGCAAGGAATGCCACAAAGGCTAATCGCTTGAAGCGAGTTACACAAAGCAAAGAATGCCACAAAGACGGATTGCTCGAACCAAGACTTTGATGAAAGACTTTCAAAATGTAAGCTATCATAATGAGATGTGCAAACGATGAGTTTATTTGATAATATTATGGGTGTTAAACTGCTCAAAGCAAGGAGTGTTGTAAAGGCTAATTGCTCGAAGTGTATCACATGAACCAAAGAATGCCACAAAGGCAAGTTGCTCGATGCAAGACTTTGATAAGAGACTTTCGGGAATGTAAGCTAAACTAGTGAGATGTGCATGTGATGACTTTTTTAGATAATACTATGGGTGTAAATCACATGAAGCAAAGAATGCCACAACGACAATTTACTCGAAACAAGACTTTGATGAGAGACTTTTGGAATGTAGGCTATTAGATGATGTGTTTATTTGATAACTCTATAAATGTAAATTGCTCAAAGCAAATGGCACGAAGCAAAAGATGCCATAAAGGCTAATCGGTCAAAGTGTGTTGCATGAAGCAGGGAATGCCATGAAGGCAAATTGCTCGAAGCAATACTTTGATTAAAGGCTTTTAGAATGTAAGTTTTTAGATAAGATATTCATATGATGAATTTGTTTGATAATTCTACAGATATAAATTGCTCCAAACAAATTGCACAAAGCAACGAACAACATAAAGTTTAATTATTCAAAGCATGCTACTGCATAACGCAAGGGATAAATGAAAGAGTATGACGACTTTTATGTTAATAGGATCCCTATTAGTTGAAGAAATACATAATTTGCTTTAACAATGAAACACAAGGAAGACAAACTTCGCATAAGTCTCTTCATCTACACAAGGTAAGCCAATAAAGGAATTTCTTGAAGAAACACCTAAGGCAATTTTTTGATAGAGAAAACATGGCTTACTTTGATGGCATGAGAGGTGGTAAAAAAATTAGTTTGAGTGGGGAATGGAAATTATAGGTGGTGATCTTAACCAATTTTACTTTGATTGAACATAGGGAAATTTGACTTTAACCAATTGGTCAATGCAAGTGGAGAAATCGGATCTGGCAATATTCCCATAATTTTTAGTATGGCTTGAAATTAGTGTTCTTCTTGGATCAATCTAGCAATTGAGAAACCAATTAACTTTTAAGGTATGTGACTTGGAAGATTGAGAAAGATGTTCATTCAAAGGGGATGCTCTCCCTTTTCCTTTTCTCTTCTTTTTTTTTTTTGTTTGCAAAATCTCGATCCTGCTTTTTAGGGAGCACTCTACTCCATCACTAACTCACAAGGTGCCTAGTACCACTTTGCCAATATTTTAAAGACCGATGAGGACTTCTTAGATAGGACAAAACGTGGCTTAGGATGGAGTTAAAAAATGAAAGGTAAACAGTCTCAAAATTTAACTAATTTGGGTATTTGATGCTTATGTTCATACCTAGGGCTTGTAATTAACTTTTGTCTTTTGCTCTTCTCTTGTTGCTTACTCCCTCTTTTCGTTATTCACATCATTCGATATCAGTAGTCATACATTCTTTCTTAATCAATGAGGACTTTATACTAGGACGAAACATGCATAGGTGGTGTGAAATGAAATCTTAGTTACTAATCTTGGTTACCCCAGTTTTTAACTGATCTTGGTTGCCCCGGTTTTTTACTAATCTTGGTTGCCCTCAGTTGTAAGTACATGTATCTCCCTACCACGGAATTTATGATAGAAACTGTAAATAAGAACCACATGAAGAAATCCCCACTTGTGATGAATGCAACGGTCAAAATAAGTAGAACAATAGACAATGTTTAAGGTATTAGAACGACTAATAATCCTTTGTAACAGTGTGATAGTATTCTACAGAGGAAATGCGGGTCACATGCACCTGCGATGAGCATAAAGCATCATCCAAAGCCTACGATGAGTATAAATCATCATATAGAACTTGTGATGAGCATATAGAATCATCTAGAGCCTGTGATGAGCATAAAATATCATCCAGGTCTTGCGATGAACATAAGGCATTATTTACAACTTATGATGAGCACATAAACACCCTCCCGTAGTTGACTCATACTTCTTGCAATCACAATAAACTACAATGACGCATTTCAAAGATGATTGCTAAGGTTCTTGAATACATCAACTGATCAAAGATCTCATCTCTGACACATGGCCATAAGAAAACCCATGAAGGGGTGTAGCCAATACGTGTCATGCGAGAATCCTTGGAGAAATGAAAACCTTCTTCTTAAAGTATCTCGCTAGACACGTGGCAAAGCACCAGTGGGGTTTACCTCACGACAGATAAAAGAGTTAAATTCCTTTCCCTAATGGGAAAAGTCCTCTTTTGGGTGATTCCCTTTATAGCCTCAGGATCTCCTCTATAAAAGGAAGACACAAGTCGTAGGGAGGACATTGGAACCCCCGAATCGTCCATCCGAAATCCCTCATGCCTTCCCCTCAGAGAATTAAGCCCATCCCAATTCTAATTTTGAACTTGCATCATCTTTGTCTTTCAAGGAAACCATCTTTAATTGCTTTGCCATCCCACTTACATTAGAATATCTGGTTTATTCCCTTGATCACAAAAGATGGACGCAAGGAGAGTCAACCCCTTACCAATCCGTAAGGAACAACACATTGATCTTGAAAATTGCAACATAGAACCTAAAGAACAAATCCCTCAGGAGTCCAGCAATCAAGCCTGGAACAGAAGCAAACCGAGATGAGGGATACCTTGCAAATGCTTGTGTAATGGGTGACCATGCCAGAGAATCCCTCTTTAACACCCGCTGGCCCATCTACAGTGCCATCTAGCCACCTAGGAAACCCCACACCTGAAGCACCCAGCCTTCAGCCATAGGGAGGCAATCACCTGCCCACAACCAACATTGCTCATTAAGCATAGTGTCCCATTGTTCCTGTTGTAATGGCTAGGATCCATCATATGGATGGCCGAACCATGCCAGATGGCTGGGCAAAATTTCAAAAATTTCCTAATCCTTATGGGAATCAAATTCCCTATGTTTTGAAAAACTGCATTTCTCAATATCAGTCTTGCACTGAACTAGACCAGATTTGAAACCAAACAAAGAGGGAGATTTATACCTGATATGGCTACCACAAATTCAGATCCCAAGGTGGAATTTCATGCCTAAATCAGTCCCAAAACCAGCCTCCACTGAAAATGACGCAGTGTATAGGTAAAGCTGATTCAACAACACAATTTTCAGCGAAACTACAACCCAACTGCTTTGATCGAATTGGGGAAGGTGAGTCTGAAATTCCTCTAGATTTTTCTTGTAAAAATCAGAAGAAAATTGATCTCTATCAGTCCTTAAAAGCCTAGGTCATGATAGGGTTTCTTGGAAGACAAAAGAGAAGAGAGAGAACAAGAGAGAGTGTGGTGTTTTAGTCTGGTTCGCCCTCTTCTTCTTTTATCTCCTTATGGAGAACTCTCCTAATCAAATTAGGAGACTATCCAAATCTAATTTGGATCTGGACTCTATTAAGAGATAAGCCTTATCCTCTTAAGAGTATGGGTGCTCTATGCCCATTTCCAAACCTAGATTTGACCTAGAGCAACTTAAGTTGTCATGTGATAGCTTACTTAATCTTATTAACTATGGGCCATAGGCCCATTTCCTTCAAAAGCTCATGACCCAAGATATTGCATGGACAGCTTAGGCCTGATTTGTATGACGTAGGACCCCACAATGACCTTACATAAGTCCACATGGGTTCGGCCTAACGTCTGTGAAAAGTCTTGGCCGAATTCACTACTAAACGTAGTCAACTCCTGAGCACATCACTATGGTCTCAATATGGGCCCAACATTTACACTTAAATGATCCTTGAATTCAGCCATCCTATGAAGACCCAAGGATAATGAACTTAAATAAGATAAAGCCCATCCGGTCATCAGCCCTTAGTGGTCTCTTACACTTAACCTCTTAGCCCATAATGATCATAACACTGTCTGACAGAGAAGGACCTCTCCCTTGGCTGCAAGGTATAGTGTTACACTCACTGCTCGGATGGATCTCGAGAACTAAAACATTTTGCAAACATTTTTCATAAAATATAATATATATATATATATATTACAAAACCAAATCTCAAACATAATTGAAATCCACTACTGTCAATTTAGGTTTCCATTAGAGAGAGCATAAGCCCTATCATTCATTATTTTCGACAAAGGGGTCGATCCTATCACTATGATCACCCACTCAGATGAATTCTCATACTACCCCAACTTACCCAGGTTTTGACCCTTGATGGATCTCATTGATTGGCATGTTAAAGACAGCCCAATCTAACACCTAATACAGTACCATAATCAAGTCTATGGGTTATGTATAACTTTCTAGTTTTGCCCATCAATTTCCATGGTCCAGGGCATAACTAGAAAATGGTATGAGTTTAGTGTTTCATCTAAACATACACTACATGTGCTTTGGGTCTAATGCTAGCAGCAAAGACAAGTTGCCCCAACTTCTTTAGCAGCACATTATTATCAACCTTGCCAGGATAAACTCCCCAAGTCTATCCAATGGCTGAGAACATTCTAAACTAACATGAGTCTCATAAGTGTCCAGTTTAAGGGGTAATTACACAAAAACATACCAATACCAACATGAAACAATAATGTACTTTTACTCATTGACAATAAATGTATTTGTACATCAATCTGATTGGCGTTAAGGGTATATACTGTCTAACAATTCAAGACATCCAAAAATGTTCACCCACAAAATTTCTTCCCAGATATCCCTCGTTTGATCCTTCATCAAGCTAAGATTACATTTTGAGAAATCTTATAGATTATAGCTTATTAGCCATAGATCTTCACCGTCCAAACTTCATCTGATCAATCAGACCCCTCCACCTTGTTCAGAGATGCAAAAAAACCCATGTACGCAAAATTTCACCGTATGATTCAACCATTTGACCATTAAATTAGAAATATTTCATTTTGATGCACCAAATTAAATCGCCACTTCATCTATCCCAACTTGAAACATCAAAAGGTTGATAATTGATGTCAAACCCATGCTTGACTTGTTCAAACACCTGGACCAATAAAATTAGGCCTACTAGACTTAAAAAGCCCAAAAACCGAAAGATACCCCTACTTAAAACCAAGAAAAGATAAAATAATTGTCATCGGTGATTCAAATTTACATCTTACGCCATTAATAACCCCAAATACTAGATTGCAATGTTTGGCATGCTCCGAAACCTCATTGGATGCGCAAAACCCATGAAAATCAATCCTAAATCGAGGAAAATCTTTCACCGAAATGGAAAACTTGATTGAACACCTCTTTTCTTTGAAAATCTTTTCCCATTTTCTTGAAAAAAAAAACTGTCTTGAAGCCCAAGCTCTCTTATTTTGTGAGATTTAGAGCTTTTCTGCTTTTTTTCTTTATAAAAAGAGACCTAATTCAAACTCTAAGATAAGGGGATGGATCTCACGTGGGAGGAGGGTTGTCTCTCCTTTGAATGGTTTAAGACTCTCCTACTTATATAAAAAAGGCTATAGTTTGAGAGAAAAGCAGGGAGAGACCAAAAAGCTTTCCCACTGTGGGAAAGTGGTAAAAAAATTGCTAGGTACCAAACACATAAGAGACTCAGGTTTTCGTCATGTGTCCATGAGAATACCTCGGGATTGGGAATTTTCATCGTTAAAGTTCCCATGTGAATACGTTTATAGGTACAACCCCTTCTATAAGCCTGCTTATTGTTGTATAGTGTGATCCCTCTTGCACGAGCATTCTTTTGCATGCTGTAGAATTTGATATTTCTACGCAAATTGTAGACTTCAATGTTTTTGTGCTCTAAGTTTCAAGAGATATAGATTAGTGATTCTGGTTCTCAGATATGCGATTGCACTTAAGTTCCAATGGTGGATATTCCCTCCATCGTTGGTTTCGTAATATTTAACTCCATGTACTTACAGTGTTTGTATTGTGTTTTAATTATTCTTGGATAAGTATTTACAAATATCAGTGTTTAGTTTCTTAGTATATATATATATATATATATATATTTATATTCTATTTTGATTCTTATATTTTAAGATTTTTTTTCATATTATTCTAGGACACACATTTTCAAATTTTACTTTTAATTTATGTCTATATTATAATTATGTTGTATAAAAATATTTTATTTGTCCAGACTCGTCTGGTGCAATAGTTTTGGTAAGCAAAGTTGTCATAGGAGACTTATGGATATCATATCAACTAATCCATCTAAGATGACCCAAGCTATTACAATAATTATCATCACTTTTCTAAATTTGTAATATCCTTGTTTATGGATTTTTGTTTTTACTTAACGAGCTACGCTTTACTAGTAAACCGTAGTCTGGACCTGGGCCTAATCTCATACCTCTTTTACTAAATCCAAGCTGGTTCAGAGTTCATCGTTGTTTTCGTCTTCATCATAAGTCTCGGACCTTAAGGTCGACAACTTGATCCCAGTAGGGATGATTAGTTTGGTGTCGAAAGTGAGGTTGGAGGGTGTCTCCCCGGTCACTATCTTGTTCATAGTTCAGTATACCCATAGTACGCTGGGGAGTTCTTCCACCCAATTCCCCTTAGCTTGGGCTAGTTGGGTCTTTAAACCGATGAGGTGGAACTCTATTGTATCCCTAGCTCGACACACTAGTCTTGGAATTTGATGTCCTCGAACTACTCTCTGTTGTATGAGATTAGTACTCATGGGAGTCCAAATCTGCACACAATGTTCTTCTAAAAAAACTTCAAGACATTCTAAGTTATGATGGTCGGTAGTCCTTTGACTTCCACCTACTTGGTGAAGTAATCCACCACCATGATTAGGTACTTTTGTTGCCTGGTTACTAGTAGGAAAGGGCCAAGGATGTTGATTCCCTACTGAGCAAACGACTATAGACTGGTGAGTTATTATAGGTTGGTGGCATGTTGGCGAGGTATGTTGGCATGGTGGGCCAATAGTAGCCTTTTCAAAGTGCCTTCTGAGTGAACAAACTGCCCCCCCCCCAAGTGTTCACTACATATTCCTTCATGGATCTCCTTAAGCATGTACTCTACCTCGGTAGGTCAGAGGCATTGGAGGTAGGGGAGAGTGAAAGACCTTCAATACATCTAATTGCCCATGACAATATAGTGATCAATTTTTTGTTCGATCTTCCAATATTTACTTTGTTCGTTGGGTAACATTCTGTGGCACAAGTACTCCATAATAGGGTTAATCCAGCTCGACTCTATCGCTTGTATTATAGGTGCAACTTCTACTTCTACTGCCTTCTCTATATTAGGGTGCGACAAGTCTTCATTGTGGATTGTTCTCCAAGTGTTGTCCACAAAACCGGCTAGCTTTGAAAGTGCATTGGCCTGTACATTCTCAGACCTTCTGGTGGATGGAGAACAAGTTGAACTATTGCGCGAGCTCTCATACCTTTGGTATTTGACCATCGCCATTTTTTAGCCTCATACTATCTACTGATTTGGTTGATGATGAGCTAGGAGTCACTACAAGCCTCAATGTTTTCCATGTCTATCTCCATGGTGAGGGTCAGACCGACAATTAATGCCACATACTCAGCTTTGTTGTTAAATGCCTTGAATTTGAATCTGAGCATGTACTCGTGCTGCACCTCATCAGGCCCTAGCAAGATCAATCTAGATCCACTCTGATCAATATCACATACTCAACTTTGTTGTTCAATGCCTTGAATTTGAATTTGAGCATATACTCGTGCTTCACCTCATCAGGCCCTAGCAAGATCAATCTAGATCCACTCCCCTTCGGGTTGGACAAGCCATCTACATAAAGGATCCAAGGTTCTTCTTCCAGTCTAGACGAAGGTTCCACACCAATGGATGCCACCAGGCTAGCTAGTGGTTCGCCCAATTCCAGGGTCGGCAAGCTAAACATAATTCTAAGATGAAGTTGGCTAGAACCTAAGCCTTGATAGTTGGTCATGACTTGAATCAGATGTCAAATTCACAAAGTTTAATGTCCTAGTTAGTGAGTCCCTCTAACACCTCAATCTTCTATAAGACTAGACAGAGTGCCTAGTTGGTGAGCACGACAATCGTGTGGGCTTGAAAGTAAGGTCACAACTTTTGAGCTAAGATCATCAGTATGAATGTGAGCTTCTTGATGTTCAAGTACCTAGTCTTGGCTGCATGTAGGACCCTACTTACATAGTAAATAGGTCATTGCACTTTGTCTACAATCCAGACCATCAAATGCATACCAGCACTCTTCAATCCACTAGAAGTTCTTAACCTTCTTGATCACTTGAAAAAAGGGCAAGCGTCTTCCCGCCGATCTAAACATGAAGCAACTGAGGGTAGTAACTTAGCTAGTGAGTCTTTGGACTTCCTTGATGGACCTTGGAGGTTGCATATTTATAATTGCCTAGATTTTCTTAGGGTTGGCTTTGATGCCACGTTGAGTCACCATATATCTGAGGAATTTCCCCAACATGACATCGTTGTTCGGGTTAAGTTTTAATCTATATTTTCTTAAAACATTAAACACCTTGTTTAGGTTGGTAATTTGTGAATTAGAGGATTTACTTTTACCTACTATGTCATTAATGTAAACTTCAACATTCTTTCCTATTAAATTTTGAAAAATCTTGTTTATGAGATGTTGGTAGGTTGCCCCATCATTCTTAAGGTCAAAAGGAATGACTCTATAGCAATATAGACCTATTTCAGTTACAAAGATTGTCATTTCATGGTCTAGGGGGATCCATCTGAATCTGATTGTAGTCTAAATAGGCATCCATGAAGCTCAACAGCTTGAACCCCGATGTGGCATTTACCATCTGATCTATTCTTGGGACTAGGAAACTATCCTTTAGGTAGGCTCTGTTCAAATTCATGTAATCTACGCACATGTGCCGCTTCCTGTCTGCCTTCTTAACCAATACCACGTTGGCTATCCAGTTGGGTACTTTACCTCGCGTATGAATTCAACACTTAGGAGCTTCCCAACCTCCTCTTCAATGGTCCTTCACTGATATGGGGCGAAGACTCTTTTCTATTTAACAGGTCTAAAGTTTGGATTGATATTAAGTGTATGAGTGATAACGATGTCGGGAATGTTGGCAGCTGACCAAGCAAAAATATCAAAATTAAGTTAAAGAAACCTTACCAATTTGGTGCAGAGGGGTTCTTAAAGGAGATACCCAATCTATAATTTCTTGTTGGGATTGGTCTCAGAGAGAGGAACTGAGATAACTTCTTCCATGGATTGTCCTTGGCTATCACCAGTCTCCTCAAATGGGTCAAGGTCAAGGTCGACTGCCAATGATTGCTTCCATTTTCCTTTAAGTGTTGCCATGTAGCACTTTCTTGACTCGATTTGGTCCCCCTGAACTACTTTAATTCCTCGCTCAATTGGGAACTTCATGGTGAGGTGGTAGGTCAATACAGCTCCTTGGAGGGCATGTAAAACTAGATGGCCCATGATCACATTGTAGGGCAATTGAGTGTCAACTAATAAGAAATCAGTCATTACTATTGCCTTGCTTGGTGTGGTCCCTACTGTTACCGACAAACTTATCTTTCCAATCGAGCAGACTACGCTCCCACTGAAATCGACTAGAGGTACATCGATCAGGACAAAATGCTTCTGATCGAGATTCATCTTCTCCAAGTCTTCCAAAAGAGAATGTTAGTCAAACTACACTGTCAATTAAAATTCTTTTTACCTCATAGTTCGCAATGATCATTTTCACCACAAGGCATCATCATGCGGCATGTGGACACCTCTTAGGTTGTCGTCGCTGAATGAGATCGTCTCATCAATCCATGACCACTTTAGAGGCAGGTTACCTTCTTCGGACTACAACTCCCAAATTAACGCTTTTTGGGCTGCCTGGTTGCACTCGACCACTATGAATCCACTAGCCACCAATGATCATTGCAATACGCCGGTGAGCACTTCTTCCTCATCCTCATTCTACTAGTATTTCAATTGCTTAGCAGCTCAAGCGTCCTTAAAAAATTGATTCAAGTAGCTATGACAAATTAGCTCCTCAATTTCATTTTTAAGTCCTAGTAGTACTCAGTGTCATGCCCATTAGCTTGGTGAAATTGACAGTACTAGTCCTAGTTCTTGTATGTAGTGTTACCTCTCATGCGCGGAAGCCACTTCAAGTATTCCATCTTCTTGATTTGCATCAAGATCTTTCACCTCTTGGAATTTAAAGGTGTGCAAGTCTGGTACCTTCCAGGGGGAGTCTAGGAGTGCTTGGCTAGCAATCGAGATCGTTTGGATGATCTCCCTTCACCTCGGCTATGCTTGTCGTTGCTTTCACCTTGATCTTCATCTCTATCCTTTGTCTTCTTTCTATCCCCTGGTCTCCTCCCATGTGGATTACCTCCTCAACATTAATGTACTTCTTAGCACGATTGAGGAAACCCTCCATGTTCTAGAGTGGTTCTTTGGCTAGGGAGAATTGTAAACGGTGGTCCCCGATTCCATGTATGCCTACTACAACTACTACTACTAGATTGAGCACACGGACCTGGAGGCCCTCTGAGTTGAATCTCCAAACATACTCCCGAAGGCTCTTTTCTAGTTGCTACTAAATATTCATGAGAGTGGCAATGGTCTTTGGGTGTTGGTGGTTGGTCATGAAGTGGGTCACGAATAACTTAGTAAATTGCTCCCAGTTCTTAATGGAGCCTAACGCAAGTCTCGAGTACCACATCCGAGTTGTCTATCAGAATGTGGTTGGGAAGGCTAGGCACATGCTTGATTTTGAGGCCCCATGCAAAAACATGAGAGCCTGGAAGCTCTCAACATGGCGACATGGTCAACTAGGTCAGCGGTTCCATCATAGGACTCTAACATTGGTGTCTTGAAATCCTTAGGGTGTGGTTCCGAGAATATCTTGGGTGTAAAAGACTATGCCCTAATAAGTTTCAAGGTGCTCAAGGTGTCTGATCAGCTGGGTTCACATTCTCTGGAGGGGCTTGCATGGTGGTATTCTCTGGGGCTGAGCTTGTTCTTTACTCGTTTGTGCTGAGGATGTCTCTTGTACCTGTCTTGCCAAGAATCCACCCTAGAGTGCAAGTTGTCAAACCTACATGAAAAGGTCACTTTGCTTCCCTATTCCTTAAGGACATACATGGGGTCCCACTGCTCTTATGTACAGGTCCGAACAAGGTCATCATGACTATTGTGAGGTGGAGGTGGAGGAACGTCTGGCAGTGCAAGTAGGTTGTTATCCTAGTTTCGCTATGAAAGTTGCTCCCTTGCAAGTACCTTGAGCTGCTCTTTCGGTAGCTACTATCCAATCACAGCCACACATTTATCTCAAGCCTACATGCGAATGTCTATGCTTTTGACCAGGCATACCAAGTCTTCATACTACTCACCGCTTACTCCTCTTGGTGTTGTAGAGGCCTCAACGTTCGGGAGTTGCCCCTAGCGGAAGACCCACCAGTTCGGATTTCCTTGTTCTTCAGTGGAGACATTGTGAAAAGTGAGAAAGAGAGTGGAAACGGCCTTTATGTCTAGTGATCCCACAAATGTCGCCAATTGATGAGAGTCAATCTACGCTGAGATCCTACTGGCAATTAGACATGTTCATGGGCCAGGTCGGGCCAGGCTCGGGCCGGGCTTTTAGTGTTCATTAACAGAAAAATAATAGGCCCGAGCCCGAGCCCGGCCCGACCAACGAGCCTAGAACTTAGGCCCGAGCCCGGCCCTGATAAAAAGACTGAAGCCCGAGCCCGACCTAATAAAAGAAAATCAAAATTTTCCCTATTCAAATAGACATTATCTATTTTAATTCAGATGTTTTTTTCCCCTATTTAAATGAACAATGGGCCTACAAGTGAATCAACAACCTTCTCAAATCAAAAAATTTATTCAAATGGACATCACATAGGGTTTTTACTTGGGTTTAACTATAGGTCGGGCTGGGTTTACTTAGGTTTAACTATAGGTCAGGCCGGGCCGGGCTATTTTGGCAAAGCCCGAGCCCGGCTCGAATTTTATGCAGGTCGGGCTTTTTGGCCCGAGGTTAAGCCCGCGGGCCAAAAAGCCTGTTCAAGCCCGTCCGGGAGTCGGGCCGGGCCGGGCCGGCCCGTCGGGCCACCCGGCCCATGAACAGGTCTACTGGCAATGATAGCTAGGAGTTCTTTAGGTGAGGTCAACGGGTCAAGTCTGCAAGATGAAACATGTCTGAGACCCCAGGGGATGACCCAAGTGAGGGACACTGACGGTCAAGTTAGTTCGAGTTGACGAGGTGGAAGAAAACTTTTTTAAGCCCCAAAATTTACTCTAGGTGGAGGGGTGACCACGTTAAAATTTTATTAATGAGATCAATTTAAATATATACAGGGGAGGATTTAGCTTGCCTTGCCCCAAACCCAAAATAACAATATCAGATGGAAGAAAACTTACGATTAAGAAATAAAAGCAGAGTGCAAGTATGCCAATGAGTATACCTTTTCTGAGGGTAAGGGATCACCCTTATATAGACTTCGAGGCTTAGTTATAGCGTGCCCGGTACGTTCAGAGATGATAAGGCTTATCTGCCTGTTGTTTACAGAGCACGAAAGCATGGTGTCCTGGTCACCCTTATCGAGAGCGCTAAGTAGTGTGAACGGATAAGAAGGGATGTGCGACGTAGGTCAGAGTCATTCTATGGTTAGTGTGATTCTTTAAATCACAAATTGCCCAAGTCGAAGAGGTAGGTCAATGTTTGAAGTAGTCGTCATAGACATGTGCCCATAGGTCGATCTGTCGATCTGCTCTTAAGTGAGGTTGGTGTTAGTTTAGGTAGCATAAGCGCCAATTTATCGAGGGTCATTCAACCTCGGTCATGCCACATTTATGCCGAGGTGTTAGATAACAGTTTTAGCCACCACGTGGCAGTATGTCATTGGAGAGCTAGTTCACCCCTCATCACCCATCATACAAAACTAAGATCATGTGCCTTAGCTTTTTGTTGGGAGAGTCTTCCAGTTCAGTGATGGTCCATTTCTTAGACTTTTCGATCTTGCTTCATGGTTATCCTATTGTGGTTCTAACAAAGAAGTTAGAGTGCTAACTTGCTTTATGGACCTTCGCATAACACTTCTGTTGGAGTGTTGGGCAATACCTTTGCTGCCCAAACTTTCTTGGCTGGAAACCATCAACGGAAACTTTAATTTTTTATCCCCACATCCACCTTGTACCAGAAAATGATTCGTTGATTCATATAAGACCATGGACTTTTATCTATAAACTCCTTTTAACTCCTCATTTTCGTTCCCCAAAGTTGAGTGAGCATGTTTCTAACTCTTCAGTGGTTAACTGGTTTATCAGCATATACCTGACAAATCTTCCTCCAATCGAACTTATAGAGAGACTCACCTAGGTTTTCTTCTTCCATGACTCATGCATCCCTGTAAATTAGTAGAACTCGATCCTTGCTCCATAACAATGACTAAGAATTACACCCACCAGCTTGACAGAAATAAACCCACTCTAAACCTCCGGTTTATCACAAAATAGAGGCAAAAGGAACTGTGTCGAGCATCGATAATACCTTTAGCCGATAGTTGGGATAGAGATCGTGAGACTTTTTATCAAACCGAACTTAACAACTGGTTGTAATCTTATCACATTACTATAACTAATTCGGTTTGGTTTAATCAAACCAATTAAACCATGATCAACCATAAACAAATTTTGAAGTTGGTGTTGCCTACTTATTGGTCGGTTTCATTTAGCTTTGAAGTCAACCTGATGTTTTTGGTTCACTCAAGGCAATCCTGTCCTATCCATGTATGGTTAGTAATTCAAATGTGTAGATCAAATGGGTTATCCTGTAATGTCATAATTAAATAAAAAAAATAAAAGTACAGTAAGATGTAAATATATTATATATATTTTTTTATATATAGAAACTTTGTAGAAAAATATGGTTACATTTTTAATATCATATATTCATCGTACTAAAACAATAAATATGATAAATAAAAATTATTTTTATTCTTGATGGAAATAAAATGCAAAAACCAAGAAAAATAGAACTAGTGCCTAAACTCTACCTCACTTCCACGTCAAGCGGGTGCAAGGTTTAAATTAGCAAGGTCATCATATTGCTAACTAAGTTAATGGTTTTTCCTTACACATAGGCAACTTAATGGTAAATGGGCTCAAAATCCTGGTTGGGTGAGGTTAACCAATCCAACCAATTGATTTAATTATAGGAAAAAAGAACATTGATAAAAGTCTGACGTTCTAAAAATCAATTGAAAACACATTTCCCTCTTAATCATTTATTGTCTCATAAATTAAATAATAAAAGTAAAATATAAAAAAAAAACATTATAAAATTTATAAAAAACATTCACCATATCTTTAATACCATATATTTATCATACTAGCAAGTGTATGCGAGCTTTGCACGTGGCAATTCTAGGTGGTGATAATGATAATAATAATATAACCAAAATTTTCTATAAAGTTATGTATTTTTTTTTGTTTTTATTATTAATCAGATGCAAATTGCAAAATCCAAATATGACATAAACACTTCATCCAAATATGTGATAATCGGATCAAGTTGTGAAGTTTCAAGTATCATTGATAGAAGGTGAAAAGTACAACTCTTATTTTTGTAATGTTTTATCTTTTTGTGTATCTTTTTTTTTGTTCATTTATTAAAAAATGTAAGATTTAAATAGAGAGAATTGAATGAGGTGAAAAATAGCAATTCAATTTACAATTTAAACCTCACAATTAAATAAGGATTAAATTCAAAAATTAGTATTTTAGTTAAAAAAGTTTCACAATCTTATTCATATTTTTAATAGTATTATAAATATAGAATTATAAATGTGTTCAATTTTTTCTATAATTTTTTTCGTATTCCTGTGTGAAAATAATTCTGATATGTCACACTTACTTTTTGTTTAATATGATAACTATATGATATTATACATGTGCTTGAATGCTTTTTTTTTTGCAAAATTTATGTTTTTTTTCATTTTTGTAATTTATGTTTTATTAATTTTTATTATTTATTTATGACATTAAAGGTTAACACACTTGACCCAAAAGTTGAACTATTTATCTTTGTCAAATGGTAAAATAATTTAATTTTTTATCAGTTATAAATTACGTATTTCATTTTCATTATCAATAAAAATAGTTCTTGTTTACTACACTTATTTTTTTAATTTAACTAATAAAAATATCATAAATGTGTCTAATTTTTCTACATTTTGGTAATCTTGTAAATTTATTTCTATTTTGAAAATTTGTTACCTAACTACGACTTCATAGGTTGATCGATTTGATTTGGATGGTTGAATTTCTTAACCACTACTTGGATAAAAAATAGTTTTCTTTTTGAGTCAGTTTTAAAATATATGGGTCTATATTGTTAAAAATATTGAAATAGATCCAATTAGTAGCATTTATTAGTGAAAAATAACTTAAATATAGGATTTAAAAAGAGAAAATGGAAGTAAATACTTTAAGTATGAGACTTAATGAGAGGGGATTAAATATGGTGGAAAGTATAATTGAAGTTAAATTTTCAACCCTTATAATTAGAAATTAACTAAATACATAAATACATGCATTTTAGTAGCCATTAAAACTGTAATAAAATTACTTGTATACTCTTTCTCAAATAAAGAAATAGAGGGTAATGTTGTTCCAAAAAAAAAACTTTCACTTTATATCCCTACTTTTATATGTAGTATAGATTAAAAAATGGATAAAAAAATCTTATTAATGATAGAAATGACTAAAATACAAGAAGAAGAAGAAGATGTTAAAAAGAATGATATAAATTATAAATCAAAAGAGAAGTTAGGTCTTTAGGTTAAAAGTCAATAAATCCAATAAACCATGCTTTAGTTATTTATCTTTGTTACATGGGTTTTGATAAAAGTAATGAAATTATTATAGTTACCACCATGCAACAAATGTACACATCTACTAGTTATGTGTAAAAGAACATAATTATCATCTTTTATAAAAATTTTTGCCTCTAAAGTTAAATTTTTTAGCATACAACATAAATACATACAAACATACATACACACACGTTTATTTATGGTTGCATGGGTACATATACATACTAGCAGGGGGATGGGGCACCCCTCCTTGTCCCTTGCCCCCGTAACCCGTAAGTCAAGACACTCTACTCTATCCCTGCCCTGACCCCAATGGTGGGGTGGGTTCGAGGCGAGGCACCCATTCCACGTCTAGGATGGGGAATCCCCAAAATTTCCCCACCATGAGGCAACAACCTAAAAAAATCTAATTTATGGGTATTTTATAAATAGGATTGTGGGAATTTGGGGGTATTTTAGGAATTGGATTATGACAATTTGGGAGTATTTTATAAATGAAATTATGGGATCCTAGGATTATAAGAATATGAGGAAAACGTAGAGATATTTTAAAAATCAATATTAAATCTATGGATATTTTACTAATTTACTGTTGGGTTTGAGGAATTATATGCAAGCCCCATCCCTAATTGGGGCAAAAATATTTTCCTTGTCCCCACCTTGTCTCTGCCCATTCCCCATCTAAGACTTGAGAAAAGTTGCCTTGTTCGGGGTGGGGTAGGGTAGGGCCCCAGTTTTATAGGGAAAATTGCCATCCCTACAATTCTAGTAATTTTCTGTAATTAATTAACTAATAGTAAATTAAACAACAATGTTTTATGATAATTTTCAAAAAATAATTGAAATTGCTATTGATTAGTAGTAATGTATAGTAAATTAATTATTTACAATAATAAATGTAAATATTTTACTTTTTAAGCCTAAATTATTTACTATTAATCAAAGTAAATGTAATTATAGTAAATTAACACAATTATGGTAAATTACATTATTTTTAATTAAAAGTAAATCAGTTTTTGTTAATTAATGTAAAACCAGGTATGATCAAAGTCAACCAAATGGTCTAGATCGGTGTGGATAGACTTAATAATTTTCCTAAATTATTTAACAATTATTTAACTAATAGTATATTAAACAACAATGTTTTATGATAATTTCCAAAAAATTATTGAAATTGCTATTAATTAGTAGTAATGTATAGTAAATTATTTATTTACAATAATAATAAATTATGTAAATATTTTACTTTTTAAGCCTAAATTATTTACTATTAATTAAAGTAAATGTAATTATGGCAAATTACATTATTTTTAATTAAAAGTAAATCATTTGTTGTTAATTAATGTAAAACCAGGTATGATTAAAGTCAACCAAGTGGTCTAGGTTGGTGTGGATAGACTTAATAATTTTCCAAAATTATTTAACAATTATTTATTGAAATAATAATAATGGATTGTTATTTAAATAATAATGAAAGATTAATTTCCTAATTTAGTTTTCCTAAATTTTTTAATAATTATTTAGTTGAATAATAATAATAATGGATTATTATTTAAATAATTTTGATGAATATTTTTTCATAGATTAATTTTTAAATAATTATTTGAAAAATAATTATGGATTATTAGTTAAAGAGTTTCCCTAAATTATTTGATAATTGTTAACTATAATTATTGATTTATAGAAATTAGTAAATTACGCTAATTAGTAACATATTTTATCAATAAATTATTATTGTAAAAAATTAATGAAAATTTATTAAATTACAATGATTAATGTAAATTACGCTAAACGTTAAAATTTTGAACATTTATTAATAACCAAAAATTATTAAATAATGGATTGTTTATTAATTTTTGGTAGATTATTAAATTATTTAATATTTGTTAAATAATGGATTATTTCTGAAATAATTATTTCATAATTTTTGGTAGAATATTTTCTAGAAAGTTTTTAATAATTTTCATAACTAGTGGATTATTTAGTAATTGATTATTATTTAAGAATAGATTATTTAATAATAATAATGAAAGATGCCATGAGTATATAGGAAACATCAAATTCCCCTTATTCCCCTCTCTTTGCTTGAAATCACCTCTATCGATATAAATATTGTTTGATTTGGAAAAGAAAATCTTAATAAATTATGGCCCTATTTTTATGGAAAAGTGAAGGGAATAGAGGGGAATTAGAGATAGAAGTGAAGAAGAGGATAAAACATATATTAGGCTAATTAATGAGAGAAGTTAGGTTGTTATAGAAAGTAAGAGACTTGAGTTGTGGGGGGGAGAGAGAGAACCCAATGGGAAGGGAAAGGAATGAAGAGAGAGGATGCTAAGATGGAAAATTGGGAGTGGTGGGAAGGGGGAGAGGAGAGGAGAGGGTATCAAGGAGAATGTAAGGTTGGGGTAATGGAGCAAGGAGAAGCAAGGTGGCATGTGTGTGTGTGTGTGTATGTAGATACATACATACATAAATATGTATATATATACATAAGTATTTACATACATAAATACATATTTATATAATAGTTATGGAGACAAATATGATATAAATTTGTGTATGTCAACGCCTCAACCCTAACCCAACCCAAGTTGCAGCCCTAAACTTATTGCCACGAGCAAGTCTGTGGCTCTAACAATTTTACATGGTAGGAAATACAATCAATTTACATGCTCCAATTTTGATTTGTTATTTATGGTGCTTTTTTATTTTTTTTTAACACATTACACCAATGTTTCAACCAATCATATTAATACATCATATGGTCCACTTACTTTTCATTGGTTTACATTTCACAAAGTGTAATTATCATCAAATATTTTAACAACATTAAAGATATATTTATGGAACCAATGATATTTATGAAACCAATGATAAAGATATAATATATATATATATATATAGATAGATAGATAGATAGATATATGTATGTATGTTTATGGAGTTACTTTCCACATATGCACATATATACATATAATATATGTTTATTAGCCAGTTAAATCTACAAGTTTTTCAGGTACCAAGCATGTCTTTTTGGTTCATAATCAAACCCTAGTTTAAGTACTGTGTTTTCAACTAATGGTTTATAGGTCCAAGTCTCATGGAATTTAATTAATTTAATTGCTTTAATCAATTAGGTATTATATCTAAGTTATTAATCCTTCATTTGGGAAGAGTGCAAATGCAAATGCAAATTTGTTCAATGCAAAGGTTTAGAAATACAAATATGGAGTTTTGTGAACACATATGTATTCACACTCTCCCTAAATGGAGCCTGGTGTTTTGATGAATTTTCAGATTAATTTATTAATGATATATAACGTTCAAGCCATATTCTACCTAAGAAAATAAATAGAAAGCCAGAAAAAACTCAATTTAGGGTGAACATTTTACTCTTATTTTTTCAATTAACAAGCAACAATAAATCCATGACTTTTATTTCACTTATTTGAGTCGAGCTTATGTGTTTACTTTTTTCATTTGGATGCATTAACTTGAGGGTATTTTTTTTGGGTAAGAAAACTGGATTACTTATTAGTTGCAAGGTTCAAAGTATCGATACGTATCGGCCCGTATCAGCTGATACACCCCTCTAGTGGGCGTATCGGGGGTCTGACCGGTTCAGGGGTGGAGGAGCCCTAAACCAGCCCCCTAAACCAGTTTTAGAAAAAAAACAAAAAAAGTAAAAAAAAAAAAAACAAAATCGATTTGAAACCCCTAAGGGGGATACATCCATGGATAACTTGAATTAGAAAGTGCCACTTACATTTTAAGTGACCAATACAACCTCAAAAAAATACACAATTCTTTTTTTACAAAGATGATGATGATAGAAGGATTTGAAACCGCACCAGAAATAGTTCATCCAGCATACCAACTGGGCTACCACTCAGTTGGTATGTGAGAAAGTGATTGAGCCAAAGTTTTTGGATAGCTTACTATGTCCGCTATTAAATTGCTAGTAGGATCACTTGAATTCAATTGGTTGCTCTTACATAGTTAAATTTCTTTCAGGCAATTGGATTCCACTAAGGTGGCATTCGATTGCACTTTTCAGAGGTCTAAATCTGAAAATGTTGCTTTTCATACCTCACCCCTTGTTTGGTTTTACCTCTTAAACATGGTCTGGATCTTATTTTCAGATCTGAAAATAATAGACCTTAGGTCGGCTTTCAACATGCTCAGACGCGTTTCAGAGCCGATGCAAGGTCGAATCTACTCTTCTATTTTTTTTTAGAAATTACGTGCTCTACCCTTCATTACCCCCAAATCCAAAAAACCTAATCATTTCGCAGGGAGGAAGAACGCCTCTCTTTCTCTCTCTCTCCTGTGTTCCCACCACCACCACCGCCACTACAACTTGCAAGAGCGACTCTCACTCTCCCTTGTCTTCTCTCTCGCTCTCGCTCCCGCTCTCTCTCTCTCTCTCTCTCCCCTGTGTTCCCACCATCGCTACTATCGCTGCAAGTTGTAGCGGCAACTCTCTCTCTCCCATTGTCTTCTCTCTCTCACTCTCATTCTCACTCTCTCTCTCTCTATCTGTCTCTCTCCCTCCCCCTGTGTTCCCACCACTGCCACCGCCGCTGCAAGTTGCAGCGGCAGCTCTCTCTCTCTCTCTCTCTCTCCCTCCCTCCCTCCCTCCCTCCCCTGTGTTTTCACCACCACCACCACCGCTGCAACATGCAACAACGATGGTTCGGTGAGTAAAAATATTTAATTATAAATCATTTTTATTAATTATTAATTATTTTAATATTTTTATTAAATTTACTTGTGTTATTTATTAATTATTAATTAATGTTATTAACTAGTAATTTTTAATTATTTTAATATTTTTATAGTCATTAATTATTTTTTTAATTTTAATCATTTCATTTATTAATTAGTAATTATTAATTTGTTATTTTTTATTTGTATTGTTTCAATATTATTTTGAAGTTGAAAATTATTTTTTATGAGATAATGCAAATTGAACTCAACATTTACAAAGAGTATGTTCTAGGGGTAAAATAGTAAAATCAGTAAATTTCAGATGGTAAAGGGTTGATCCAAAACAAACAAACTTATGGATTCAGACCCTCTAAAAAGTAGAAAAGCATCTATGCCTCTTTTCAAATTTCAGACACTTTTAATATCTTTTTAACTTTTCAGATCTGAATTTTCAGATTTATCAAACGCCACCTGAGACTTTGTTAAGGTTCAAACGAGAGCACTCCAAGCATCCTAATCGTATGGTCTAGCATTCAGTATCTGTAGCTGAAGTCACAAAAATGCGATAGCCTACAAACTAGATTAGTTCTCCCAAATGATTATGGTCCTTGCGGATGATTCTAGCAATGGCTCCATTTTTGGTTATCTCATTAGAAGTTGTATCCCAATTTAAAAGTAATTTACTTGTCTAAAAAAAGGGAAAAATTTACTTTAGTACCTTGAACTTTGGGGGTAGTGTCAAGTTAGTATTCAAACTTTTAAATGTGTTATTGCATTACTTAAACTTTCAAAAAGTGTTAAGTTGCCCTCTGCCATTAATTGATCATTATCTTTTGAAAATGTCAAAACTACCCTTCAAAAGAAGACATTGTTCATTGTCTTCTACCTTGAGATTAAACCATTTGAGGTGTTTAAGATTCTAAGCTAATTAAGTCATTGTCTTCTACCTTTAGATCTGAAACACATTATTCTCTAATTATTTTTTTACTTTCAAATATTGTTTCCCTCTATCATATTTCATATTTTTTCTCTAATTTTCTTTGAATATAACCGGTTCAATCTCAAGGTAGAAGACAATAAACCATGTCTTCTTTTAAAGAATAGTTTTGATATTTTCAACAAATAACTGATGGTCGGGACTAACTTGATACTTTTTAAAAGTTTAAATATTACAGTGGCACGTTTGAAAATTCGAATATTAACTTACACTACCCCTAAAAAAGTTAAAAGTATTTTCTTGTGGTTCTAGGTCCTTGTGTGCCGGGTCACGGGTGGGATATCTACATATCTTTACCCGATCCTCTTGACGCATGTGCTAGAAAACTGGGTTAGCACGTGACTCAACTCCATTCCTAATTCCTACTTCTCAGTTATCTTGGTTTTCTTCACGGTTGGAACAATGACAGCGAGGATAGGCTTATGAATCCAACGCACACATCTCTCCCTCTTGAATAAAGCTTTCATGAAACCGCTCTTCTGATTTCAATCAACTTGTTTATGTAGCAACAATAATAATAATAATCATAATAATTAACTCTTCTTTATTTCTGTCTATCACCTTTTCTTTATTCTTACTTTTTTCAAACAAATTAATCATCTCAGTCTTGTTTTTTCTATTCTTCCTCTTTCGCCGTTGAAATAAACCTTCTTCAAGATCTTCCCCCGTCTCTCTCTCAGTAGAATTGTCAAAGATGTCGTACGCGTATCTCTTCAAATATATAGTCATCGGAGACACCGGTAATTTACTCTGATCAACCCATCCCGATATTTTTCTTATAAATTTATTTGAATCACGATCTTTAATCGTTTCATTTTCTGTATTGGTTGCTAGTCATGTATTAGATTTGGACATGGGACACTGTTTAGGAATATGGGCATTTTTTCTAAATGAAATTTTCAATGAGTTTCGTCGTCTCAAATTCTACCAACACTATATTCGTACTCTGTGCATGCTTATGTTCAATTTGGACATGGATCACATATTTATGAATTTGGAGTTTATCTGATTCAAAAGTTCCTGATAGGTTTAACTGTGTTTTAATTGATGATGGATGTCTGTGTAGTCAAATTAGGCTGTTTTAATCACGGAATGCATGTATGATCAATTCATGATTGAGGATCCATGTCCCAAATATAGAGATCTGCTGAGTTCAGTATTGCATGTAGACCTACCCATATCTACAATTGAACGTTTAGTGGTTTATTGTGTACGCTTTTATTGCTATCTGTTTATTTTCCGTCAGTGTTGTTAAACATTTGAACTCAGCGATAAAATCTTCCATGTTTTGTTCTTAATTTTCTATTCCATTGTTGAATAATCTTGGATCCTCCACCGGCAATCAGCGATCATATTGGTGTTTTCTGATTTATTCAAATTTGATTCCACAAAAACCCACTTTTATTTTTCTTGTTTAGTGGTAATACTTTGCTGCCAGACCCACATATTGGAGATGTGAAAATGTAACAACAAATAAAAACATTTGCCTTCTCTGATAGTCTCAGAGTCCAGCACTTCTCAAAAAGCCTTTCAGTACCAGCATACCAGCAACTGAGGTCTAAAGAGAACATCAATCCAGAAATCTGAAGGTCATTATTTGCTGGAAAAATACTTAAATGACTTTATCTCATACTCTCCGAAGACTCCACCAACTTCATATCTTCAGGTTCCTATAAAAACACTCATCAAACTTCAGTTCAATAGCTCCTTGTGTCAGAAGGGAGCACTCTTGCATGACAAGCTTTGTCCTCTAACCACTGTTTCACTGAGTCCATCAAGATGCCTATGAACTTGTCTCTTTTTAAGATCCAATTGGCTACTCTAGCCCTGACAATATTAACAGTAATATATGAAGGCTGGACCATATAAGAGAAAATTTGAACATCTATTCTCCCAAATGCTCCAAAGAATACTATCTCTGTTGCTTTGCACAATACATCCTCTCCTAGTGCAAGGTGATAGAAGACTATCTCCAAATAGGGTTGGGTTATTCATAGAGAGTTGTGCCACCATTAGCTAAAGAGAGGCGATTAACTGGCATAGTGGCATCACACTTTTCTTCCACAAGATGCAAATATGAAAACATGATTTTCAAGGTTTTCATCTATGCTGGAAAATCTCAGATGTTTAACCCTTCATATGCACTGCTACCCAACATATGGCTTTAATTTTGGATATATGGGGCTTGGCTAAATAGCTTCTACCAGAGACATGGAGGACTAAGAACACTACCATGGAGAACCTTAAAGAAAGAGGAGAGAGAACAAGCAGTTAGGACTAAGAGGTCATCATGGGTGTTAAGATCAACTGATTTTGAGAAGACCAATGAGGATAATTGCAACAAAGATATCTTGATTTGTACATACTGGAAGGGTTTTCCTTTTCTCTGAAACTTGCCTCATGCATAACAGGTGATGAGGAAAATGTGGGTCCTTTTTGGACCAATAATCATAGCACCATATTGAAGATTCTTAGCTGTTAAGACTTGTATAATGAAATTCAACTAGCAAACCTGTGTCCATATATGTGGAGAGATGCTATGGTTAATCCATACCCTCCACCAGAGGAGGACCCTTTTAACATGCGTTTTCCTGACTATCCCATGTCTACCCATGCCCAACTTTGTATAGGAGATTTCCAAGTGATTTTAACAATCTATGTTTTAGTTCTCTTATTTAGAAATACCAGCAAAAAGGATTGCAATTTTTAAACTTAAATCCAAAAACAGAAATGAGAGTGGTTTATCTTGGACACGTGGAATATTTTCAGGATGATCTAATGTTAAAATGTCAGAAAAAGGATGAGAAGTTTAGCCTGAAAGTCTTTGGTGCATACTGCATATCCAACATAAACCGCTCTTATTGTTGTTTCTGAATTAAAATTTTAAGAATCCAACCCCCTTTTGCTGGTATTTTTAAATTAAAGCTCTTCTTCTTGTCGTTCTTCTTGTTCTTGGCAAAACTTCAAAACAAGGTTGGGTACACAGCTGATATGAACTGCTGAATTCCTAGGCCCACACTTCGCCAATTTCAGTCATTCTCCTATCCGGTGGACAGTCTAGATTGGCCACAGCACCCTCCACATGTCAGAAATAGGTTGGGCTGTGTAGAGAAGCTCCCTACTTTACCTGTTTAGAAAACCTTTTTCCTTTTGACTTATGCATATCATCTTTGTTGTTTAAATTAATTTTAAAAATAGACAGTGGTCGTATCTGTTATTATCTATGTCATTTAGTTAATCTCTCAGGTCTTGCACTTACTTTTTATGCATGTGTTCTTGTACTATCTACCTGGGCGTTATCTTTTGCTGTCTTCTTTACATGTTGTTAAATTAGATTTAAGAAGAAAGGGAAGAGTAATGCAATTTATATAGTTCTTTTTTTCTCTCAATTTTGTTTTACAGGAGTTGGGAAATCATGTCTTCTTCTACAGTTCACAGATAAGCGGTTCCAACCAGTGCATGACTTAACAATTGGCGTTGAATTCGGTGCCAGAATGATCACTATTGATAACAAGCCAATAAAGTTGCAAATATGGGACACGGTTTGTTTTATTTCTCTCTTTCTTGTGGTTCTTCATATCACAAAAGCTGGTTGCAAAATAAGATGTTGAGATCACTTTGTTTGTGATAGTTCAATGCTTCTCTACAATTGGTTTTGAGTTTTGCCATTCTGATAGAAACCTTTCTTTCTGTAACTTTCATAATCTCTAGATATACTATATTCTAGTTATAGTTTATATTGTTGCATAATTGTCTATGATATCCCACCAAAGTGTATCAGCAGAATAAATCCTGTTTTCATAATTACATCAACTTGATCTCTGAACTAATAATCCATACTTAATTTGCTTGGATTCCCAATTACCCATGTTTATCATTTCACTTGATGTGTAGAGGCTTCTATTTGTTATGGCATGGTCCCTGATCTGTTTTAATTGCTCATTCTCTGTTGGCAAAAGTGTGATCTGCATAAACTCTTATTATTTCCAATAAATTCGTGAAATACTTAGCAAGTTGACATGCAAAAGTTTGTCTTGCTTAACTAAAGGGCCATCATGATTTAATGAAGTTTAAAGCACTTATTGATGCCTTTCTTTTGTCTATGCATGTAACCTAATCTCATTCATCACCACTCTCAATTAAGTGTTGAGCCTTCTCCTAGTCTCCTATGTTAGACAATGTATGCCCTTAGCTCTAATCAGCATGATGTACATTATGACATTTATTGTAAATGAATAAAGTACATATTTGATTCATGTTATTATGGCGTGTTTCTGTGTAATACCCTTAAGCTAGACACATATGAGACTCGTGTTAGTTTAGAATCTTTACAGCCGTTGGATAGATCTAGAGAGATTTATCCTGCCAAGGCCGACACTGATGTACCACCAAGTTAGTTGGGGTGGCTTGTCTCAGCTGCCAGGGTGAGACCTAAGGTACATGTAATGTGGGTTTTCTTGAAACCCTGAATTGAACCAAAATTCCAGTATTGCCCTGGACCTTAGAAATAAATAGGCAAAACTGGAATGTTACACCTGACCCCTAGACTCGATTATGATACTGCACTAGGTGTCGGATTGGGCTGTCTTTGATATGCCAATTAGTGAGATCCTTAAAGGGGTCAAAACCTGGGTATGTTGGGACAATTCGAGAATTCATCTGAGTGGGTGATCATAGTGTCATGATCAACCCTTTTGTCGGACAAAGTGAATGATCAGGGATGCACTCTCTCTGATAGAAACCTAAACTACCGGCAATTGATTTCAACCATTGAAATTTGTTTTTGCAAAACATATTTATATAGAGATATAATATATATATATATATATATATATTATGGTTTCAAAATGTTTGCAAAAGGTTTTAATTTCCGGGATCCATGTGAGTAGAGAGTGTAGCATTGCACCTTGCAGCCGAAGGAGAGGTCATCTCTTGCTGGGCAGTGTTTGATCATTATGGGCTGAGAGGTTAAGTGTAAGACCATTGAGGATTATACCTGATGGGCTAATCTAACATCTGCCCGCAGTCCTTGGGCCTTCATAAGATGGCTAGACCCAAGGACCGTTTAGTGTAAATGTTGGGCCCATTAAGAGCCCATAGTAATGGACTCAGGGGTTCACTGCATTCAACAGTGAATTCGGTCAGGCCTTGTAAYAGAGGCTAGGCTGAACCCATGTGGCTGATGTGTAGATCAATGATAGGGTCCCATGCCATACAAAGAGAGCCAAACTAGCCAGCATTAAATAGGAAGTGAGCCTGAAAGCTTAATGGGCCTAAAAGCCCATTTTGAACTGGGTTAATTAGATTATTTAAATAGGGGCGGATCTGGGATTTGGATCAGTAGATAAGATAAGGGATTATCCTTATCCACTTAAAGAGTCCAAATCCAAATAAAGATTTCGATCAAAGGAACTCCTGATTTGATTAGGAAGGCTGATCTTTATCTACAGATAAGATAAGGGATTGTCCTTATCACTTAAAGAGTCCAGATCCAAATAAAAGATTTGGATCAGGAAACTCCTAATGAGATTAGGAAATTGTCTCTTTAAGGCTATAAATAAGAGAGCAAGGCGAACCTCCAAAGACACATTCGCTGAATACAGAGAGAAGACAACACAGTTAGACTGCTCTTGCCTTCTGCTCTTGCTGCCCTACCCTTTTCGATCTCCAGTTCTTGGATTGGATCAAGATTTGATCTTGATATTGTTTCTTTCCAGAAGAAACAATTTAGAAGTTGTGCTCACTGTCCCATTCGATTCTTGCTGAAGAATCACTAGTTCTTGGTGAAGAACTACCTGCTGATCCTACCTCATCCTAAGTTGTGTCATCTTCAGTGGAGAGAGGATTTGGTACACTCTTTGGGCGTGAACACCTATGTTGGGAGGAGCATTCTTGTGTGGATTCCGTATCAGGTGTATCCTTCCCTTAATTTGGTTTCAGATTTGGTCTGGTTTGGTTACAAGAACGAACCTTGAAAATGCAGTTTTCTAAACTGGGAATAAGATTCTCGAATGGGAGTAAAGAAATTTTTGAAATTTCGCCCAACCTTCCTGCAGGGTTCAGCCATCCATATGATGGATCTCCCATCCCTTCATCCTAGACATCTGCTGCTTCTACCATTGATATGTTTCCCCGATACTCTTACCATTAACTTAAAATTTTACAGACTTTCCTTTTCATTTTTTTCCTAGCCAATTATAAACCTCTATGAGGTAACTGTCATTTAGCATGAAATTATTAGCATTGTGCTAGACCTTCTACTGGTATATTTGTTGCTTGGTAACATGGATGATTGATCTAATGAAGGGTACCTTTTTTTTTATCAGCCTAATGAAAGGTACTTCTGCATTTGAGCTTTTGATAAAAATGGAAAAAATTGTGTCAAAGTGATTCCTTGCACATCAGCATAAAAAAGAAACATCCATGAAAAGAATAGAAATTTAAAGTAGACGTATGTGAAATATAAATAAGTTCTGATGTGCATTGTTTCAATTCTATCTTTGTATTTTATTTTATTCATTGATTTCAGTTTCTTGTCTCAAGATGATTGGTTCTTTAGAGTGAAAGGAGACTCCCTTACAAGTGGATCTCTTACAAGGATGAGGATTATGTAAGGTACCTAATTGCTATATGTGGGGGGTAAATCTCAGTGGTATACTAATAATCTAATAAACATGATGCATTGCAATGCTTGACAATCTGGTTTATCATCTCCTTTTCTGTCTTGTGTGACCAATCCATTCTGTATTTTCTTCAACCATCATTCATATAGCTCAACTTTGTCATATAAAATTCATCAAGTGGTGGTCCCAGCAGATATTTTAAGAGAAGACTCAACAAGCTAACTCTTGGGCTGTTTATTCCATTTGTTGATTTGAATCATGATCCTTGAATGGTCAGTTGATTCATTGATTCAAATTGGGACAATATGACAAGGCAGTTGATGGAGGACCAGTTCAGTTCTAGTCCTTAGAGAATGTTGAATGGTCTTATTATCAGAGTTTTATGGCTGTCAATGGTTCTAATGGCTTCTTGAAGGAATAAGAGAAAGAAGAGAGAAAATACCTGGAATCACTCACAGGGTGCCTATAATCACTCTAGGGCATGGGAGTCGCTCTCCATAACTAGCATAAGCTGAAGAAAACTCAATATAATTCATTGCCTTTGTGTAAAACTCAATATAATTCATTTATAGACTCTAAACTTATAATAATCCTAGGAGTCAAACTGTTAGACTCGTTATAGTCTTAGGAGTCAAACTGTTAGACTCAATAATCTGAGTAGAGCTCAAACTAATTTGTCATATTCTATTTCAATTCAAAGAAGACTCCTACTTATGCAATGACTGAAATTTTGAACATAACAAACTATAACTAGACATATTAAACCCTATATTGCAAAAGTGACAAAAATACCCCTATTGTCCAAAAATGCAGTACACAAAATATCATAAAATTCCAATTTTGACTCTTCAGCTCCTGCATCATTCTCCCCCGGTTCAAAAAAGCTTGTCCTCGAGTTTTGAAGAACTTGAGGATGAAAAGTTGATATGCCCCCCAATTACAAAAGGAGTAGGACTTTCCACAGCTACGTGCTTGGATTGTAGAGTAGAGGCCACACACAGAACTAGAAAAGGATCTTGAAAGAAATGTATTTCTGAAACACTGCCCTCCATAACCATCTTTGTTAAATCATCAATAACATTAGTTTCTTGAATACTGAATTCATCAACCATCGATTGTGATGAATCTTCCCCTCGCTTATAGAAACTCTCAACTGCAACATTTGGAACATTTCCTTCAACCTCTAGCTTAGAATCACCATCTGTATGTGTTCTGCTATCCTTAGTTCTTCAACAAACTCTAGGACTCCTTCCATTTTGATGTTGGTCGAACTTGTTCTATGTCAGGTTGTAATTCTTGAATTAGTTCTGGTTGAACTTGATAGGTAAAGTCACTTATTAGGATCTACTACAATCAGCACATTTGTATCTTGCACCCGAATCTCTTTAACATGTTTTTTTTTTTTTAACAGCTAAAAGACTTCTATTAATAACAGAGAAATATTGAAATACAATAATTATAGGTTGCAGAATGCATTAACCCAATCTGCAAACACTACAAAACATTTACAGTTCTGCCCAGTACAAGGTAGATCTATTTGCCCCCTGTTTTGCTAGGGTGTCCGCCAACCCATTTGCAGTCCTTTTGACCCAACCAAACTGAGAGTTGAACCTCTTTGCAATTATGTCAATTTCTCTGTATATAAATTTGAGCTTCCAAGGTGCTGATGTGATGTTTTTAGCCCAAGAAATGACCAGCAGTGAGTCTCCTTCTATTTCTAAATCTGTTGTACCAATCTGCTCAGCCATCTTTAAACCTTGAAGTAGAGCCAAAGATTCAGCCTATATTGAGTCACCAATACCTATTGGTCCTGAGAAGAGTGCCACAACTTCACCTAGATGATTTCTAATCACACCCCCTATACTTGCCCTTCCCGGGTTACCAAAAGAACTCCCATAAAAGTTTAGTTTTAGTTTGTTCAGTGCAGGTGGCTTCCACTATGCTCTCACAACTTGTTTGGATACATCTGTTTGTGCTACTTAAGTCTAGCTTCTTAGAATCTCATTCGTGGAGAAGTTTTTAAATAGTTCCATGGTCATCGCCCAATGTGCAGTTCTGATTTTTATGGTTTCAATGACTTCCTCCTTTGATTTACTTTTTTCAGAGAAGAGTCTTTGGTTTCTTTCCTCCCATATAGTCCATACCGCAGCAGCTCTTGCTGCTTTCCATAAGCACTTTCCTCTTTTCTTCTGTTGCCTCAAGAATGATGGGCTGAATAGACTTACCACATCTTGTGGGGAAGCCCATCTGCATCCAAAGAGAGAACAAACAATTTCCCAAATACAAGAAACAAAAGAGCAAGATAAGAGTAAGTGGGGTAGGGTTTCACCACAATCCTTACAGAGGACTCACACATGAGGAGAGAGGCATTTGTTTGGCCTTCTTTTCTGTAGCACATCACAAGTGTTTACCTTCCCTAGAAACACTTCCCAACAGAAGGCTTGTACTTTATGAGGGATCGGTTTACACCAGATTTCTCTCACTGGAAAGTTCACCCCCAAAGGATCAGAATGAGTGAGCAAACTGAAGAAAGAGGAACAAGAAAATAAACCATCAGGAGTTGGGGACCAGACTCTACTATCAACTGTAGTTTGATTTAAATAGACCTTCTCAAGGGTTGATAGCAAAAGCAATAGAGACTCACATTCATTTTCCCTTAGCCCCCTTCTAAAGCCAAAGTCCCAAGAGATACCCAAGTCTAAAAATATGCCAACCCTAGCAACAGGTTTGTTTTTAAGGTTTGATAAAGAGTAGTGGTCCGAAAATTTAACCTTAAAAGGCAAATCCCCAACCTAAAGGTCTTCCCAGAATAAAACTTTATTGCCACACCCAACATCGAAACGGATAAATTGAAGAAAGGTTGGTAGTACCTCAAAGATTGCCTTCCAGGGGGAATTCAGAGCTGCATTGGAAGCTAGTTTTGCATTCCAGCCATTTTCTGCTTCACCATGAATGCTCTTAATGACCCTGTGCCACAACCTATCTTCTTTACAAGGGAATCTCCACAGCCATTTCCCTAGGAGGGCCTTATTTTTCTGTAAGATGTTCCCAATACCTAGGCCACCTTGCTCCTTAGGTTTACAGACTTGCTCCCACTTCACTAAATGATCCCTCTTTTCATCACCAGGTTCCTACAAAAAATCCCTCATTATCTTCTCCAACTTCCTTGCTATTTTCACCGGGATCTTAAAGGTGGAGAGGAAATAGGTGGGCAAGTTTGCTAGGGTGGATTTTATCAAGGTGATTCTTCCCCCCAAGGAAATATAATTTCTCTTCCACATTGCCAACTTCTTTGTGAATCTCTCTAAAATTAGCTTCCCAAAAGCTTTTAGTTTTCGGGTTTCCCCCAAGGGCATACCTACGTATTCTAAAGGCCAGATTTTCACTTCACAGCCTAGCAAATTTGCCATGGCTTGGATGTCCCCCTCCCTTATGTTTATTCCAGCTATACAGCTTTTTCCCCAATTTACTTTTAGTTTGGAGACCTGTTGAACTTGTCTACCAAATTTTTCAGATTCCTCAAACTGGATTCATCACAACTCTCATAGAAAATGACTGTATCATCTGCAAATTGCAAGCGAGACACCATCACTTCTGAACTACCAATCCTCTAGCGTTTAAACTGATTTTCTTAGTCAGCCTTGATGATTTGTCTACTCAGAACCTCAGCCACAAAAGTAAATAAAAATGGGGATAAGGGATCACCCTATCTTAGTCCTCTTTTAGTCAGGAAGAAGTCCTTTGCTACCCCATTTAAGAGGATAGAGAAGTGTGTCGAGCTAATACATTCTTTGATTCACAATCTCCATCTTTCACCCAAACCCATCTTTTCCATGAGATTCAACAAGAAGGACCAATCCACCATATCATAAGCTTTTTCTAAGTCCAATTTACAAATCGAACCTTTGCCACCTTGTTTTTTCTTAGCTGCCACACATTCATTTGCCACTAAGATTTGATCCACTATTTGTCTCCCTTCTACAAAAGCTCCTTGGTTTTGAGAAATAACAAAGGGCAAGACTGTCTTCAACCAACCAGCCAGAACTTTAGCAATGATTTTGTACATGCTACCCACAATACTTATCGGTCTGTAATCCTTGGGGGTTTTGGCCTCTTTCTTTTTTGGCACTAGAGCAATAAAGGTTGCATTTTCTCCTGGAGAGAATTTCCCTTTTTGATAGAACTCAACAAAGACATCCATTAAATCATCTTTCAAGATTTCCCAACAATCTTGATAGAAAGCCATTGAAAAACCATCCTGAGCCAGAGCTTTAGATCTATCCATCGAGAAAATTGCTTCATGGACCTCCTCTACACTGAAGGCTCTTTCTAAGAGAAAAGCTTTGGTTTCTTGACCATTGACCTCAAGCTGATCATGAGTGTTGGAAACTCCAGCAATTTCTGTTTTTTCTTGGACTGCACCCTCTTGATTTTTAATATCTACAAATTCTTTAGCCGTAAATTCTTCTTTAGCTTCATCCTCAACTTCATCTCTAGGATAGGCATCAGCATGCAAGGAATCATCTACTTTCTTTTCAACTTTGTACCTTATTCCCATTGACTTCAAGTTCTTTGTTGTAACATGCTGCTTCTTCTCTTGCTTGAAATTAGTCAACTCCATATATAGATCATAATGGAAGTCCAATTGGGTGTATTTTTCTTGCAAACACCTCTTCATTTTTGTCCATGTACTAGTAGGATCATCACCTCTATTTTTTAGTCGTTGCTCAAGAGTTCTCCACCATACTTTAGTAGCATGACCCATCAATTTCATGCGTTCAAATCTAATCCTTTGTTTGTCAAACATATCATGCCAATAAAAATATTCTTCTAATTCAGAAGCCCAATCAAAGAATACTTGCAGATCATCATCTCCTTTGAAATCTGGTATTTCCCTTTCTCCTCTAACATGTTTGAAAACCTTACTCCCGTAGTAAACATTTTTAGATCTGTTTTCTTCCACCATCTTCTCAAATAAGTCAACCAAAGACCCTTCATATGGTTTAGAAACCCAATCATCATTGATTCTAGACCTGTAAGATTGTTTAGAAGATACCCTAGGCCTATAGAATCGATCACTTTGTGAGAACATAGTGAATAAACCATTAGCTCTAATATCAACTGATGTAGGACTAGTTCAGTTCTAGTCCTTAGAGAATGTTGAATGGTCTTCTTGATCAGAGTTTTATGGCTGTCAATGGCTGTAATGGCTTCTTGAAGGAATAAGAGAGAAAATAGGGAGAGAAAGAAGAGAGAAAATACCTGGAATCACTCACAGGGTGCCTAGAATCACTCACCATAGCTAGCATAAGCTGAAGAAAAGTCAATATAATTCATTGCCTTTGTGTAAAACGTCCATACATATTATAGACTCTAAACTTGTAATAATCCTAGGAGTCAAACTGTTAGACTCATAATAGTCTTAGGAGTCAAACTGTTAGACTCAATAATCTGACTCAAACTAAGTTGTCATATATTTCAATTCAAAGAAGACTCAATAATTTTAATCCTACTTATGCAATGACTCTGAAATTTTAAACATAAAAAACTATAACTAGACAAATTAAACCCTATCAATGGACTCGACAGAAAATTGTACAAGTGACAAAAATACCCCTATTGTCCAAAAATACAGAAATACACAAAATATCATAAAATTCCAATTTTGACTCTTCAGCTCTTGCATCAGCAGTACTATGTCTGTTAGTGTTTGGAGTTTATATTAACTGTTCAACCTGATGACTTCAAAAAGTGGAAAAATCTGAAACACATTTAATTCTGTGCAACTTGTTTAAAATTCTTCTGAAGAATCTAATTTCTGCATGTCTGCAATATAACTGGGTATCATCAATTGGTTATTAAGGAAAATGATGATTATAATGTGTGATGCAAAAAGAAATTTACTCAGGAAAACCCAATTGATGGAAAATAAATTAAATGTCAGATTTCTTTGAGAGAAATGAGCTGATTTTTTTAAAGAAGAATGAACTGTGTTTGAGAGGAACAAGCTGTATTGATTTCCATCTCTTCCATCTTCATATTCTCTTGCACTTGTTGTAAACCAGTAGACTCCTAGTAATAGTGGCTAGGGGTGCTCAACCGAACCAGTTAACTGTCGGTTCGGTTCATCGGTTTTTTCAGTTTTTTTATATTTATAGAATATATTATAAAAATATACAAATATATAATAAAAACTAGAAATATACAAAATATTATATCTTAAATAATAAATAATATATATTATATATTATAAATATGTATTTATATATATAATGCATATTTTGTTAATTTATAATATATAGAAAATATAATATATATATATATATAAATATATATAATATACATATAATATATAGAAATATATGTATACCGATCGGTTCAGTTAATTTTCAGTTCAGTCTTGTCAGTTTGGTTCGGTTGTTCAGTTTTTCTTGCTCACCACTAAGTGGCCATACCATGGTTTTTCTCTTCCCTGCTTGGTTTAATGTTGTAATTTTGTACTTTTTTCGAATTAATAAAGTTTTCATATTGATCCTAAAAGAAATGCCAGCTGTAGTTGTTTTTTAATTGTCTGTTGTGCTTTTAAATAAAGAGATGTTTGAGAAATTTAGGCCCTCTTTGGTTCACAGGAATAGGGGTTTGGAATGGGAATCGGAATGGGCTATTCCGGTTCCAACTGTTTGGTTGGGTGGAATTGGAAAATAAAGTTTTCATATTGATCCTAAAAGAAATGCCAGCTGTAGTTGTTTGTTGTGCTTGTAAATAAAGAGATGTTTGAGAAATTTAGGCCCCGTTTTGTTCGCAGGAATAGGGGTCTGGAATCGGAATCAGAATGGGCTATTCCGATTCCTACTGTTTGGTTGGGCAGAATTGGAATCCCATTCCCATTCCTGCTGGAATGGCATTCCCCCATTCGAGGGAATGGCCATTCCCTGCCCCTCCCTTGGGAATGAAATCTCATTCCTGCTGATTCCAATTCCCATTCCCATTCCAGTCTGAACCAAACAGACTATGGGAATAGATGCCATTCCGATTCCGATTCTGGCTGTGAACCAAACGGACCCTTAATTTTATTTTAATGGAAGGGTGCAAAGTGCATATGTTTCCAATGCACGAATAATGGCGAATTACAAAAAACAGATCGTCTTCACATAAACTAGGAATGTTGAGAAATAATAGACTTCAATCTATGGATTTGGTCCTGAATGCACCAACATCATGTGCAATGTGATAGAATTTCTTTCTATTTTTAGGGAAAATGGTATCAAAAAGGCCATTACCCAATGTTGGTCCAATCTATCTGGGGTCTGGGGAGGGAGATTGGATGTGGACCTAATATTTGCCTTTTTTTTTTCTTTTACTTTTTTTGTGTAAAGTGGCTGCTTTCAGATCCTAATCCATGTTCTAACACTAGTCAGCCCGAAATTTTACCAGTACACCGAGCAATGTCCCCTTAAGGACAAATGGAATTGCAGGTGTTTAAAGATGATGGATTTGTTGATTTTAACCACTATTTCCAGACTTTGAACAAATATGGCCTCTTCTTTTTAATTTTTATTTTCTCCTAGTTGATACTTTGGATTTTTTTTTCCGTTTCTTGTTTCCTTCTATTATGACCAATGCTCTGGAAACCAGAACAAGTCCGAAATCTGGTTTAATGGGAACAGTTCAGTTTTTGGCAGTTTTAAGGTTTAATTACTTGGTTAAACTGGGAAAAACTCTTACCAGGCCTTGTTTTTGTTTTGGATAGTCACTGATACTAGGCCTTTTTCCTGCTCCATTGTCTAGTCTGGTTTTCACTACGTTGTTTATGACTTCAGCTGATGTAATGGAGTGATACAGGATCAACCCAATGGCCTGACCAGCTGATAATGATCAATCTCTTTGGTGAGTCACCCACAGGAAACATGGGTTCACATCCCTTGCAGTTTCTTACTTTGATAGTAATTTGTATACCAAGCCCAAGTTACATGGATGTACCTAGAAAATAGCAAGCTTTCTAATAATAATCAACTAATTGGCTGTGGTGCCAAAAGTTTTTATTCTAATTCTTTTTCCTCTTAGAAGAAAAAAAAAGGCTAGGTCATCTGTTTGGACTCAACAATTATGGGTGTTATTTTTTTATATGAAGCAGCTGAAGTGGAAGGGCCAGAGAGATCGACATTATGTGCTACTTCCACCCTTCACTTTCCTGGTTTCAGTCAGAGGGAGCCTCCTTTTATAGCACCTTTTCTTTTTTTGTTTTAAGGGAAGAAAGAATTGCTTCCATCCACATGGTTAAAGATCAATACATGGTTGGATATGTGGCTGAAATGAAAAATAGAAATGATCACATGGTTAAAATAATGGTTATGTATCAGATGAACAGTTTGGATTGGAAATTAAAGGCTTTCAAGTGGAACAATAACTTTAAAGTAATTAGTCAAAGGCTGTTACATTTAAACAGAAGGCATTTTTTACTTAAATGACTCTCATAAACGATAGGCTAATTGCAATGTTTGTAGCTTAAATACTTTATTTTGGTCTTAGAATTAGAATATCTCCAGGTTTATTTTGAATTTTGATTAGTGAAGGAAAGGAATTAGTGGCTTGGAGGATTTCTGTAACAAGGAGGATTCTTAGTAATTAATTGACATTGAGAAGTATAACTCTCTTTTTAAAACATTAATTTGTAAAGCTGGAACTTGGTCAAGTATCTATGCATAGAATGAACTCTAATAACTTGATTGTAAGTATTGCAACATTGTTGCTTGATATAATCATGGGAACCTGGCTGCAACTTACACTCTTGCAGAAGTTCTCCATTTTAATTTGGAAATTTGATGTGGTTAATAATTGCAGTATTCCATACTTGAGTATTCACCCTTTATTCATTAATTTTAATTACAAAATGCAATTGTATTTATTAGAATTGTATAAAACCCTGGTATAATAATTCTGAAGTTAAGTTAGTTATTGTCCACCAACGTTATAATTTTATAATGCTGAAGTTACCATTGGAATATATCAGGCTGGTCAAGAATCATTCAGATCGATCACAAGGTCTTACTACAGGGGGGCTGCAGGTGCTCTGCTAGTCTATGATATCACCAGGTACTACTTTTTGAATTGTGAAACTATGTGACAAGGACATCCATGTTTGGAACAATATGTGACTTGAATGGAGACATAGAAGCAACAGATTGTATTATATTTATTTTATCAGCCAAACTTTTATTGATTAGTCCTCAATATTAAATTACAAATAGCAATCTGATTTTGCATCTACTGCAATCAATGTCACATAACAAACTTGAGGCAACCCAATAATATTAGCACACATTAGCAAGCAACCTAAAGCAGTCTTTTGGTATTTTCAATTGAGAATAAAGGGAAGTGATTTGGGTTGCTAACTTCAGGCATTTTGTGCATGTCCTGTGACATTGGTTGCAGCGTTTCGAAATCTATACTAAAAGGAGTCGGGGATACTTTTTAAGTTAAAAAATTGTTAGTTCCACAGGCTGCAGAGTTGTTTTATAAGTGGATTGCGATATGAATAAAAAGGTCTTTCTCTCTTTCTCCAACACACACATAGATAGGACTTTAGAAAAATCAAATAGGCAATATGTGGGTTTCTACGTAATCTTAGTATTAGTCCTTTAAAGGCTGTATGTTGTTGGTTATACCCTTGTATTTCATTTATTGTTTCCATTTTTTAGGAGAGAAACTTTTAATCATTTGGCTAGCTGGCTTGAAGATGCAAGACAGCATGCAAATGCAAACATGACAATTATGCTTATTGGCAACAAGTGTGATCTTGCTCACAGAAGGGCAGTGAGCACAGAAGAAGGCGAACAGTTTGCCAAGGAGAATGGGTTGATATTCATGGAGGCTTCTGCAAAAACTGCACAGAATGTTGAGGAGGTAATAAACCTTTCTACTTCTATGAGAGCTATTAGAAGCTTCTTTCTTTCAACAGTTACTGTATAAGCTTTGGTTACCAATATCTGTTTTCCTTTTTATATAAAGATGATTTGTAATTTTATGTAGGCATTCATAAGCACAGCTGCAACTATCTATAAGAAGATTCAGGAAGGGGTCTTTGATGTGTCGAATGAGGTTAACTTTCTTTTTCCCTTTGGAGTAACTTACGTCTTGTAGAAGATGTGATACTGGCTTTCCTTCGATGTATCAAATGACTTGTAATTATTCTTGCAATTTCTTGGAGGAGAATGAACCTTCTGATACTTGCTGTCCTTGTCTTTTTTTGCTGCAGTCATATGGAATAAAAGTCGGATATGGAGGAATACCAGGGCCATCAGGAGGCAGGGACGGGTCCGCTTCTCAAGCAGGGGGTTGTTGCAGTTAAAATTTGTGAACCCACTTATCAAGTCAAACCCCTTCTACTAGTTTTATAGTGACAGTATATCTTCTGGTTGCGTGGACTAGTTGTTCTACTATAGGGATCTAGGCATTGATTTCTGAAATATGGTTAACGTTAAATATCTGTACAATTCCCTTTTTTTTCCTGTTGATTGATTACTTGATTGCTTGTAAATTTGAGTTTCATTCAGTCAAATTGTATCTACATGTCAAGGAAACTTACTTCACTGCTCCCCCCCCCCCCTCCAGTTCAATTTAACCAGAACTTTAATACACTTTAATACTACATGCTCCTGTAGTATGCTGATAAGTAAGTTGGTTCCAGATTCTGACCTACCCTCAAACCTTGACCATGACCTAATCAATGACCGATGGCTAGATGGAAGAAACATCCTTAGATATCGCCATATCGGCATTGATTGGTATGCTGCAACATGTATCATGGTATGCTCTGGATGCTTATGGATACTATGGAAAGATCTGGTTACGTTTGGATGTTTTCACAAATCCCACAAATACAATATAGACTGAATCTAAGATTGAAATAATTGTCAATAAGGTATAAATTGCACAAGAAATACATGTTTTAATTTAATGGTTTATATGAAAGAATACACTGCAATCAAAACCACGAAAAGCTAAGGCATGAGCTGCCTCATTTCCGAAGCGACTAACAAAGTTCACAGACAGATCATTGTAATTAAAAAGATATCATTTATAATAAAAGAAAAGGAGTCCTTGGGCCAATCCTTCACATTTCCTAGTTGATAATTTCATCTCTAGATTTTTTCTTTTTCTTTTAACAATGCCATCGCCCGCAATGAGAACAGACCCCATACAAAAGTAATTGCCGAATTGGCAGTAGGATATTCCAGGCAATGCCATATTTTATTTCTGGGTGCAGTCAAATCAATATTAATGAGAACTCTGAAGTTTTAATTCTAAGCAATGTTATAAGTACATTTGGAGTAGGTGTCAGCTTGGAATTGATGCTAATTCATGACAGGTATGGGTGTATAGAGTGTGGGTTTTAACCTTTTAAATGTTTATTGTTCTGCAGTAGAAATCAGAAATCTGTATTGGGCCTGTTTATACTTCTCCCTATTTTATTTCTCGGTGCATCAAATCAATATTAATGCACAATTCATCAGAACTCCAAAGTTGCACCCCCAACTTTTAATCTCTATTCCCTACCAATAAAGAAAAAAGAATTGGCAGTAAGACATCCTTTTGTGGTGTGGATTGTGGACAGAGAATCGACCTAATTCATCTTTTCATGCATTAAAAAGTGCTTAATTTGCTTTGACCATTTTCCAGAATATCTGGCCAGCATTTGAAACAAGTCTTATGGTTTCTCTTCTCTTTTTCTTGAAACGCTTAGGCTGCGTTTAGAAATGATGCAAATAAGTGTGAATGCAAATATACAAATTGTAAATCGATTCATATAAATTGCAAACTTGAGTTAGTTTTGCACCGACAAATTTATCTTCTTACCAAACAGACTTTGAGCTGTAATGGATACTAACGCGAATTTCAATAAAACATGTGCTTTTTTTTATAAAAAATGAATGCAAAGTTACTTCTTTTTTATTGATATACTTTTGGGAAAATGATAGTTTAACCCAGAGTCAGAATCTTTAGGCCTAAAGTACAGTAGGGGTGGGTGCCAGCTTAGAATTGATGTCAATTCACAGGCGGGAATTGATGGATAGAGTGGGGGTTTTTGACCTTTTGAACATTTATAACTCTACAATGGAAATTAGAAATCTGCATTGAGCCTGTCCGTATTTCTTTATATACGTTTTATTATCAATGTAAATATGCATTGACCTGTCATTTGTCAATGTATAAATGTAATGTTGTCAAAAAGTGAATCAGAGTACAAACACAGCCTTAAGGGAGTTGATAGCAATGATGAATCAGCGGATGGCAATTAGAAGATAGCCATGATGAATCAGTGAATGGCAACTAGAACTAGAAGGAAGTTCAGAGAAGTACCCCCACCGTAGCATTCCCTGACAAGGCCTTTTAGGTCCTAATCCCGACTTCTGAGATACAATGGCGGAGCCCCTCACCCCAAGTACTCTTCGTCCATAGATAGAATGTAGAGATAAGGCTGAATTTCTAGTGCAACATTCTAAGGGCAAAATAAATGCTCTCATAGTACTATTAGTACTAGATGTATGTATGTATGACCTATGAAAGTTGTGCATGCCAAATGAATGTCATTTTTTTGGCAGCAAATGAAAGATGGCATAGCGTGATTCATAGTAGCTCCAACCTCCATGCCTAGGATTCATTTCTGTGGATAATGAAGTATCAAGCATCATCCATGGTTGAGGTGATGGGGGACAAAAATACGGCTATTTTCTGCTCCCTACACCAATAGAAACGCGCCTTGGTTTATCTACTTAAAAGCTTGGCACCTAAAATCTACATCAGTGACCCACATTGACTTGGAAAGGAGCCTTCTTCCCCAGAGGCACTTTTGAATCACAATTAACGAAACTCCCTTTCCCAAATTCCCCATTCCCAAATGTAGAGAGACTTGTCAGAAGATTCCTGGGTTTAATCTTCTCTGGAAGTTTATAAATGAGCCGACTAGCGAGGAAAAAAAATCGTGATTGTAAACTGTAGGGTGTAGAGACGAGTGGAAGAAAGATTTTAGATTTCTTCTTCGACGGTTTTTTTTTTAATCGTTGGAAAGGTAAATTGTTTACTGCTTTCTTGGCTTCTGAGAAAGCTTAATTCCTTGTATTTAACATGTTTCAGAATCCGGAATGGAAAATTAATAACCCTAGAAAATGGCAGGTCCATTCCACTACATATGATAAAATCAAGGGTATGCAGAAAATAACCCTAGAAATCTCATATTCTAATAACAAAAGCTAGCATGTCAAAGAAATTCCAACAGTCTTCACGCATTCTCAGAATCCATCCAAATAGGGGAAAAATCATGACGCTAATAAGAATAATAAGAAAAAGAAGACAAGGAGAAACCCTAGAGTGGCACGGGAGGGGCTCCATAGCCCAAGAATGGTCTTCCCGAGGGAGAGAATACGGCGCCATTGGTCCTTCCAACTCCAACGCTTCCTGGATAAATGTAGTCATCGTGCAACGTATTCTTCAACTTCTGAAATCCATGCTTGAACACTCCAAACCCGAAGATCAGCCCGATCAATATCACCACCAAGATCAAACACGTACACAGTCTGCACATCTTACCCCCGCAACAACAACACATCTTTCTCCTTCTCTCTCTTCGGATCTCGATTTCCTCCTCTGTCTCGGTGAATCAAAAAATGAAAACGAGTTCCCCTCCTGGGCAATGAATATGAATTACGAATGGGCTCTCTCCTTCAGAGGCTTCAGATTAGATATTTTAACATAGTAGGAGGAGGAGATGGGCAGATCTGAGAGACTTGGTGAGTTTGGTGGATTGGGTTGAAGTAGAACTGTACAAGTGTATAACCAACCGCTTGTCGTGGTTTTCAAATTTCAATCTATAGTCTCTACTTTTCTGTAAACGACAAGCAAATAGTGACGTTTCATCACCTTGCTTATAAAAGGAAAGCTATTCCAACATCCAGCTCTTTATTTTTATACGGAATCATCTTGACAACGTGGAAATCCAAACGATAGAACTATTCTGTTGAACTTTATTCGGAGAAATTACAATAGCCCTAAAAAAATTGACCAGGAATGCTGAAAGCATGGGAGTTTTGATTCTCCGTGGCGCGCGTGGCAATTGGGATAACAAGTAACGATGTGCGGTGTGAGATCATGTTGGTAGAGGATTGAAACATGTTTTATTGACAGGTGATCTGGATTGCGCTGGTGGTATGAATGGATACATGTCTTGGCCTTGGCTCCAACAGTGTGCCAAGTGGCATTGCAGTTGCACATTGGAAACATCTCCCTTGTCATTTTCATGGAAAGATGTTCCTGTGCAATGGTGATTTGGGAATTGTTGGGAGTATTTGGTTGGCAGCAGATCTGAGTTCTTATCCAACTAGAGTCCGGATCTGCATCTGCTTCTCACTTTGTGCGCCCCACACCGACCTCACAACATGTTCTGGCCACATATTGGGAATATCTCCCATCCTTGAAGTTATTATTCATGGGAAGATGTTCCTAATATAGGGTGGGATGTTGTTGTGAGGCATGCTATGAGGAGCAAATCCCAATTCATCCAACATGTAACATCTACAATTGAAAATTCTTATGCGGTTGGAGTCTAAGAGCATCAACAAGCAAAAGAAACAAAACAACAAAACTAATTCATGACATAACCAAGGAGTAGACACTCCAACAACATTAGCAAGCAAAAGCGAAAAAAAAAATTTACTGGGAATATTTGAATGTGTTTTGAACTCTGATGAGGGACAATTTGGCCCGTCAAATGATGTGATGACACATGGAGTGACAGAATGATGTGGTGACACCTCAGCCACCTCGGTGACTTCAGTGATCCCAGTCACCTCATGCACCTCAAGTCACCCAGATAGGCTGATGCTTGAGTAGCTCAACTATATACATCGATCTGTCGAGGTGCCGCATAACCCCTATCTAGAAGCAAGCTAGCTGCCTCCGATATCCTCGAGATCACGGCACCACATCAGCGGAGTTCATCTTCTCCCCGCCCGATTCGGACGGACCTGGATAAGCCTTATCAGCTTATGTGGAATCCATCTTCGGGTGCGAAACCAACTCCGGATCAGACGAGCCAATGATCTTAGACACGTATCATGAGGCCTACGGCAACTCACCTATATAAAGGCCTTGATTCTAGTCTCACAAGGTACACGTGACTCAGCTCTCTGAATTCTCTTGCAATCTAACTTTCGGCTCTCTCAAAACCTCCAAATCTCTTAACTTAAGCATCAGAGTGCCCACACCGGGTAAAGCACCCCGGACACTTTGACATACTTGTCTTGCAGCTCGATTAGGCAACCTCACTAGCCTGATGTCCAAGCTGTCCTCCACCAGGAAGCACCAAATTGCGCTACATCAAACTCCATCCCAACTTAGCAAGGAAATTTGCATCAATTGGTTGCACCTTCACGCTCCAACTCCTACACATGAGCTCAGAAATTCCTTCTTTGAGATTACGGATGGTAAATGGATGAATTGAGTTGGGTGTGGGTTGAGTAACAATCCACCCATATTGACCCTCTGACCCACTATCCATCCATATTTATTGATCTTAGTAGGTCATAGCCCACCCTAACCTTGACCCAGACCCACCCATATGACCCACCCTGACCCACTTATATGACTCATCCTGATCCAACCTATGAGAAAACATAAAATATAAAAATTGAAATGATAAAACTAAAAATCTATATATATAGAAAAATAAAATTGATAAAAAGTTTAAAAATTATTTTTCAAATAAAAATAAAAATGCAAAAAATACTAAAAATGATAAATATAATACATGTAAAACATAAAAAAAATTATAGAGAAAAATAATTACAAAGTTAAATAAAAGTATCATTTCACATAAAAATAGAAAATTGTAGAAAATATAGAAAAATGCAGAAAMTGCAAAAAAAAATACAAAAAAAAATGAAATTTTCAGATTTAGAAAAATATAAAAAATGAAAAAAAA
>NW_010729148.1:1425658-1486424 GCF_000365185.1 Nelumbo nucifera | reverse complement strand
TGTATCGGATTGTTTCAGGTCTGTATAGGCCGATACGGTTCCAAAATTTGAATTTGAATTAATGCATAATTCAAATTTCATTTTGTTAATTACTCTCGTACTTAATGCATAATTTTAAATTTGAATTTCAATTTTAGCACCTAATTGGAATTCTCTTTTCATTAATTTCGTCAATTAATAACCCTCTTTCTCATTAAATTCGTTTTGTTAGTATAAAACTACAAAATTAGCAATACCAAGATTCAAACCTTAGCCATTACGCTTTAACAATTAAAGGTTCACTACTAAGCCACGCCCATTTGCTTGTTATATGTTTATGCATTTTTTTTAAGTAAAATTTCTCTTTTTCTTAGTGTATGCTTATCAATAAATGTTAGAATTAATTATTAAAATTTACGTATTAGTAAATATAAAGATAAATTATTGATTATTTTAAAACTAATGTATATCAATATACATTTTAGTTTTTTTTCACATTTTAGTTATTCCATCATTTGTCAATAGTTACTAATTCCCGATATCTCGAATTTTATATAAACCATTAAATTACAGCTTTTTACTTTTAAATAACTTATTTACAATCATATAAAACTTGTAGCTATCGCTATTAATATATTTTTTAGAATTTATTTAAACATTTAACATATTTATGGGCATCTTAATTTTTCATCTGTACCTATATGTATCCAAAGTGTAACCCAATGTGTCTCTCCAAATTATTTTTTCAATACAACTTACGTTTCCATACTTTAAACCTTGTGTCCGTGAGCTCTAGAGGCATACATTACTAGAACCTCATCGTTAAAACGGTAAGTTGCTACAGTCGATCAGATCTCTAGAGAAAAACTTGGATGCAGGGCTCCAACCCATACAATACCAGAGCCTCATCGTTATCCATAAAAAACAAAATTCTCGAAATAGAAAAAGAAAGAACACAGGCAGAAGAAGAATAGATGCGGCAATTGGTTTGTCGGCATCTGAAAGGGCGGAAGAAATAAGAGAGGCGAAAGAAGTAACAAAGGTGGAAGAAGAAGAAGAATAGAGGCAGCAACCGATTTGTCGGCATTTGAGGGGTGGAAGAAAGAACAGAGATGGCAACCGACGAGCTCCATCAGTCAGAGACTCAGAGGTGGAAAGATCTATTGGTGGCGATGGGCATTGTTTAATCGGCCTTCCAATATTGGCAAGAAAATGGCATTGAAGCTTCTCTCTAATGGCAGAACGGAGAAACCCTAACAGGCAAGTTGACGATGGCAACTGGCGGAAGAGAAAGACTTCATTCGATGGTTTTGAGGAGACTGGGATCTCCGCTCCACAACGTCCTACAACACATCTCTGTCGTGTATTGGGAACATCTCCCGATGATAGTACTAGAATCGATGATGCCATCATCAGGAGATGTTTTCAATACACGGTGGGGATGTGTTGTGGGATGTTGTGGAGTGGAGATGTGAACTCGGCTTTGAATCTTTTGACACTTTCCTTGACCCAACTGACCCTGACCCTCTATGACCAACCCATTGGGACCCTCGACCCAACCCCGCCCTGACCCCTAAAGGATCATTCGACCCATGTTGACCCGCCATCTAAATGGGGGCCATATGATGTTTTCAATAGATGTCCTTCCAGCATTTGTTGTTATTCTTCTCGTCAAGGGGCCCATATGGTTGAGCATGAAGGAAATTTTATACAAGACTTTTGATCAAGAAGGCTACATATTTTGGGTTTGGGTTCATGTTGTTAAAAACTTGGTTATTCCATCCTCTCCAAATCTGCCGGTTGAGGTAGCAGAATAAAGTCAAGTTCTGGTGGTTATATGTTGTCAAGTTATGCTTCATCCAGTATTTGAAGTTGATATCCATGTTTGTTGTAAGGGTATTGATGGTGCACGATCTGAATGCTCCTAGCTGGAGGGCAGCCCGGATGTCTGTCCACTTAATTGGCCAGTCGAACTGCAAGAAAAGAATACTTAGAGGACATAGGGTGGCTTACCCAGTGTGGGTGCTCTGATGCTTAAGTCCGTAACGCGAGTTGAAGGCTTGTAAGCTAGAAGGCTAGTGAGCAAATAATCACGCATACCTTGTAATGTTAGGGTTGGTGCCCTTATATAGGTGAGTTGCCGTAGGTCTTACGAAACAAGTCCGTCCGATCCGGGCCCTTGCTGCTAGGAATCTGTTCTACACTCAAAGGTGGACTTCGTGTGAATTGATAAGGCTTATCAAGTCCGTCCGATCCGGGCGGGATAAAGATAAGGGTTGCAGATGTGCAGTGTGATCCCAGAGAGGTCGAAGACAGCTAACTAGCTTCTAGAAGTTGGCTATGTGTCACCTCGGCAAGTTGGGCCATCACAAGCTACTCGGACCTCAGTCTTGGCCGAGGTGCCTGAAGCACCCGAGCTGACCTGGCCTGTTGAAGTGGTAGGGAATGCTAAATCATTATCCAGTTAGCAGATCGTTTCCATGTATCCAGGTGTTGATAGATCGGGCCAGATTACCCCTCATCATGTATCATTGATTGGTAATTCGTCCCAGACATTCTTAATGAAGTCACATTTCTTGGTCAATAGATTCCCAGTTCCTCATGTAAAGAGGGCACTCCTCAGAAAACATCATCCCATGCCTGACTAAAAAGTTGCGGAAAGCGAACCTACCGTAGTATAGCAACTACATAAAAAATTTCACACGAGGCTAGCATGATGATATCCATATGCTTTTAATCACTACAGTGATAATGGGTTAGTTTGGACATGTTAAGAACTTGTACACTGATTTTGGTGTTACCTCTCTGTTCTTCGTGTTCTTCCAGTTTCCGGTCGGGGAGATGATATCCTTTATTTTTTTTTTCAGATTTGTGTTTTGTCCATTTCTGATGTTTCTAATCAGCCTATCCCTAAGAATCTTAAACCCTTTGCACATGCCTTTTCCAGATCCAGGAATCTATAGGCCTATTCACAGTATCTAAATTCAGGTTGTTCAACCTATATTTGCTAATTACCACTCTTGCCCACATGTCCTCTTGCTTGGAGATGAGACACCAAGCTAGTTTAGTTAGGAAATCAAGGTTAGTGTCTCTAAAGTTACCCAGGCCTCCTAAAAGCTGCAGGAGGGTGAGTTTATTCCAACTAACCAAATGAATTATACGTTTGTCTAGTGATGAACCCCATAAGAAATTTTGCCTAATTTGTTCCATTTTTTTGACTATTGGAGTTGGGGATCCAGAAAATTTGCATAGCAGGTGACGGAACACTAGAAAGGGTAATCGTTGATTTGTTGAACTCTTTGAGAATAGCTCCATTATCAAAGCACTCCTTAACAACCCCTGTGAAAGTAGATCCTAAAATATTCCAGTACTTTTTCAAGAACTCTACTGTATTTCTGTTCAATCCCGGTCTCGTGTTATTTGGTAAAGACCATACGACCTATTTTATTTCCCAGTCAGTGACTTGGTGGAACCACTCTCCAGTATTTGTTGGGATCTTGCTGATCACTGGCTCTAAGTCATTACCCCCACTGCTAAAGTATGTGGAGGAGTATAAGTTTTTAAAGTGATTTAGGCACAAATTCTTCAGGTTGTTCAGGTTATTTATCCAAGTTTGGTTATCCTTGAGGGCCTAGATCTCTTAGCATGCCCTCTTTTAATGGACTACAATGTGAAAAAAAAAATCTTGTATTAATGTCGCCATTTTTAGCCAGTTTACTCTAGCCTTCTGGCTCCACATGATTTTCCTCTAGCTTAAGGATATTCATTTTGAAGGTTTGATTGAAACTTAGAGAGGAAACATGAAGGCCTAGTTTCGAGCTAACACTATATATGCCTTCTAGTCTCTTAGTACATGAAGGGAAGGGAGATCTAGACCTATTCATGGGCCGGGTAGTCCGATGGACCGGCCCGGCCCGATCCGCACCCCGGTCGGGTTTGGTCATGTAATTAGGCCCACAGGCCTGACCTCGGGCCTAACACAGTAAGCCCGATTGTGTTTCGGGCCGGGCTCGGGATTTGTCAAAAAAGCCCGGCCCGAGCCTGGCCCGGCCTGACTCAATATTATATATTTTATAAAATACATAATATGTATTTTATGTATTATATAAAATATATAAATAATATAATATTTATTAAAATATATATATTTATAATTTAATATATACATTTTTTTCTTTTTTCTTTATAATTTCTCTCTCTCTCTCTCTCTCTCTCTCTATATATATATATATATATTCAGTCACTTCAGCAATAGTAATAGCATAGGCTAAATTTCGAGCTCGGGCCTTATGAGGGACGGGCTCAGGCCCAAGTTGTAGGCCCGATGGTCGGGCCGGGCTCAGGCTCGGGCCTTAGAAAAAATTGTTAATACAGAGTGAAAGCCCGACCCAACCCATGAACAGGTCTAATAATATGGATGGTTGAACCATGCAGGGTGGTTAGGCAAAATTTCAAAAATTTCTTTTCTCCCTTCTAGAAATCGTATTTCCAGTTTTAGAAAAACTACATTTTTCAAGGATCGTTCTTGCACCAAACCGAACCAGATCTAAAATCAAAAGAAAGAAAGAGCAATACCTAATACGGAATCCACACGTGTAACTCCCAAAGTAGGTGTTCACGCCTAAAGAGGGTACCAAAACCCACTTCCACTGAAAATGACGTAGCTTGAGATGAAGCAGGTTCAGCAATGCAGTCCTTTAGCAAGAACTGCAATCCAATAACTTGGATCAAGCAAGGGAGGTGAGTACGAATTAAATATGATATTTTCTTGCAAAAATCAGAATCAGAACTGATCTCTATCAGTTCAAGAATGGACATCGAATTAGGATTAGGGTGGCAAGAGCAGAAGGAGAGAGGGAGAACTGAGAGCAGGGTGTAAACTTGGAGCAGTTCGCCCTCCTCCTTTTATATAGATCTTAAAGAGTTTATCTCCTAATCTAATTAAGAGTTTCCTAATCCAAATCAGTATTTGGATTTGGACTCTTTAAGTGGATAAGACTTATCCTCTTATCCTTATCCGTTGATCCAAACCCATATCAATACCCAAATTCGCCCATACTGATTAATCCAATTAATCTTTGGGTTTTAGGCCTATTAAGCAGGTGGCTCATGTCTTTTTATTAATTGCTGGTTAACTTGGCTCTCTTTGTATGACATGGGACCCTAACATTGACCTTACAAAAGTCATATGGATTCAACCTAGCTTCTGTGACAAAACCTGGTTGAATTCACAGTGAACCCCTAAATCTATCAGTATGAGCTCTTCATGAGCCCAACATTTACACTAAATAGTCCTTAAGTCTAGCCATCTTATGAAGGCCCAAGGACTATGGTCTTAAGTCAAATTAGTCCATCGGGTATAAAAGTCTTAAATGGTCTTACACTTAACCTCTCAGCCCTTAATAATCAAGCACCGTCCGACAAGAGAGGACCTCTCCCTTGGCTGCAAGGTATAGTGTTGCACTCTCTGCTCGGATGGATCCCGGGATTTAAAACCTTTTGCAAAAAAGCAAATCTCAAACACAGTTGAAATCGACTGCCGGCAGTTTTGGTTTCCATCAGAGAGAGTGCAGCCCCAATCATTCACTTTGTCCAACAAAGGGCTGATCCTGTCACTATAATCACCCACTCGAATGAATTCTCATACTGCCCCAACATACCTAGGTTTTGACCCTCTCTAAGGATCTCACTGATTGGCATATCGAAGACAGATTATCCGATAGCTAAGAACATTCTAAATTAACACAAGTTTCATAAGTGTCCAGTTTAAGAGTAATTACACAGAAACACACCAAATATAAAATGAATCAATTATATACTTTTATTCATTTACAATAAATGCATCGGTACATCAATCTGATTTGAGCTAAGGGCATACACTGTCTAACAGTGCAAAGATGTTTTTTTTCTAAAGATGTTACCAAAATGACTCATTCCAAGGCTTGGCAAGAGAAGGAAGGGCATTAGCAGCAAACACTATATACCTTCTAGTCTCATCACTTCTTTGAATGAGTTGTCAATAAGCCACATGTGTTTGATTCTGAAAATAGGGTTTGAATTCATACCTATAATGTCAATCAAAACAAGGCAGTGCTCAGACAACTCAGACGACATCCTAGGTTAGTGCATCACCTTAGGTCTTGGGTAGAGCATTCTCCATCTTGGGTTGGCAAGAATACAATCAAGTTTGGCCTTAACGTTCCTGATGCTTCGCTGCCCATTTGTCCATGTAAACTATTGACCACCAAACCCAAGGTTCATCATGTTGCAATCATTTATTACCTCTCAAAACTCTTCTATTTTATGACCATTCGAAGTTTGACCCCCTTTCTTTTCAGATGGATCAGTGATAGCATTAAAATCTCCCACCCAAATCCATGGCCTAGTGGTGTTGTTGGCCAATTGTTTAAGTTCCGTCTAGGTTATGGGTTGTCTTGTTCTATTAGGGTGACAGTAGATTGCTGAAAGGGACCATTCAAGAAGGGAGGGATGAAGGTGAACCGTAGCATGAATGCAACGTGTAAGTGGGGTGGTAAAGCAAAGTGTGGTGGTATCCTTGAAGGATGAAGAAAGGCCGAGGGACATTGGGTAGCAAAGGTGGACAGAGGTATCGGGGTTGATAGAATCGTGTGTCAATTATGGTATATTCCCCTTTTTATAAGGGGAAACTCTAAGGCTCTAAAGCAAAAGAAGCCAAAATGGGGTTTTATTCTTACTTGGAAATGGAATCCTTGATTTAATGTCGATTGTCAGGAGGATACTATTGGCGGTTCACCACATGCCAGGTGAGATATTCCTAGGACAAAGTTTCCTTTAGTCTGAGGATTCTCATGACATACGTGCACTACTTCCCCTTACGGATCTCTTGTATTGACTTGGCATGGATGACATTAGAGCTAGTCTGAAGCGTTTGCTTAATTGCTCCGTCATCTGCTGGTTGTCTCATCACGAGTAACTTTGGCTTGTCGCAAACACATAGTAGTTCTTAAGTCCATCGTAAGTTCGTGATGGCTTTGAACTCATTGCAAGCCTATGATGAGTTATGGGTTCATCGTGTTAGACAGTATATGCCCTTACCTCCAATCAGATTGATGTACAGATACATTTATTGTAAATGAATAAAAGTACATTATTGTTTCATGTTGATATTGGTATGTTTATGTATAATTACCCCTTAAACTAGACACTTACGAGACTCGTGTTAGTTTAAAATGTTCTCAGCCATTGGATAGACTTGGGAAGTTTATCCTGCCAAGGCTAACACTGATGTGCTACCAAGTTAGGGCAGCTTGTCTCAGTTGCTAAGGTTATACCCAAAGCACATGTAGTGTGTGTTTGGATGAAACACTAAACCCGGACCATATTCCAATTACGCCCTGGACCTTGGAGATTGATGGGCAAAATTGGAAAGTTACACATAACCCCTAGACTTGATTATGGTACTACACTAGGTGTTGCATTTGGTTGTCTTTGATATGCCAATTAGTGAGATCCATCAAGGGTCAAAACTTGGGGATGTTGGGGCAATATAAGAATTCATCTGAGTGAGCGATCATAGTGATAGGATCGGCCCCTTTGTCGGACAAAGTGAATGATAGGGCTTACACTCTATCTGATGGAAACCTAAACTACCGGTAGTAGATTTCAATTGTGTTTGAAATTTGGTTTTGCAAATATATATGTATATATATATGCTTTCTGAAAAATGTTTGCGAAAGGTTTTAATTTCCGGGATCCATCTGAACAAAGAGTGTGACACTCTACCTTGCAGTTAGGGGAGAGGTCATTCCCTATTAGGCGGTGTTGTGATGATCATTATGGGCTGAGAGGTTAAGTGTAAGAGACTATTAAGGGCTGATTACCTGATGAGCTTTATTTTACTTAAGTTCATTATCCTTGGGTCTTCATAAAATGGCTGAATTCAATGATCATTTAAATGTAAATGTTGAACCCATATTAAACCCATAGTGATGTACTCGGGGGTATACTGCGTTTAACAATGAAATCAGCCAAACTTTTTCACAGAGGCTGGACTGAACCCATGTAGACTTATGTGTGGTCATTGTGGGGTCCCACACCATACAAATCAAGCCTAAGTAAGCCATGCAACACCTTGGGTCATGAGCCTTTGAAGGAAATGGGCCTAAGGCCCATAATTAATAAGATTAAGTAAGTTGTCACATGACAACTTCTGGGTCAAATCCGGGTTTAGAAATGGGTATGGAGCACCCACCCTCTTAAGAGGATAAGGATTATCTCTTGATAAAGTCCAGATCCAAATTAGATTTGGATAATCTCCTAATTTTATTGGAGAGTGCTTTATAAGGAGATAAAAGAAGAAGAGAGCGAATCAGACTAAAACACAACTCTCTCTCTCTCTCTCTCTCTCGTTCTCTTATATCTCCCAAGAAACTCTATCACGACCTAGGCTTTCAAGGATTGATAGAGATCAGTTTTCTTCTAATTTTTTCAAGAAAAATTCAAAGGAATTTTAGGCTCACCTTCCCTAGTTTGATCTAAGCAGTTGGGTTGCAGTTTTGCTGAAAACTATGTTGCTGAATCAACTTCACCTATATACTGTATCATCTTCAATAAAGACTGGTTTCATGACTGATTTGGGCAAAAAGTTCCACCTATACACTGTGACCAGTGTGAGATGGAACATAAGATGCACTCACACCAAAAAAAAAAAAAAAGAAGAGTGTGAGATGGAGCATAAAATGCACACACACTAAAAGAAGAAAAAAAGGGTGAGACGGGGCATAAAATGCATTCACCCCTAGAAATAAGTAATTATGGTGACAGCTAAGGTTCAAAGGGGCATACTAAAGTTGAACTCTCATTAAGATATAGTTACAGATGTGAAACGTAGTGCAATTTGATTATTAACTTTGACAATTAAGGAGCTGATTTATATATTGATTGGGAGTGAAGGTTGGACTTTGAAGAAATTCATATTCTCCTTTCCTTGGATCTTATACATGTGTTAAATGGTAGTTTACAAGAATAAGAGCTGAACACTTACAAAAGTTCCCCGACTACTCAATGCATTTCTATCCTAAAAATTCACCCGGTAAATGGTGAGAATAGAGGAGGGGAATGTTCAGTTTATGGCTGATGTCTTTACTTGAGGACAAGCAAAAGCTTAAGTGTGGGGGTATTTGATGAACATACAATTTATCTATAATTTATGAGGTCTTAGAATGGATTATTATGCCAATTTTATTTAATTTTGCCCTAATTTAGCTTAATGCTAAGAAAAGATTTCAGGGGTAATTAATCCAAGAAAAAGAAGGCAAAAGGTTAGAAAAGAAGGTCAAAAAAGACCAAATTCATCCTAGCCCGGTTATGGAAGCAAGAGAGCACACTTCGGCCCGAGAAGTACAAGTTGATTCCTTGAAAAAACTCAAGAAAAGAAAGCCTAGCAAAAAGTAAAATTCGGCCCAGTAGAGAAGGTTCATTCTCAGCCCAAAAGAGCAGCCTAGAGTGTAACTATCATGTGCTAAGAGGGAGCCTAAGTGCAGCCCAAAGAGCTAGAGGCGGAAATCCTTAGAAGGCTTTTAAAAGAACTCTAGAAAGTTCAAGAAGGGGGTGTAATACACCCCATTCTAGAGGCTTCAAGAATGGGCAAGAGTCCCCTTGAAAATCTATATAATGAGGCCTCTAGAAGGAGGGAAGGTGTTCATTTGCTTGAGTTCAAGGCTCTCCCATCTCTAGGGGTTCGAACACCTTGAAGAGAAGAGAAGAGAAGAAGGGGTAGGCGCAAGAAGGAGAAGAAGAAGGGCTGAAGGAGTTCAAACTAGCAAGAAGAGAAGAATGTGAATTTGAATTTAGGGGTTTTTGATTCAGAGATCTAATGTAATTAATTCCTTTTTAGTTTCATTTTCCTTTGATTCGAATTTAGCTTCCTTTGATGTAAATTTCTCTCTCTCCCTCTTCCATTCTTTCTTGATGTAATTAAGTTTGTAAAATTTCAGTTCAGCAATCAATTTCTTTTTTATTTATTCAAATGAATGTGAATTGTTCTTGAAGTTTCTTGAATAGGGGTTAATTGTAGATCAATTTAGCCAATTAAACTTTCAAAAACTCATATTTGAATTCTCATATCTGAGATTGCAAGATCTGAATTGCTTAAAAGAGAATTCATATCTGTAAATTTTCATATTGGTCGAATTGATCTAAGCTTGGATTTTTTAAAGTGCTTGAGAAAGACTCTAGGAATTCAAATCTACTATTCAAGAACTGAATTGCATGCAAGGTTAGAGATAGCTTGCACAATTCAGTTCGTGATCAATTCAGATTTGAATTGATGCCTTAGAAGTGTTTGAAGAAATGCATGCATTAATGATTAGATTCTTGCTAGAGATAGAAGAACCGTCACTCATGCATAGGATGAATATGCGCTTGAGAGAGGATGTTCATGACCTTGGGGTATGCCAAACTAAGGCTCAATCACAATCTATTCGAATGATTCAATTTGATTAATTGCTGAATTCTGAGATTAACATTAACTGCTTACTCTTCTAACCTGAATTGAAAGCAATTGGGCCAATAATTTAAATAGATTTTAGTTTAGGATTTTTATCTTTTGAATAAAGTTTTGATTTATTGTTGATCAGATAAGAAGTGTCCAATTTAGTATTGGTAATTGTTTCCTAAATCCTCGTGGAAACGATACTTTATTCACTACTTTACTACTTGAACGGATAGTGCAGTTGCTAATGTCACAATGAGCCACAACAAAAATGTTGCTAGTGGTGTGTCTATTTTGGAGTGCATCATATGTTAGGACTGGTCGGTTCTTGTATGATTTTTAGCCCCCCTGTTTCTTGATAGGAAGCATTTTGTCAAGAGACAAGCTTTTCGTTCGCAGTTAGATTTGATTTTTTTTAGCCCCTTTATATCTTGAAAAAGTGCATTTTATCAAGAAACACTTCCAAGTGACTGTGCGGCTACCTTGTGTAATTAGTATTCACTAGGTAATGGTTCCAACCCCTTGTGTCTTAGCGAAGTGTTTTCTACTTCCAAGGGTCCAGTGCATGTGCTCTGTGTCATTTGGGGTCACCGAAGGGTGGTTGTGAGCTTTGAGAATCTCATGGATGGCTCACAGAAATAGAATTGCCACCCATTTTTTAGAGGAAATGGGCTCTCATTTTTATATTTGGAAATTTCGATTTAAGGTTGTTCCCACTTGCTAGTTACCATTTCCCGTTCACCAGTTATCAAGCTCAGTTTAGAATGAGTAAAAATGCAAATATGTATAGTATAAATACATACAAAATAAAACAAAATACAAGGTTTTTGTACTGTATTTGTACTCCATCTTCGGATTATGGTTGAGCTGGCCCCATATGCCATGTGTCACCTACGTGGCCACCTTATCTCATCAGCCACGTTAGCGCCGCATCACCTCTGCGACCCCACCTTATCTCCTCGGCTACATTAGCGCCACGTCACCTCCATGGCCTATCTTATCTCTCCAGCCACGTCGACAACACGTCTGCTAGATAAGTGTGACCCAGACAAGAGAATGTCATGTGAATGAGGATTCCACTGGGGATTAGGTCTTATCCCGAAGACCTCAGTGGTTAACCTCACCCCGATAACCCCGGAAGCCTCATCCGACCAGGACACGGATCTTCGGCTATAAAGAGGTACCTTCCGCTCAAGGTAAAGGACCAAACTCTTGATTTCCATACTGTTACTCTACTCGGACCAGCACCATTCTCTAACAACTCGGCCCGACTACCCACCTTCCTCGACTATCTTGAGTGTCGGAGTATCTACCCGGGGATAATTCCTCGGACCTTTGACTTTCTTCTTGGTTTCAGATCTTGGAGTGCGGATTTGTCCTTCCACCACGGCCTCCTCCAGTTGGCAGGACTATCTGACTATGACCTCGGTTCAAGAACTACCTCAGATCGAGCATCATCATATTGGCTCCATCTGTGAGAAGTGCACAAAAAGCTATTCCAAACCTTCTTTCCATGCAATCAAGAAGATAGCAAGAAACGCGTCTAAACGTTCAACATGTTGATCCCCATCTTAGGGATCCCACTTTCATTGCGACCCTCCATGCTGTGAAACTTAGCAACCTCAGTATCAAGTCGCGGTCGACCCTGCCCAATTCCAAGCAATGCAAGAAAAGGTCGACCAGATCTTGGCGATGATGCAATCATTGGGTCTACAACATGGCCTCCTCATACCATCCCCCTTCCTGCCCCGACATGTATTGCAGTCGATCCTCGCCTTGACGACAACAAAGCGCGTTGGTCGGACAAGGACAAGGCGCGGCCTGAACAAGAAAAGCAACAGACTTCAAAAAGATCAAGCTCCTCAGCCCACTCCCGCGAATGCGACAACTGTAGCAAAACTCACTAGTATGCCCAGATTCTAGCAAAGGAAAGGCTCAGCAAGCAGACGCAGCATCTAGTCTTCGTCGCCGAATCCAACTCAGTCAAAGATCACCAGGCAGTGCCCGAGAAGGAAAGAGCCATGCCTACAGCAGTTCCAGACAACAGGGACATAAATATCCAAGAACTCCGACAGAGCCTGATCGAGTTGGAGCGCAGCCAGGCTAAAAAGAAGTGCAACCCCTCCGGTGGTCCGACCCATAGAGCCGAGCAATCAGCCCGCCAAGGAGTCGCCCTTCACCCAGGACATTGTGGAGGAGCTCCCCCTAGCTTGCTGGCGAGCCTCGCAGTTCGAGAGATACAATGGATCCAAAGATCCCAATGACAACCTTGAAGCCTTCAAGGCTCAAATGATGCAACACAGCTCATCCGAAGGCCTGACGTGCAAAGACTTCATAGCAACTCTTAAGGTCGTGGCCCTATCTTGGTACACCTCCCTTCCCCCGTACGCCATCCCCTCTTGGGAGCAACTAGAGAGCCAGTTCCTGGCACAATTCACGGCCAACAAAAAACATTGGAAAACTTCGGTAAGTCTCTTCCAAGTGCGGCAGAGGAAAAGGAAGTACCTCAAAGAATACCTAGCAAGGTTCAACTCAGAGGCCTTACACGTCCAATCTGAACCAATCGGTAGTTGTCATAGCCGTCATGCAAGGCCTCCACCACTCTCCATTCAGCTTTTTGATCTCAAAGGATCCTCCTCAGGCTATGGTCGCGCTGATGGCCCATGCCCAAAAATACATTAACGTTGAAGAAGCACAAGCACAACTAAGGGGCAAGGAAGAACAATGCGATAAGAAGATTCAGGACCATAAGACAGAGAGGGTGGACCGAGACAATAAGAGACAAGACCATTGACCAGACCGAAGGCCGAGGACCACGCCTCTAACCTATAGGATTTTTACGTCGCTGACTGCACCGCGGTCCAAAATTCTGATGCAGATTCGTGACAACAAGTATGTCAGGTGGCCCGAGAAGATGAAGACTCAGAGAAACAAGAAGAACTGGGACAAATACTACGAGTTCCACCAAGACCACGGCCATGATATTGACAACTGTCACGACCTGAAGCACCACCTTGAGGACCTGATCCGGCGAGGCTACCTTGGGGGCTTCATCGACATAAAAGAACACAAGCCGAAGGAGAAACCATGCCCCAAACCCCCGAGCCGAGCTTCCCCAGCCAGAGTCGTTGCTGTAATATCAGGAGGGATGGCCTCTAGAGGGGAGAGCAGCTCAGGCCGAAAGAAGTATGCACGGTTGCTCGAGATTGACAATAGAAAACAGAAGAAAAGGCGAGAGGATCCGATCACCTTCATCGACAACGATCTCAGGGGGGTCCAAACCCCGCACGACGACGCCTTCGTGATCACGACTGAGATAGCCAACTACAAAGTTCGACGCATCCTAGTAAACACAGGGAGCTCAGCTGATATCTTATTCGAAGAGGCCTTTGAACAGCTCGGCATCAATAAGGATCGCCTCACGACAGTCAACACTCCCCTGATGGGCTTCTCCGGGGAGTCGTTCATGCCCAAGGGAAAGATCACCTTGCCCTTGCTGATCAGAGATGGTGAGATAGCATATACGGCAATGGTGGACTTCATCGTTGTCCGTTGTCTCTTGTCTTAAACGCCATCCTCAACCAGCCGACCTAGAATGCTCTGCGGGCCTCTGTCTCCACCTTCCACCTCGCCATGAAATTCCTGACCCCATACGGAGTGGGAGTAGCACGTGGGGACTAGAGGGAGGCACGGCAATGTTACCTGACGTCTTGCTGAGGAAACTACCCAGCCGTAGAAACCCTGACAACATAGAGTATAGATCTACAAGACCAACTGAGGACACAGTGTTGCCAGCCTATTGAAAATCTCATCTAGGTGCCACTCTCTGAAGAAGACCCCGAGAAGATAGTCTAGGCCGGATCTCTCCTGGATGATCATCTTTGGGAAGACCTCGTGTAACTACTAAGGGACCAACCAAATGTGTTTTCTTGGTCGGCGACGGACATGCCGGTGATTAACCCCAAGGTCATCAACCAGCGCTTGAACATCGACCCGCACTACTGACCAATTAGGAAGAAGAAGAGGAGCTTCATTGCAGAACAAAGGCAAGCAATCAACAAGGAGGTCCAAAAGCTGCTCGATGTCGGCTTCATCTAGGAAGTAAAGTACTCGAATTGGCTGGCTAACATGGTAACGGTGAAGAAGGAAAACGGGAAGTGGAAAACCTGCATCGACTTCATTGACCTCAACAAGGCTTGTCCCAAAGACAGCTTCCCCCTGCCAAGGATAGACTAGCTCATCGATGCAACGGCGGGGCATGAACTCCTAAGTTTTATGGATGTGTTCTCAGGTTATAATCAGATCCAAATGCATCCCGATGACCAAGAGAACACTGCCTTCATCACAAACTGTGGGATTTACTACTACAAGGCAACGCCATTCGGCCTCAAGAACGTCGGTGCTACTTATCAGCGACTAGTGAACGAGGTATTTAGGGATCAGCTCGGCTGCAACATTGAAGCGCACGTCGATGACATGCTGGTGAAAGCAAGAAGGCCAAGCACCACCTGCCCGACCTCAAAAAAGTCTTTGGCACCCTCAGGAAGTATAGAATGAAGTTGAACTCAACTAAATGTGCCTTCAGGGACGGCTCCGGTAAATTCCTGAGGTTCATGGTCACACAGCGAAGAATTGAACCCAATCCCGAGAAGATCCAGGCTCTCCTCAACATGCAATCGCCCCAGACCTATAAAGAAGTGCAACGCCTCATAAGACGAGTGGCCGACCTCAACAGGTTCATGTCCAAGTCTATAGACTGATGCCTGCCTTTCTTCAAGGCCTTAAAAAAGGTAAAAGACTTCTAGTGGACCAAGGAGTGCGAACGGTCCTTCCAAGAGCTGAAAAAGTACCTAAGTTCACCACCTCTCCTCACAAAGCTGAGCCCTGGGGAGGAGTTGTTGCTTTACCTCTCGGTCGGAGGCAAGGTGGTCAGCTTGGTACTGGTCAAGGAGGAAGACCGGGTGCAAAGGCCATCTACTACACCAGCCCTGGCCCTAATCACCGTGGCAAGGAAACTCAGGTTGTACTTCCAAGCCCACAGCGTTCGGGTGCTTACTGACCAACCCCTCAAGCAAGTGCTATAGAGGCCAGAAGCATCTGGCCGCCTAGTCAAGTGGAGTGTGGAACTGAGCGAATTCGACATCAAATATGCACCTCGGCCCGCCATCAAGGCCTAAGCCTTGGCCGACTTCTTGGCAAAATGCACCTTCACAACCCAAGGTCCAGCCCCAGCACCAAGATATGGACTCTCCACATGGACGGTTCATCCAACAAATAGGGCAGTGGGGCCGGTCTCATCGTCCTCGGCCCAAACAACACGATTATAAAGCATGCCCTCAGGTTTGAGTTCAAGGCCTCCAACAACAAAGCTAAGCTCGAAGCTCTGATCGCTAGACTCCGACTTTCCCTAGACTTTCATGCTCGGCACGTCGAAGCCTTCAGCGATTCCCAAATAGTGGTCAATTAGATCCACGGCTAGTTCGAGACACGAACCCCAACCATGGCATGCTACCTAGAAAAGGTGCAAGAGCTCATCCAACGACTCAATCACTTTGTTATTTAGCAAATTCCCCAAGCCGAAAACACCCAAGCTGATGCATATCGAAGTCAGCTAGCTCATCGTAGACCGATCTTGACCCAACGGTATGGATGGACACATTGGCCCAGCCCAACATAGCATTGACGGCTCTTCTCATCCTCCCCGTTCAACAAGGCCCGTCCTGGATGGACCCCATAGTGTAGTACTTACAAGATGGTACACTACCAGAAAACCGAGTAGAAGACAAGAAACTTGCACACAGGTCGGCCCAATACTGCCTTATCTAGGGACAGCTCTACCACCAGTCACATACTCTCCCCTACCTGAGCACCCCGACACCCAAACTCTGGCTCACAAGGTACTTTGGCAAGGTTACTACTGGCCAACCATGAATCCGGATGCAGCCTAGCTTGTCAAAAAGTGCAACCGCTGTCAGAGGCACTTCAATCTTCATCACCAGCCAGCAGTCCCTGATAACCCTGCATTTTGATGCCTTAAGGGTATCAATTCAAGGGTATTTTCAACCTTAAAAAAGTCAAAATGTGTCATTTTCCCAGTTAAAATCAATTATGTGGTCTTTGAGGGTCTCTATGCAAATTAGGTAGAAAACTTGGAAGTTTTCACGGATGAAATACAATTTTTGGGAAGCTGGTGTGAAGTCCAACTGAAAGATGGGGTGTTTTTGTAAAGAACTGAGAACAGGAGGACGCCTCCTATCTGCTAAACCCAGTTGGCACCCATCCTATTGTATTACCATGCTCCCCTCCTTAGCAAACCCTATGGAGCCTTTTTAACCTAATCTTTTCACTCTTAGCAAACCCTAGCCACCCCAAGGTGTTTAATCTCCACCCTCCACCTCTTTTAATCTCAACCAATCATTTTAGGGCTCTCCTTTATAGCTTTTAAACCCTGGGACGCCACCTATTCTGCTAATCCTCACCATTCAACTCCCCACTATTAAATCTCAGCCACTCCCTCCACCTTATATCCCAACCATTCAATTTAGGGCACCAACTATTCTTTTAATCTTAACCCTTCAACCCTAGATGTTTTAATCTATACCCCCCATTTCTAAGCGCCCAAATCTCAGTCCTACATAATATTGGGCACCCTCTCCTTTTAGTTTTAGTCATAGAATCACCTCAAAACCATCTTAGCCATCCATTAGAAACCCTAAGAAGTCCCTAACTTTGCTAAATCCCAGCTKCCGCCCCCCTCTTTCTCTCTAATTCCAGTTATATCCACCCTTCTCTATAAAAAGGACCCCAGGGGCCCTAGAGAAGGGGTTGGTCAATTCACTTGGTTTAAGACTAAGGTTTCTTGAGGAGTTCAATGGTTGTAGAAGGGGAGGACGCCCAGTTCTTGTCAGGAGGGGTTCCTGCAAACTGCTCAACCAATCTACAACTACTGCCACTAGATCTAATCAACCACTCTTTTATTTTTTTCATTTTCTTTTCTGTTATTTTTATTTCTGCAATCTTTTAGATTTAATTCTTATTTGTTTCTCTCTTTTGCAGATCTGAATTCGTTCCGTTCAAGGCTAAGGTGTTTCGAGGGGTTCGAGGGTTGTAGAAAGGACGGACACTTGGTTCTTGTCAGGAGGGGTTTCTGCAAGCTGTCTAGCCGATCTGCAGCTACCGCCACCGGATCCGGATTCTGGATCGTTTATTTTATTTATTTCTTTTACTTCCTTTGTTGATTCTCATACTTTATTAAATTCTAATTTTTATTTATTGTCTTGTTTAAATTCGAAACATTTAATTTCAGTAATAACAGATTTTATTTTTGTATTTTCTGCCATTCCTGATTGCATTCTCTTGTCCGGATCTAAGTGTATATTAATTTTTCACTTGCTTCCCTGTGAATATGACCCGTTCTCACCCATTTACTATATTAGTAGTTGTTTGAGAAATGATAGAAATTATAAATGTTTAAACTAGTATTCCGGAGTGTTTAACAACACACTTCCGGACACACCATGTTTTTGCCACCGTTGTCAAGGAAGCACGAAGAAAATTTTTTATTTACTTTTTCTGGATCTGTTTCATTTTTTTCTTTTTCGTTTTATCACTTGATCCATTATCTCAGTTTAATTCTTGTTTCTCTTTGATTCTATAGGACAGAATAGCGAAAGGTGGGGTATTGGAGCGTTGCGGGACTACGGGACGGAAGAGAAGAGAAGAGAAATTGGATTGCATTTCAGGTGTAGTCGTTCCATTTTACTTTTGATTTTTTTATTTTTTATTTTCAAACTTTTTTTTAGTTGAATAGTGATTTTTGAATTTTTTATTTTTCTTTTCCTAGATCTGATTTATTTTTTTTAGTATTATTATCTTTTTTTCTCTTCAGTTTTGTTTCTAGATCCATTATTCTTTCTTTATTTTAATTTCTTGTTTGATTTTTTTTTCTTTATTAGGTTTGTGTTTTTCTTTCATTTCAGATTTAAAAACAAAAACAAAAAAAATTATTTAGTTTATTTTATTTTATTTCTTGTAGCATAATTTTCTTTTGTTTATTATATTCTATTTTATTTTCTGATTAATTTTTTAGATTTGTTTTTTATCTTTTATTTCAGACAAAAAAACAATAAAAAACAAATAAAAAGAAATAAAAAATTTATTTTATTTTATTTTTGCAACGTATTTTTCTTTTCGTTTTAATTTTCAGATTTGTGTTTTTCTTTTAATAAGAAAAACGAAAAAAATATTAAAAAAAATTCAGCATTTTGTTTTTTTGTTTATTTTATTTTCGGTTTAATTTTTTTTAGATTTGTATTTTTTTCTTTTATTTTATCTATTTCTTGCATAATTTTCTTTTTAATCATTTTATTTTTAGTTTAATTTTAGATTAGCAATTAATTTGTTAAAATTTATTTTTGGTAGTTGTTAATTCTGTTTAGCACAATTAATTATTGATTTATTTTCTGTTTACAATTATTATTTGTTTCTTTATTTAATTTCCTTTCTTTTAGTTGTTTAATTGAATAATTAACTGCTAACAAGGAAATTGTTGAACTTTTCGAATTTGAGTTTAAATTTCAAATCTGAATTTAAATTTAAATTTAAATTCGAATTTGAATTTGAATTTGAATTTGAATTTCAAATGTTGAAATTTATATTTTAAATTTTCGAATTTAAAAAAAATAAAAAAAAAAGTTAAAATAAAAAATATATATATTCAAATTTAAATTTCAAAATCTAAATTTGAATTTAAACTCCCAAATTTTTAAATTTTGAATTAAAAAAAATATAAAAAAAATTGAGAAAGAAAAAAAAATTGAATATTTCTCTTGAATTCTCGTTCCATTATTTAGTGTATGATATTCTAGAGCATGCATCATATAGGGTTATTTATTTGCTGAAATTATTATTGTTAGTTGTGAATGTGTTAGTTGTTCTCTTTATTATTTTAATTGTTCCTTTTGCTTAGTTGTTTGTTTTATTCTTTTATGTTTAATTGCTGAATTGCAGTTTAGAAACAATTGTTCATGCATTGTAGTTAGTTGCATTTTGTTGTGTTTATTTTGTTCTTTCCATTAATCCATTTAAGGGTAATCCAACTTAAATAAGATAAGGTGGGGATTTCATCACCCTTCCTTGGCCCAAAAATCACTACTATTCACGTGCGGTTCAACCTAACCCTAATTTAAAATTTGGATAGAAAGATCATTTAGGGAAGCCTCACATTTGGTTCAAAGGTGTGTTGAATTTTAGGAGAACTTGAAATTATTTTCCATAACCGGCGATTGGTGTCTAAGGAAAGAGGTTAAACGACTAAGCCTAAGCGGGTTTTGTGTTTACTTAATTAGGTCCTTGCGAGAGCAAGGAGAGCCTCCAACATCCCCACCTCTTACTTGGCTAACCAAAGGAAGTGGTGTAATTCCAAGTGAACCTAAAATGATTCACATTGGTCAAACCACTAGTTTAGGAAACCCTAGGTCAGCCCCTAGGTCATGTGGTTGATTTGTTTGCCTTTTAAAAAAAAAAGAGAAAAAAATTAAAAATTCAAATTTAAATTTTAGGAATTTAAATTTCAAAATCTGAATTTGAATTTAAATTTAAAAAAAATTAAAATAAAAATCAAATTTGAGTTTAAATTTCAAGATCTAAATTTGAAATTAAAATTCAAAATTTAAATTTCAAATTAAAAAAAATAAGAAGAAAAATGGGGTTAAAATAAAATGAATTCAATGGCTGGAATTTGTGGAATGAGAAACTACTTTCAACCTGAGCCACAAATTGATTGGAACCATGTGTCTCGACAACTGGACAAAATTAATGGTATGGCCCAAAGACTTGACGAAGTCCTTACACGTCATCAACAAAGTGGCCCATACCTAACCTTGTCATCCTATGCATCATGTTCCATCTATGCGAGCCTGGCTCATCATGTCAACCAAGAACATGCGGCCTATAGATTTTTCCAACCCAATGCTAACCCATTCTCTAGCCCATATAACCCTGGGTGGGAAAATCAGCCCAACTTCAACTATAGGGCCCAAGTCCTAGAAAACAATCCTGCCAGATATGCACTCTCAATTGTCTAAAGCCCAGACTCGTTGGGAGTACAATAATTACCCTGGTACTCAAACGGCTCAACCATGTCAAACCTATACACAGTCCCAACAACAATACCAGCCATCTAACTCAATGGCCCAAAATTTTTAGAGGACACAAATACAGAGTTCATTCCAACAGGTGCACCCTAGGAACCAACCAGTTCGACTGTATCAGGCTTACCCACAACCACCTCAAACTTGTACCGTCGATGACAAATTCATGAAGTTTCAGCAGCTGATCCTAAATCAGCAGCAGTCCATCGATAGAATAGAGAGCCGTATAGGACAGCTAGTCGAAGACAAGAAGAGGAGAGGAGTAGGGCAATTACCGAGTCAACCGATTGTGAGTCCTAGAAATCAGCCACCGGATTTTCCTCCACAACAAATTCGACCATTTCCTAAGAACCCTCAGCCTGAAAATACCAAGGCTATTACAACCTTAAGAAGTGAAATGACTTTAGAAGGACCCATGTGAGAAAAAGAAAATTGAAGAAGAAGAAAATGAGCAGCAAGACCCTAAGTTGGGGGGAGAAGAAGAAGGAAAGGAAACTTTAGAAGAAGAGGCTATAGTGAACCAACATGTAGTTCCATTTCCAATTGCTCTCATAGTCGGGCCGGTGCTAAAGAACAAAGAAACACTCAATGAGGAGAGTCGAGAAGTCCATATTAACATCTCTCTCCTCAATGCGATCCAACATGTCCCGGCCTATGCCAAGTTTTTGAAAGAATTGTGTACTCAAATGATGGAACCACAATCGGCCTCATAAAAAATGATGCTCAAGCAGATGTTAGTGCAGCTCTCCTAAATCAACTCCCCCGGAATGTGAAAGGCCTTAGTGTTCCTCTCATAAGTTGTGGCATCATTGGAATCACCTTTGATCGAGTACTAGTGGATCTTAGGGCCAATATAACTCCGGTTTCATCAATTTATGATAAGTTCAGAATTAGCGAGTTAAAATCAACCCCGATAATTCTACAGCTCGTTGATCGGTCAGTCAACACTCCTCGAAATGTTATTAAGGTCAGGGTAGAGGGTTGTCACTTCCCATTGAATTTTATACTAGACATGACCCCAATCGAGGAATTGAACCATATCCTGATAATCTTAAGATGTTCATTCCTAGCAATGACCGTCAACTGTAAATCGGGAGAAATGAACACTTCATTAGGGGAGAAGAAAGTCTGGTTAAACGTTTGCAGTGTCTCTAAGTATCCAAACCTAGGGGAAGATGAGTTCAAGGTAGATATAGTGGATAACTTTTTAAATGACCTGTTTACCCCTTGGTTAGCTCAATTTGAGCCCTGTCTGTCGGAAGAAGAAAGTGAATCAGAGAGTGTAGATGGACAAAGTGCTTAAATGTGTCTGGCTGAAGACGTTAAACTTAGCGCTGGTTGGGAGGCAAACCAACGTAGTTTTCACTTGATTTTTGTCTGTTAGAATTGTTTTTTCTTTTCTTGATTCAAGACCAAGTGACATACCTTGAACTCCTTAGGAAAGCCCTACTTGTTGTTCCCTTTAGCCCAAATCTTCTTTGCATCATTCTAGTCATGCCATTAGGGACAATGGCATTTAAGTTGAGGGTGAGGAAAGAGAAAAAAAAAATTGAAAAAAAAATTGTGAAACTAAGCCTTTAAAGATGGAGAAATTAAAATTTTACTGAAATTTTTAAAATTTTCCATTAAAAGAAATTCCCAAATAGAAAAAGTTAAGGAAACTGATAAAATAGTATTAAATTCTGTAAAAATTAATAGCAAGTGATAGGAGTCAAAATTTGGTCTTGTTTGAATATTTGTCGAAACCGTTTAGAAATTACAAAATACTCCCAAGTTTGTCTCTATCAAGATAGGAAGAGAAAGATTGAGGAATTAAACAAAATTCTTCAAATTGTTAAGAGAAAGTGGACTACCCTGAACAGTGTTGCAAAAGAGAGAGAGAGAGAGAATAAAAGGTCAACGAACACCCTAGACTTCGTAACCGGGTCTCTTCACCTAAGTCAAGTGGTGAGATTCGCGTCAAACAGAAAAGGGAATGCCAAAGRCACTTACCTAACACTTAGTAATCGGGTCTCTTCACCTAAGTCAAGTGTCGAGATTCGCATAAAACGGTGAAAGGTCTAAAAATAAGTTCAGGGGTAGAAATCCACTATCAGAAATAATAAGAAAAATACTTGTTTGATTTTAAAATCAATCTCATCTTATCAAGACAGTTTGCAAATGCAAGGGTAAATAAGAGTTTTAAACCATGTTTCGGTAATATTCAAAATAAGATAGTTTTACCCCTAAAGCCCAATACCGATCTATACAAAGTTTGAGAATGATGAAATTAGGATGCTTGATTAATTCTGTTAGGGATGACCTTGTAATGGGAAAGATCTATATACTCAATGTAATTTTAAGACTGCATTGCTAAGGGACTAACAATATTTAAGTTGGGGGGTGTGATAACCTTGCATTTTGATGCCTTAAGGGCATCAATTCAGGGGTATCTTCAACCTTACAAAAAGTCAAAACGTGTCATTTTCCCAATTAAAATCAATTATGTAATCTCTGAGGGTCTCTGTGCAAAATATGAAGAAAAYTGGGAAGTTTTAATGGTTGAAAGGTAGTTTTTGGGAAACTGGTGTAAAGTCCAGCTAAGAGAGGGGGTGTTTTTGTAAAGAACTGAGAACAGGAAGGCACCTCCTATCTGCTAAACCCAGTTGGCACCCAACTTATTGTATTATCATGCTTCCCGCCTTAGCAAACCCTATGGAGCCTTTTTAACCTAATCTTTTCACTCTTAGCAAACCCTAGCCGTCCCTAGGTGTTTAATCTCCATCATTCACCTCTTTTAATCTCAACCACTCATTTTAGGGCTCTCATTTATAGCTTTTAAACCCTAGGGTGCCACATATTCTACTAATCCTCACCATTCAGCTCCCTACCATTAAATCTCAGCCACTCCCTCCATCTTATATCCCAACCATTCAATTTAGGGCACCACCTATTCTTTTAATCTTAACCCTTCAACCCTAGATGTTCTAATCTACACCCTCCATTTCTGGGCACCCAAATCTCAGCCCTACATAATATTGGGCGCCCTCTCCTTTTATTTTCAGCCATAGGATCACCCCAAAACCATCTTAGCCATTCATTAGAAACCTTAGAATGTCCCTAACTTTGCTAAATCACAGCTACCCCCCCCCCCTTTCTCTCTAATTCCAGTTATATCCATCATTCTCTATAAAAAGGACCCCGCGGGCCCTAGAGAAGGGGTTGGTCAATTCACCCAGTTTAAGGCTAAGGTTTCTTGAGGAGTTCAAGGGTTGTAGAAGGGGATGACGCATAGTTTTTGTCAGGAGGGGTTCCTACAAGCTGTTCAACCAATCTACAACTACCGACACTGGATCTGATCAACCACTCTTTTATTTTCTTCATTTTCTTTTCTGTTATTTTTATTTCTGCAATCTTTTAGATTTAATTCTTGTTCGTTTCTCTATTTTACAAATCTGAATTTGTTCCGTTCAAGGCTAAGGTATCTCGAGGGGTTCGAGGGTTATAAAAATGACAGACGCTCGGTTCTTGTCAGGAGGGGTTTCTACAAGCTGCCTAGCCGATCTGCAACTACCGCCACCAGATCTAGATTTTGGATCATTTTTTTTATTTATTTCTTTTATTTCCTTTGTTGATTCTCATACTTTATTAAATTTTAATTTTTATTTATTGTCTTGTTTAAAGTCAAAACATTTAATTTCAGCAATAATAGATTTTATTTTCGTATCTTCTGTCATTCCCGATTGCATTCTCTTGTCTGGATCTAAGTATATATTAATTTTTCACTTGCTTCCCTGTGGATATGACCCGTTCTCACCCATTTACTACGTTATAGTTGTTTGAGAAACGATAAAAATTATAAATGTTTGAACTAGTGTTCCGGAGTGTTTAGCGACACGCTTCCGAACACACCAGTCCCCCTGAAGCCGATCACCAGCCTGTGGCCCTTCACGCAATGGGGAATGAACATCCTCAGACCCTTCCCTACCACAGTCGAGAAAAAGAGGTTCCTCCTAATCACTGTGGACTACTTCACCAAGTGGGTAGAAGTCGAGGCCCTAGCACGCATTACCGCACATAATGCCTAGAATTTCTTCTGGCAAGGTATTGTCTATCGCTTTGGTATTCCTCGGGTTCTCATCATCGTCGACAGTACGCAATTCACTGACCAGAAGTTCGAAGCCCTCTGAACTGACCTGAAGATCAACCACCGGACTACCGTCGTACACCAACCTCAGAGTAATGGGCAAACCGAAGTGACCAACTAAACCTTACTGCACGACTTGAAAAACAAACTTGACCAAGCCAAGGAAGGTGGGCCGAGGAGTTGCCCAGTATTCTCTGGGCATACAGGACCACTCCGCGGACAGCTACCGAAGAAACGCCCTTCAGCCTAACCTACAAAGCCGAACCTATGATCCCCGTGGAAATAGGCTTGCCAACTCTTCGGACCAAATTCTACAACGAGGAGCAAAACGACAAAGACCTCCGTGCAGAGTTCAACCTGGTAGAAGAAGCACATGGCCGAGCACATCTCAAGATGGCCACGCAGCAGCAAAGGATGGCCAAGTACTATGACTCCAAAGTCCGAAGAAGAGAGTTCAAAACCGGTGATCTCGTTTTTCGGAAGGTCATAATACCCGCGCCAGGAGAGGGAAAGTTAGAAGCAAACTGGGAAGGACCCTACAGAGTCACCAAAGTGATCGGACCTGGTACCTACAAACTAAAAGACCTCGATGGCAAACCCATATAGAAGAGTTGGAAGACCGGGAACCTCAGAATTGCACAACACACACCGCACAACATGCATTGCACGACACACACCGCTCATCCTATCGCACAGCGCATGCCGCGCAGCACACATCATCCAGCCGAACTCTCAACGGCTAGAATGCCTGCACACCAACTCGGCTGACCCTAAATGGCCAGACCCCGCAATGCATAGCCATAGGCTAGCCCGACAGCACATAGCCGACCAATCCAATTGACTCGGTTGTTAACGGCCAAAGCCCAAAGCGGGGAAGAACGCAACCGCCTCCAAAGGCCAAAGGTCAGCCGCCGAACTAGCTGAAGAACGGCTAGCCCACAAAGAGCAGAAGGCTCTTCGAGACCAAGTGCAACTGAGCATCCCCCAAAGAGATGAAAGCTCGGAAAGCACTTCGGCCAACGAAAGCCAACAAATGAAGACTCTGGCTACCCTTGACCTCAGCGAGGATAAAACCTAGGCTTATAACTCGCTCAACAAAATAAAACAGAAAGAACGAGATTCAACAAGCTCGGATCCAAAACGTACCTTTCCATTAATTATCAAGAGTATGTACAAAGATAAAGGCTCGACATACCGATTGTGAGCATCGGAAAAACTGGCTCACTTCCCACTTGGGCTAGAAATGGAATCGCCACCCATCAGATTGGAAAATGGAGGTGATGGGACCTCCGAAAATGATTTCGAAACTATTTTGGTTCAATAGTGACTCTAGGACCCAAGGCACTAGTTACACTAATCTGGATAAGACTCGGATGGGAGAGGAAAGGGATTATGCACCTCTCTCCCGAATCCAATAGGTGGGGCCTGCATGAAATAACTAACAAATCTGAAGTAATGAAGAGCCTAAATCATGTTACAAAAATAAATGGAAAGAAAGAAAAACACAGCCGATCACTACTTTAGAGAAACCGCATATTAACTACCACTCCTCCTGCTCAACTAATTGGAAGCATATCCTTTAATCGAATCCAACACATCCATAGTAAAAATAATTACAAGAGGAAGTAATTTCAAAAACAAAGTAAAAAGAGATTTAAACAAAGAGAACAAACAAACTGTATTAAGATGAAAAGGGATAGACAATCATGCTAATTTAGAAAAATAAAGGTACTAGACTTACAACTATAGCAGTTATTTCTTTATCAATCTAAGCGGCTAAACTCACTTGAACAAGAAAGAAATTGCATGAACTAAAAGCTATCTCATACGCATTCATCATCAATGAAAAAAACTCGACATTAGGCAGATAACAGACGAGACATTTAAAAAACAAAAAAAAAAAGAAACAACCTATGGCAGGATTAGGGAGGGTACGCAAGTTTTACAGGGACTGATGAAATCAATCCTATCGACTCTTCCCCTACTTCATCCCTTAATCACAAACAGATAAAAAAGACAGAGAAGTAAAAGAGCTAGCTGAGTGGAGTTACCTGATCACACTTATTCCCAAAATGTTGCCTAAAAGTGAAAAAAGAAAATAGCCTGGCTGAGCTCCGGTGAGAGTGGGACTGGCTTACCGGGCGTTCTGTCTCAACACCGACGTTGCATAGGTGTTCTGCCTGAACAGGAGCTTGCTCTGCAATCCCTCAGCCGCTGATTCGCGTGGAGAAGAGAATGAACAGTACTTCCTCTCGTAACCTCCTCCGGATCAAATCTGAAGTATATCGGCCTGAAAAATCGATGCTGTAACTGGGAAGGATTTCCTTGTCTCGGCTTGTTTGTCTTGGACGACGATGACGACTGAGTAATACAGGTCGCAGATTGGTTTTATAGTCGGTGTTCGTGGATAGGAGCTTGATGGAATTACTCAGAAACAGTCGCCTATGGTGGAGGCTTCACTTGATACTGAAAGGGAGCGAATCTGAGTGGCGTCCACTATAGTCAGTTAGACCGATTGTGATTAGAAGTGAGGAATGCAGCAACGGTGGCGAACATTACAGCGGCGAACAAAGGGATTCGATCGATGAGATAACGAGGGAAAATGACGAGAGAATAGAAAATGGGAGAAGATGAGGGAGAAGAGATATCAAATGATGAATACCGTCGCTGCTAGAAGTTGCAGCGACGGTTTGGTTGGAGCGACAGTGGCAGAGGGGAAAGAGAGATTGAGTGGGAAGAGAGATCAGAGGAGGTTGCCGCTATTACCAGCGTTGGAAGTTCCGTTTGCCGCTGGTTCGCTGCCTCAATTCGATGTCGAGAGAAAGGAGGCGATGAACAGTGTTTTGGGCAGACTTCGAAGGGGAGAAGATAAGAAGAGAGAGAGAGAGAGGCCAAAGGGAAAGGAACTACCACTGCCGCTGGTTCGGTTCTGTCGCGGGGAAGACGAAGGTGAACAGTCGATTCTCGGTGGATTAGAGTGGATTGGCCGCAGTCACTCCTGTTCGAACGAAAGAGAAGGTGAACAGTCGATTCCGGGGGTTCCAAGAAGAGGAAGAAGAAGCAGTAGAATAAGAGAAAAAAAAAGAATATATAGAGAGAGCGAGAGATTGGCGGAAGAGGCGGAGACGGGTTCAGATCTACCGCCGCTGTGTGGAGGGTTGAGATGGGTCTAACCGCTGAGAAGGATTCTGTGTGAGTGGGCCAGCGAGATTGGCCGAAACGGAATCTTTTCAGATGGAAGGGTAGATGAGTGTATTTTTCGTTCAGATTTCATAAGGTGTTGGTGGGGGCAGATTGGCCCAGATTGGGAAGATCTAGAGAGGGTTCGATTCGGTTAATATATATGTTCAAAATGGAATCTTTGTGTGATCGATGGGCAAACAAGGTCTGTTTTGGATGAAATTTTACAGGATAGGATTTTTGGGTAGTCTTAGGTGATTAGTAAGGTTAAATGGAGGTTTTAAGGGTAAATGGAAATCTTGGTATGATTAAGGGTAAATGGAGGTTTTAAGGGGTGGAATTTTATAGATGGGTATTTGGAGGTGTATGAGATATGACGAAGGGGTCTGATCAGTCTTAGAGGGTCAAGATCATAGGAATTTGGGTCAATGGGATGTTTCTAAATGGAATCTTAGTTTGATGGAGGGACAAATGAGGGAATCTAGGGTTAAAACTTCATGGGAAAGGGTTTTGGTATGTCTGGAGTTTAAAAGTGTGATCTGACCAATTCGGGTGTGTCAAGATCAGGGTAATCTGGGTTCTGAGTGTTTGGGCTAATGAGGGAGGTCAAAATGGAATCTTTGTTTGATGAGGGGGTAAACAAGAGAATCTTTAGTTGAAATTCTATGGGTCGGTGTTTTGGGATGTCTTGGGTCTGATGGTTGTGTCTGATCTAATGGTTGATGTGTAAGTGAGGGTTGATCGGGGTTATCGAATACGTATCAAGTAGGTTTAACGGTGAATCTAAGGACCCTTGGGGTGAAATTTTGGTTTTCTAGGTTTTTGAGTGTTTCGGAGAGGTCGGAGGGGTCTGATCGAGTGTTTGGGGTGAATTGGAGGCTCAGGTGGTGGACCAAGCAAAAATCGGGTGTTGACATCGATCCACTTACATTATTAACAAAAAAAGAGACAAACATCAACAAAAGTAGAACAAAACCAGATTGACAGCAGCAGCAGACAAACGCCTCAATCTTCGGTAGGGTGGTCCTTTGCCTCTTCGGTCTCCTCGAGCACATCGACAGCGGCCATGTTGTGCTCAACGTGAGGGGTGTCGGGATCATAAGGGTCCAAGCCCTACGTAGCCTCAATAATGTCAAGGAATTGGCGCAAAATCCTGTTCTGGAAGAGACTAAACCCCGTCTCAAAGGAGCGTACAGCGAAGTTGTCCATCTCATGGATGGTATTAGATGGCTCATCGATGTCGTGCTTTAGCTCGGCAACTTCAACTTCTAAAGCAATCGTCCACGCACCCACAACCTCAAGTTTGGGCACTCAAGCTTTCATGCATCTGAGCTTGGTGTGACTAGACTCGTAGAGATGGACAGACAACTGCCCTCTAGCTGAAGGGATGAGAGATCCATCATATGGATGGCCGAACCCTGCAGGTAGGTTGGGTGAAATTTCAAAAATTTCTCTCTCCCATGTGGGAATCACATTCCCTATTTTAGAAAACTGCATTTTCAAAGATCAATCTTGAACCCAAAACATACCAGATTTGAAACCAAAAGGGAGTGGAGGGATATACCTGATACGAAGTAATAATAACCTCCAATGAAGGTGTTCACGCCCAAGGAAAAATCCAAAGACTACTTCCACCGAAGATGACACAGTGCAGGATGAAGCAGAATCAGTAGTATGGTTCTTCAATAAGAACCGAATTCTTTAGCAAGAATCTAATGGAGAGCTAGTGAGCAAGACTTCAGATTACCTTTTCTGCCAAAAGGTAATATCAAGAACTCTTCTTGATCACTCACACAGGTGGAGATCGAACTGGTATGGCGGCAAGAGCAGGAGAGAAGGAGATAGTGCAGTCAAACTGTGTTGTCTCTCTCTGGAATTCAGCAGTCAGTCAGATGATTTCTGATGTGTTTTGAGGGTTCGCTCTGCTCTCCTATTTATAGCCTTAAAGAGAGGTTCTCCTAATCTCATTAGGAGTTTCCTAATCCAAATTTTGTATTTTGATCTAGACTCTCTTTAAGATATAAGGATAATCCCTTATCTTATCTACAAATAAATATCAACCCTCCTAATCTAATTAGGAGTTTCCTGATCCAAATGTTTATTTGGATCTGGACTCTCTGAGTGGATAGGGATAATCTCTTATCCTATCTGCTGATTTAAATCCCAGAACTGCCCCCTTTTAATTAATCTCATTAAGCCAGTTCGAATTGGGCTTTTAGGCCTCACTTACCCTCCAAATTGCTGCCTAGTTGGATATCATTGTATGGCGTGGGACCCAAACATTGATCTACACATCAGCCACATGGGTTCAGCCCAGCCTCTGTTACAAGGCCTGGCCGAATTCACTATAAGAGACAGTGAACCCCTGAGTCCATCACCATGGGCTCTTAATGGGCCCAACATTTACACTAAATGGTCCCTGGATCAAGCCACCTTATAAAAACCCAAGGAATGTGGGCAGATGCAAGATTAGCCCATCAGGTATTACCCTCAATGGTCTTACACTTAACCTCTCAACTCACATGGATCCTACGAATTAAAACCTATTGCAAATATTTTGAAACCATAACTCCTGAATGCTCTTGAACGCTCTCTACATGGCCAATATGACCACATTTTGGAAACCTTTGTAGAAAAGTACGTTCAGCCCAAGCTCCTTAAGCTTCAGTAGAAAAGTAAAACCACATCCTTGATGCCTAGTCATCTCCCACTCACCGAATGACAATTTTGGTCTATTTTTTTCTAGCAAATTACCTAGTTAGGATCATTTTGGAACAAAGAAAATCTAGATTTCCTTTCCAAGAACTAAAAGTTCACCTTTCATTTGCATTCTACATTCTTATTTCTTCTACTATTTCTTTCCTTCTACCTATTTCAGTTTCAGGGTTGTTGTTGAGGGCTGCATTTTAGTGATGTTCTCATGCTTTCTTGAAACAATGGCATGGAGCACCCTTGTAACTACTCATCAACAGCCTAGTACAAAAGGCAGCCACGATGTAGTACTCATGGGGCATAGGATGATAGTTTTAGGGGTACCAATGGCTCCAAGAAGGTAAATGACCTTCATATATTGGATCTTAGAACAGAAGAATGGACCCAACCCAAATGTGAAGGGACCCCACCTTCCCCTCGTGAGAGTCATATGATGACAGACTTGTGATATTTGGAGGTAGTGAAGAAGGGGAAACTAAGTTCGTTCTTCCTAGGTTCGTTCCTCTTTAGTTCTCTTCAAATAGAAAAAGGTGAAACTGGGATAAGAAGAGAGGGTACAAAGTATATAATATATAGACATGGGTATTTTAGTAAAAAAAGGTGTACAATAATTCATAAAAGGGTAAAAAAAGATGATCGGTTAAACATTTTCTATCATGCTCATTAACGGAAGGGAGGTATTTGTTGATTTTTTCGAAAATAGAGGGGAGATTTTTGCTAAAGTGAAACTATAGGGGAGGCTTTTATGATTATCAAAAACTTCAAGGGAGGTTTTTGTATTTTATAATCCGAACTTTCTTTAGATAAATATAGATAAAAAGTAGGGGAGAGGATAAATAGGAATTAGAGATAATTTAGGAGAGAAACTCTTTACTAAATTAGAGGTAATTTTGGAGATAAATAGGAATTAGAGATAATTTAGAAGATAAATAGGAATTAGAGATAATTTAGGTAAGAAATACTCTACTAAATTAGAGATAATTTTGGAGATAAATAGGAATTAGAGATAATTTAGAAGATAAATAGGAATTAGAGATAATTTTGGAGAAAGTGAGAGATAGTGGGGGAGGTAGTTTAGGAGAAATTTTAGGTGAATAGATTATTTAGGTTATTGGGAAAGTGCATCTCATTGGTTGTTTCAAAAATGCATGAAATTAAAAAAAAAATAAAAAATGAGAAAATTTCTAGACTTACTTGTTTTAATATATACTAGTGGGGACCCATGCACGGGATTTATTAAGTTAAAGATAAACAATAGAAGCATGTAAGAGTATACAATTGCTTTATATAATAATTAATAATCATTTATATTTTATATATTACTTTTAATAAATTTTCACAATACAAAAATAACCATAATTAAATTTAGATAGGATTGTTTATCAAACTTAGGGATGGAAATGGGTTGGATTAGTTTCGCTTTGGTTCAACAATTTCCTAACCCGAATGGGTTGGATTAGTTTCACTTTGGCCATTTGTAAACTTACTAAAATCAAATGACCCGACCATAAATATATATTAATATTTTTATACTTTAAATATATTTTTTTAATACAGGAAAGTGGGAAAATTCCAATATTTCCTAGGCTAAAATATTGTAATTTTTTTAATTTAAATTTAATTTTTTAAGTTTAAATCTTTTGAACCGATCGACCAAACTGACAATTGACCCAAACCGATATAACTTGAGTGACGAACTCCCTAACTTGACCAAGTCGATTTGGTTGGCCAAACAACTTACAAATAAACCAAACCAACCCGTGAACAATAGTTTAATCTCCAATAATTGTTTAAAATTTATAGCAAAAATACACAATAACATAAATTTGAAAAGCTAAATATCAATAGTTTAAACTCCAACAATTATTGAAAATCTTCTATTAAATAAAAAACAAAAATATATTTATACATAATTATTGAAAATATATTTATCACAAAAAAACAATAAATAATTACTGAAATACAATAAATATTTAGTATATATAAATATATAAAAAATATACATTAAGTTTTAAAATTATTTTTAACAAACATTACTTTTTTGAAAGTTATTTTCTATAATTATTAGTTGGTATAAATGAAATTAGTTATTTACAATATTATTTATTTATTAAAATAATATCATAATTTAAATTTTAAAATATTAATTACTTGTTGAATTTAATAACCCATAAAATTATAGTACTATTAATACATAATTTTGTTATTTTTAAATATTTAAAATCTAGTAATGTTAAATATTTAATTGTTTAAAATATTTAGTTATTTAACTAAATATTTAAAATCTTAATCTATGTATTATAATTGAAAGTTATACAATAAATATTTAAAATATATTGTTAATTGATTTAATAATTATTGAAAACTTTCAATTAAATAATAAAACAAAAATAGATTTTTACATAATTATTGAAAATATATTTATCACAGAAAATAATAACTAATTAATGATATACAAAAAATATTAATTTTAGTATATATAAATATATAATAAATATAGATTAAGTTTTTAAAATTATTATCAATAAACATTATTTTTTTTAAGTTAATTTCTAAAATTATTAATTGTTATAAATGAAATTAGTTATTTACAATATTATTTATTTATTGAAATAATATCATTATTTAAATTTTAAAATATTAATTACTTGTTGAATTTAATAATCCATAAAATTATATTACTATTAATACAAAATTTTGTTATTTTAACTATTCAAGATCTTGTTATGTTAAATATTTTGTTATTTAAAATATTTAGTTATTTAACTAAATATTTAAAATCTTAATTTATGTATTATAATTGAAAGTTATTCAGTAAATATTTAAAATATATTATTAATTGATTTAAAATATTAATTTTTATATTTTGTTATTTAAGATATTTAGTTTTTGAAATGTTTAAATAATATTTAATTTTTAATGTTAGATTTTTATTATTTGAATAACATTTAGACTTAATAATCCAAAAAAGCATAATTTATATTGTTTGTACATAATTTCTAATGAATTTTTTTAAAATATATAATTATTAATAATATGAATATTATTAAATCAACTTATTTTTGTCTTTTAATAAATAATTTAAAGTTATTATATAATTTTTTTATAATATTTAAATAATTCTTAATTTTTTTAATTCAAACTTTCTTTAGATAGATGTAGATAAAAAGTGGGGGAGAAGATAAATAAGAATTAGAGATAATTTTTAGGAGAGAAACTGTTTACTAAAATAGAGATAATTTAGGAGAAAGTTGAGGATAGTGGGGGAGGTTGCTTTTGAAGAAATTTTAGGATATTATATTATTTATGACATTGGAACGTGTAGATTTACTAAAATCTACCCTATAATTAGCATTTTATTAAAATACCACTTATAATTTGCAATGGATTTAATCAATCTTCCATTAGATGGCAGTGTTTACACAAATGTTCATTTAAATAAATTTAATTAAAAGAAAATAAAAATAAAAATACAATTTTTGCCCTTAATAAGACACGAGCAACCACTCTATTGGGTATATTTGGTCAATTTTGTTTTTTATACAAAAAAGTGTTAAGGGTATTTTTGGAATAAAAAATCATGGGCCTAATGGCAAAACAAACATTCCTTAATTAAAGATTAATTAAGTAAATAAGTCATAACATATATGGGATGTTTTAATAAAATGAAAATTATAAGGTAGGTTTAAGTAAATATGTAAAACTATAAGGTGTGTAAGAATGGCAATGGGGCGAGGATCATATTCCCCGTCCCCGACCCCGATTCTGAAATTAGCCCCCATCTCCAATCCTCAATGGGGATGGTTTCCCCGTGGGGACTTGAATCCCCAAAATGTTTTCAGATAATAGTATTTTTTTTAAATAAATAAAATTTTTAAATTATAAATAATGTTTTATATATATAATATAATAGTATATTTAATATAAATAACATTTAATATATATATATATAATCGGGGTCGAGGCGGTGCGGGGACCTCAATCCCCATCCCCAACCTCGACCGGGGATTCTTATTAATCCCCATCCCCGCCCTCGCCCTATCAAAACAATCCCATCATCAGCCCCATCGGGTCAGGGAAGTCGGGTCCCCGTCGAGGATGGGGAAAATTAACATCCCTAAAAGTGTGTTATAATAAATGACCCTAATAGAAACACATAAGAATATACAATTGTTTTATATTTTCAACTTTTTAAATAATTAATAATTATTCATATTTGATATACTACTTTTAATAAAATTTTTGCAATACAAAAATAACAATAATTAATTTCAGTTAGGTTTATTTATCAAACTAATGAAACCGACCAACCTGGTTAACTCAACCCAAGTTGGTCGGTTTTCTAGTATTTTAAGTTGGCTTTCATTCAAAAACTTCCCAATTCGACTAAGTTGGATCAGTTTCACTTTGGTCATTGGTAAATCGACCAAAATCGAACTACCTAATCATGGATATATATTAATATTTTATATTTTAAATATAATTTTTAATATGAAAAAGTGGGAAATTTCCCATATTTCTTAGTCTACAATGTTTCATATCATAAATATTAAATATATTTATTAATAATTGCACTATAATTTTTAAAATTAAATTAAATTTTTAAGTTTAAATCTTTTGAATAGACTGACCAAACCAAAAAATCGACCCTAACCAATACAACTTGAGTGGGTCGATTTTCACAAAAGGTTAGTTGGTTTCAGCTGACCAGCTCCCTAACCTACCCAGGTCAATTTGCTTGGCCAAATAGCCTACGACCAAACCAAACCAACTCATGAATACTCATTATTTCAGCTAAATTAATAGTCTTATCTTTGATAATTAACAATAGTTTAATCTCTGATAATTATAGCAAAAATACACAATTATCGAAAACATATTGATAATGAAAAATGCAATAATTACAAAAATTACAAAAATACAATAAGTTCTAAAAATATTTTAACTAAGTCAACAAACAGTATAATCTCAAATAATAGTTTAATCTCTGATAAATATTAATCAATAACTTATAACAAAAATACAATATATACAATAAGTACAATAAAATACATTTAAAAATTTCAATAATAGTAATCTAATCTCTAATAATTTTGAAAGTTTTCTATTAAATAACAAAACAAAATAAATTTTATACATAACCATTGAAAATACATTTATCACAAAAGACAATAAATATTAATTTTAGTATATATAATTATATAATAAATACAGATTAAGAGTTTAAAATTATTATTAATAAATATTAATTTTTTTGAAAGTTATTTTCTCGAATTATTACTTGGTATAAGTGAAATTAATGATTTACAATATTATGTAAAAATATTAAATTGTTATTAATTTCAATATTATGTTATAATTATTTTCTACTTTTTAGAATTTTTTTCAATTTATTACATATTAATTTCAATATTATGTTATAACTATTTTTCTACTTTGAATAAACTTTTTAAATTTATTACATAATTTTGTTATTTTAACTATTTAAAATCAAGTTATGATAAATATTTAGTTATTTAAATATTTAAATAATCTATAAAATATTTAAAATTTTTTGTTATTTAAATTTCATTTATTTAAAGCTATTACATCTTATAAAATATTTAAAAAACATTTAAATTGATAATTTGGAAAAGCATAATTTAAATTGTTAGTACATAATTTTGTGATATATTTTGTATAAATAAAAATTTTTTTTGTGCTTTTAATAAATATTTTAAAGTTATTATATAATTTTATTAGAATATTTAAATAATTCTTAATTTTTTTTTAATCCAAACTTTCTTTATATAGATATAGATAAAAAGAGGGGAGATGATAAATAGAAATTAAAGATAATTTTGGAGATAAATAGGAATTAGAAATAATTTAGAAGATAAATAGGAATTAGAGATAATTTTGGAGAAAGTGGGGAGGTAGTTTAGGATAAATTTTAGGAGAAAAGATTATTTAGGTTATTGGGAAGTGCATCTCATTGGTTGTTTAAAAAGTGACATGTAATAAAAAAAATGAGAAAAGTTCTTGACCGCTTTATATATATGTATATATATATATATAGATAGATAGATAGATAGATAGATAGATAGATAGATAGATAGAGAGAGAGAGAGAGAGAGAGAGAGAGAGAGTGAGTGAGAGAGACTATAACATAATAGTCTAGTAATTTCCTCCTTTTTTAAAATTTTAATTTTTTAATCCACATTATTTTGTTTCCAACAAATCAACTTCCAAAATCCCTTTTGATAATTTTACAAATTTTTATTTTTTTCATTTTTAATTCCACATAATACCATCTAAGTAAGCATGTAGCTCACATTTTGTGAGGTTTTCCTAGCCTAACGAACTCTCTCCACTCTATTTGAATGAAGAACGATAGGTCATGTTATACTTGGATTCCTTATGGGTTATATTTTTTCTGCAACCTGATAAACTATTTCCTTCTTGATGATCCTTATTATTCACCTTTGGAGGAGCTTGAAGTTTGAGAATCCCACGTAAACAGTGACTAGGCATCAACTTGAGAAGCAGATTGAAAATCCCAGCCCAGCGGTTTTGCTTTGTTTTTTTCTGTTCTAGTAGAAATTTTTGGAACAATTCGAGAGCTAGATAAAGTAGGTATTATCGTTCTTTCATTACTTTCCTTCTGTTAATGCTCCATCCTCTATTTTGTTAACCAAAGATTCATACTTGACCACACCAAAACATGGGCGAGATTGTTGTGGTTCTTTTTTGTGGTTCATTCTATTCCAGCGGTAGTTTTGCTTTGTTTATGGTACCGTGAGCATTGGATCGAGCAAATTTTTTAAAAGTGTAGGTACATGTTGATCAGTACAACTACAATAGCGTAGAAGGTGCTAAACTGATGCCATCGAGACCCCCATGATGAGTTCATGACTTGGAACACATCTACGATGAGCTCAAAGCCTACACAGATTTGCAATGAGCTCATAGCCTGAAACGAGCTTGCAATGAGCCTGGGGTCACCATGGACCTACAAAAGACCCAAAGCTAGGGCATTAAAAAAGAATCTGGAGTCGCCAGATATCTGTGATGAGCACAAGGTGATCATGAACCTGCGATGAGCTCATAACCATCGCGTCTGTGATGAGCTCAAAGCCATCACAAACCTGCGATGAGCTCATGGCCATCATAGGTCAGAGATGAACAAAGAAATGCATGATTTAGCAATGTCACTTGTGACAGAATGCCCAATAAGATTAGTATTGACACCATTCGTGCCTTGTCAGTTTAAGAGACTTGCAAAAGAAAGTAGCATACGTGTATTATGAGAATCCTTAGATGAAAGGAAACCTCATCGTATAGAGATCTCATAAGACACATAGCGAAACCCTAGTGGTGTCCCTTGACAACTGACACTGAAACAAATATTCCCTTTCCTAGTGGGAATAAAACACTTTTGGTTCATTCCTTTCAGGACCTCGGGATTTCTCCCTATAAAAGGAGGCCTAACTCATAATGAGAACATAATTCTGTCAATCACAACCTTTAGCTTACCCTTTGCCCTTAGCCTTCTTTCGTCTTTCAAAGAGACCCTCGTATATAGCTTTACCACACCACTCACAAAAGGTATGCTATTAGTTCTCTGACATTCGTTTACTTCTATTAATGCTCCCCTATTTTGTTAACGATACTCATACTTGGACATGCCAAACCAAGGGGGAGAGTGTTGCAATTGTTTTCTCTTTTCATTTTTATTGTTTTCTTTAGAGAGGAAAATGAAACTAATTTGGAAGTTGTTGGGACATCAAGAGTTTAGTCTTAGTCATCTTTGGGTGATCAAACTCTTGGCATTCGTAAGGAGGCATAAGAACGACAAAACTCTCAGTCACTAGTCCTTTTTTCAATCTCAAACATAGGTATGTATTTCACACCATTTCAAATATCTACGAGTTATTTTTGGTGTTCATTATTGTCGACGACTTTGTTAGACACCATTTAGGAGTGAACGGAATCGAAACAAGGGTGAATATCTCACCCCCCAAGTTTTTGTATTTCCCCACTATGTTGAACGACACTGTTGGCTTCATTTAGGTTATGAAGACAATTATTTTGGGTTAGATTCTAGATAGTCCGACCCGAATTCAACCCATAACCACATAAATAAACCATTTTAATAACAAACCAGTCTAGTTTCATCCTTTTGAACCGATCCAAACCAGCATAACTATTAATAACCAGTAAGGTTTTGTCTTTTAACTAATAACTATAAATAACCAATTATTACTATTAATTTCTCAAAATAATTAATGATATTTAATTTAAAACCAGTCTAAACCAATTGCATTAATAAATTATCATAATTACATTAATTAATAAATAATCATTACTTATCAATTCAAGCTATTAATAGCCAATTATTACTATTAATTTCTAAGGACAGTTAATGATATTTAATTTATTAGTAAATTACATGACACATCAGTTTCATTCATTTTTATATAAATTAATCATTAATAGTGATTTATAATTATTGAGTAACTGTAATTCATGAAAGTCACAAACACTGTTCAAAAATGATTTATTACAATTTCAAATAATTATTGAACATTGAATATTATTTTTTAGTTATTTGATAAAATTAATTTTCACTAATTAAATAATTATAATATTTTTAATTATTATTTATATTTTTACTTATTTGATTTTTTTTTTTTAGTAATTGTTGTTGTTGTTGTTGTTGTTGTTGTTATTATTATTATTATTATTATTATTATTATTATTATTGTTATTATTATTATTATTATTATTATTTTTACTACTACTACTACTATTATTATTGTACTTTTATTTTTTAGTTTTAGTTATTTTTAATATTTTTAGTTATGCAGTAATTATAACTTTTAGTAATTAATATTTTTAATTATTTCATATTAATATTACTTAAAATATTAAAACAAATTGATTATTTGAAGTTTGAAAAGTTTAGTATAAATTAGTTTAATTTCAGAAAATTACTAAATTTTAAACATTTTTGTATAATTAATGAATAATTACTAATAAATTACTTATTTTGATATTTATGAAAATTACAAACATTTTCAAGAAATAGTTTATTGATATTTGAATAAATTAATCATTATTTTTATTTTAAATTATAATTTTCAATAATTTTAATATTTCAGTGATTAATATTTTCACTTATTTTATATTAATATTTTTATTGTTACTGAAAATATTAAGATAAGATTGTTATTGGAATTTTGAAAATTTTAGTATTGTATTTTGAAAAATGTTTGTATAATTAATGAATAATAACTGATATGTTACTGAATTATCCACTAAAAATGAATTTTGCATGAACCCCACTGTAAGTACATGTAGATTAATATTGTAGAGATTGTGATAAGGATCACAAATTGTAAGTACACAAATCAAAATTGTGACAAGGATTGCAATGACATAAAGGAAACAGCCATAACACCTATTGTAAGTACATGCGGTTCTCTTTTGCCATAATCACGATAAAGATACTGAAATAGAACCACGATGAACATAAAACAATGTCATCAAGCCTGAGACAAACCCAATATATCACTAAATACCTCGCGATGAACATGAGGTGATAGCCACGCTATAACGAACAGTGGATAGACCCTGATACCAGTAACACTTACCTGTGGGAGGGAGGTTAGCATCCTCCTTGGTCATAGTAGGATGTAACAAGGTGCCCCGGAGACGACCGGGTGAACACTCAAACATGACAATTAGATCCAAAACCTTGTCCTTGACATGTGTCCACGAGGAAACCCATGATGGGATGTAGACAACACATGTCAGGCGAGAATATTCAAGGAAAAGGGAAATTTGTCCTTAGAGGATCCTATCAGACACGCGATGAAACCCTAATGATGCTCCTATGATAATTGACATAAAGTCGATGATTCCCTTTCCTAATGGGAATCAAACCCTTTTTGGAATCCTTCCCCTTAAGGTCTTGGGATCTCCCCTATAAAAGGGGATTGCAAAGTACGATTGGAACACTCCCTTCAATCTCGACTCTCATTGCCACTTAGCCTTGTTGAAATGCCCTCGTACACACCCTTGCCTTGCACAACAACCCTAGTTTTTACCCCTCTCTGTCCTTCAAGGAGACCACCCTTTTTAGCCTCACCACCATACTTACATTAGAATCTCTGTTACATCATTGATCACGGAGAATGGCCGCTCAAAGAATCAACCTTTCCCCTATTCCCAAAGAACAATATGGTGATCCTGAGAACATTAGTACAGGAATTGAGGACCAGGGTATTCAAGAAACAACCAAACAAGTAGACATCAAAATCCTTTCTCACAAGGTCTATAGTTTCGAGGCTCGTTTTGATTGATTAGAACAGTTGCAAACTGAGATGAGGAACAACCTACAACTATTGCTACAGAGGTCAGCCATGCCTAAACATCCTCATTTTGTCCTCGCTGATCCCCTTGTGCCAACACCCCTAGCCGTCCCAGTTCCTTGACCAAGCGACATTCATTGGAAACCGACCACCCATCTATGTCCAACATAGCCCAAAGGACCCAACACTCTACCACCAAGCAAACCCACATGATAGTTTGCAACTCAAGAATAGCTGACACACTTGTTTGCCAAATAGAAATCAAGGAATACATACGAGGCCTAATAGAGGAAAGCTAGAACAAGACACAACCTGCCCTCATGCTCCAGAAGCCTTATTCCAACCGCATCTTGTACAAGTCATATCCCACCAGTTACGCCCCGCCATAGCAATGGCCTCAATTTGATGACTAGAGAGGAAGCCATAGGAGCATGTCAACAAGTCCGAAGATGCACTTGAAGCGTTCGCGTTGGATAAAGATCTGAAAGTCTGGGAGTTCTCTAAGTCCTTGATTGGACTGGCATATTCTTGGTTCCTTAATTTGATAGTCGTGAGTATTGATTCTTGGGTGGAAATTTCAAAGAAGTTCCTGTCTAAGTGGTTCACCCTTGAACAGAGACTAACAATGGCAAACCTCTGCAATACGGTATGGCACACTGGGGAAGATCTCCTGGCCTATGTCATGCACTTCCAAAAGATAATCCATTTAGTCTTCAAGGAATATGCAATTGAGAAAAACTTCGTGGAGTAATGCGTACAAGGAATGCACCTGGCCTACATAATCGAAATCGAGAATGTTGAATTAGAGACATTCTGCCAACTCTAGAAGTGTGCTGAGAGGACAACATAGATAGTAACAGCCCCCGTAACAACAACTGCCACACAAAATCCGCCATACACTAACTTGGAGGTTTATGCAGTAGATTATAGGCCTCACGGCACAAGGGTGAAGTGATTATGATCATGATCAACTCATTACCACCGCCTCAACCAATGTTTGCATGCAGCAAGAGTGAAGTGATTATTATCATGAACAAGCTGGTAAAGGACCGTGTTATCAACCTACCACCACCACCGACCAGGATCGATCCTAAAAAAGATAGGCATAGTCCCCGATGGTGCAATTACCACCAGTCTCCAAACCACGACCTCTTGAACTGCTTCTCTCTTTGATGACTCCTTGCGCAAAAGGTCAAGCTGGATGACTACATCAAAAGAAAGCATGCCCAAGTAGAGACCAACCCCCTCCCTATGCACTCGCAAGAAGGGAGCATCAATGTTGTTGGGATGTCAGGGCATGGTAGTGCGAACATGCTGATCCAGTGATTCAAGAAAATCACTGACCTTCAACAATTCTTTAGTAAACAGGGCATGAAAAACACAGTTTGAAGACTCACGATCAGCTTACTTGTAGAAGCTTTTAGGAAGCCACTAGAGCCGCATTGCGCAGACAAACTTAACATTGAATTCACAATGGAGGACATGATCACAACTAACCTACACCATAATCGTCCCCTATACATAACGACAAAAATAGGTGGATACGAAAAGCAATGGTCACTGATTGACCAAGGGAGTTCCATAAACCTGATATCTGCACACACCCTGAAGTTGATGAAATAATAGTGGTTTCGTCAAAGGCCTACTCATGGAGGTCACAAACTTCAATGGTAATGCGTCCACCACGGAGGGCTCCCTTGTGTTTCCAGTAGCCATTGGGCCCTTCTTCAACAAACAAGAGTTCCAAGTGATTTCAGGAAAGACCACCTATCATGCTCTACTAGGGCGTCTGCTAATACATAGGTTGGTGATAGTCCCGTCCACTTACCATCAATGCATTAAGGCCAAATACAAAGGCAGGACCATCATGATCCCAGCTACCGGTGTCCTGTTTGAAAGATCAAAGCCCACCTACAAGACACAATCTAATACATAGAGCTTGCCAAAGATGGGGAGACCAAGGTAGTGAAAGTGGAAGCACTATGATTACTAGAGCAACCGAGTGAGCCTTCGAGGGTGGCAGAAAGAAAGAAATGGACCAGGTGTGTGTAGATGATCGGCGAGGACGGGAAAACTTATTACACAATAGTCGAGGAATATGAAGAAGAGGATGCCCCGATTGTGAAGAAGTCAACTCTGGAGGTATGAAGGTCGGGTGCATCGGGTGTTGGAGTCGCTATGTGGACAGTAGGAGAGATATATTTGCCTTTCCCTCCTTTTTTTCCTGTTTTTGTACCAATCTTTTGGGTTCTGAGTGTTTGGGAAAATAAATTGCCTTTTGGGCTTCTTATTTCAGAGGAATTTTCTTCCCTACCTTTCAGTTGTGAAACTTTTATGGACAGCTGACATATTTTTAGTATAGCTATTAGCTAGACTATCTTCATAGAAGTTAGTTTCTTCATGTGGTTTCTCATGTTAGCACCTCCTTTCTCCAGCTTGTTGAACAAGATTCCGAAGGACAATGCAATTCAGAATGTAATAAAAAAATCTGTTCAAGGAAATTAATGAATGGTTTTGAGTATTTCAAGGAGTAACAATTTTGAGATAAAAGTTACATACTTGAAATGCGTCTCCTCATTTTCCAATTGTGAAATAAAATATCAAATCATCCCTCAAATTGCTCTATCAGTCTTTATGCATTTTCTTAGCACTTCCATGCAATGACCTTAACTTTAGCTCTTGAGCCTTGAGGTCCTATACATTTTCTTGTGACATAACTGAACCTTAACTTTAGCTCTATCAGTCTTTTTAAAGCAAACAGTGTTGTTGAGCCACCTCCGGTTCCTAAGGTAAGCACAAAAGCATGATCTCCAACTATTAAGGTCATGGGTTCAATCATCAGGTTAAGGCCAAGATATTTGCATATAGTAAATAGGCCCCCTTATAATTTTTACTGTTTACACAAACTACTTCGGTTATATACTATATTCTTTTGAGTTGATTATATTTATATATAATAATTAACATTAATAATCTAATATCCACTAATTAATAATTTAAGGCTGTGTTTGGTTGCAGTACAATTTTATTTGCATTAGTATAAATGTACGAGACTGCAAATAAAAAAAAATGCAAATTCTGGTTTCATTTTATTTTGTGTTTTATTTATACATTAGTATAAATGTATGCAGTACAATTTACTTCATTTGTACTACAATCAAACAAAATAAGCTAAAATTTGAAACAAAAATAGCTCAGAATTTACACTCGAATCATTTGCACTGCTATAGTTTTGATTGGTCAAACAATTTTCATTTGGCGTTGATGTCTGTATACGACTTGACCAAACAATTTTCATTTTTCATTTGGAATCCGCAAAATTGTAGTTATCATATTTTTTTCCTCCTTATTGCTTTGAGTTGTTTCCTCGGGAAATTTTTGCAGACTATTGATATTAATGTGGCTTTTTCTTAGATCAGATTCCCCCTCCAAACTTCGTTATTTAACTTATTCCTATTTAAGTATATTGTTCTGTATGCAGCATTGTGAAAGTTGGAGTTTGGTTGTTTCAGTTCTTCCACTCGATACGCTATCTCTGTTTTTATTTATTTTTTTATTTTTTGGTGGTAGTCCTCGAGACAGCTGAGACTAAACCCTAAGGCTGTATCTCAAGCATCTACACCTATTAACTAATCTAACGAGGGTTCTCAGAGAGATCTTTGAAAGAGTCCTAGATGGCAGTGATTAAACAGATTTAAATCCTTATTCCAAGTGAATACCTTTAAGGGCTAAGTTGAACATATATGGATAGAAATTCTCTTAATAAATTACACACACAAGGCTGAATAGGAGTTCCAAAATTTAATAGCTTGTAGGAGATTAAGTCAGATTATTCTTTATTTCTTTCACCTTAGTGCTGAAGTTGATGGCACATTGATTATAGATAAAGTTCAGTGAATTCATTGCAAAACACATTGGGGAGATGGAAGGCATCTTGTTGGAAGCTGAAACAGGGGCTTTTCTTAGGAAACACCAGGGGTTTTGGTTTTTATACTATTGATCAACGCCAAGTTCTACGCCTTCCTAGAGGACTCTGGTATGTTTTCTTCCCTTTTAGATGCAGTGGTTATTCTTTGTAGTTTTGATTAACAAAGTCAAGTAATTTTAATCACCCCAAAACTCTTCCCTTTTACTTCTTATATCCTATCATATTAATGTTAATAATATGCTCCTACCAGTCTTGTATGTTGAGATTATTCTTTCTACATGGTGGTCGTAGTTTTTATTATCTAATGAATGGTTTTACCCATGAAAATGCTGTGTTGCATGTAGGTAATAAGGTATGTTGTGGAAAAGGATATCAAAAATAATGTTGTATTTGTCTCAAGAAATTATTATTCATTTGACATAATAAGGCGCAGATTCCGTGTTGGATCCCTGAAATGGCTTGCTAGATTGCCTCCAGATCAGTTTAATAAGCTCCAACGCAAGGTAGGAATTCCCAATTTTATTTCTTATTTTCCATACCTTGCCAGTTCTTGGTAATAGTTTTATTCTATCTTGATGAGATTTAACATCGATATTTTAGATGATGTACAAATTTCAGGTTCGACATGGTCCTGGCTTTTATGATTGTAGTTTAATAATGGAAACTGGTGAAGATGGTGGCAGAACTACTGCTGTTGTTCATTTATTTGAGGATGATCAAGGCTTGGCTGTTGGGCAGTTTGCAGCCTTTTACTAAGGAAAAACTTGCATAGAGGCTCTGGCACAATCTTGGAGTGTTGGGATGGCCAAGGCTTCCCTGTCTGTGTAAAGGCTCTTGAAATTGCAAGAATGGAAGATAAATCCAAGCTTGAGAAACCAGTTAAGATTAAGGTCAATCCAGAAAATTCTTGAAAGAGTTCTGAAATTACAGATAAAGTGGAACTTAATGGAAAATCTTTGAATTCAAAAGATACTACCATTAGTAAACAATCATCTCAAGGAATTTTCAATGTAAACTGGTTTCAGAAGCTTAGAGAGAAGTGGTTGTGGATATTCTAATTTTCTAGACTTTCTGACCGTTGAATTCACAATGCAGAGAGAAATATAATCCTTAGTGGTAAATGGAAGTCAATGAAAAGCTCTCCTTGATAATTTAATGACCGTGTTATAATGGTAAATGCTTTGGAGTCTGGGCCTCCTTGGAATTGGTAGGAAGTAGGAACCGAAAAGAGCTGCATGGGAAGATCCTATTAGCATTAATGTTTTGGTCAGGGTCATTGGCATATTGGGATTTTATTACCTAAATTATTGAAATTTGCTTTATTTCCTTAAATTATTCTATACTCAAGTCATGCGTCCCTGGCTAGTTTCTTTTGAAGCAAAAAGTGTTGTTTGTGATGTTCCAACCAAACTCTCTCTTACGAGAAATTGACGATATGTAGTATAACAATCCTGAGTATCTTACGCTAAAGCGAGTGAAAGGTGATGGGATCTGCTCCTCACAAATGGGCGCCTCACATGCACATCCCAATCCAATGCATGATAGGATGTGCGTGTGCGGCGCCTGTGAGGCGCCAGGTGTGAGGAGCAGATCCGGTGTCGAGTGAAAGGGGCTTATTTTTGTTAACAGAGGCCTTTTTTTCAAAAAATTGCTATCACTGTTTCGTTCGTTCCGATTCGGCGATTCCTTCCAGTCTTCCACTCTCTCTTCCCTTTTCCATCTACAGTTCTACACCATCTCTTTGTTCTTACTCTTATTGTCCAGTTAGTGATCAGGGCTTTAGGTTTGGGGTTTGATGCCTCGAGTTCTTCAGATCTCAACCTGCCCGACTACAGCGCACGATAATTTATAGGTTTTAAGTTTTCTTTATTCTTTTTGTCTCCGGTTTGCTTCATATCGATTTGTGTGCTCTCCCATGGCTTCTTCCGGGAATCCTAATCAGCCTGGACCATTTGAAATGCAGAAGTTCTTCAAACCCTCCAATCCTACGCCGCCAAATCCCAACAATATTAACACATCACCATTTCCACCATCTTCTTATCCTCCACCTCCTTCTTCTTATCCTCCGCCCACCGGCCCTTTCTCCTATCCACCTCAAACCACCCTATTCCATCACCATTATCTCCCTTATGGACAAGACCAACTTTCTAACGTGCACCAGCAGAGGCCCATCTCTTATCCCACTCCCCCTTTGCAGCCTCCTCCTCACCTCCCTTCTCCAAACCCTAATCCTGGAGCAAGACTGATGGCTCTACTAAGCACTAACACACCAGCTAATATGGAATTGCCTCCTCAAGCGATACCTTCGCCCTCAACAGTGTCTGCATCGTCTGGCACTTCTGAATTCCCGATGCACATCAACCCTCCGATCTTGCCGGTTATGCTGTCGGCTCCGCCCGTCAACCCGGCGATCCCCCCACCCACCCCTATGCGGTTGCCAAGCAGCAAGCTACCGAAGGGGCGGCATTTGACCGGCGACCATGTGGTGTATGACGTGGACGTAAGGTTGCAGGGCGAGGTTCAGCCTCAGCTCGAGGTCACTCCGATCACCAAGTACGTTTCAGATCCCGGACTCGTTTTGGGCCGTCAGATTGCTGTTAATAGGACGTACATATGTTATGGACTAAAGTTGGGGGCTATACGGGTCCTCAACATAAATACAGCCTTGAGATCTTTGCTTCGAGGTCACACTCAGGTTCATTGTTCTTACGAACTTCTTATCTTCTGCTCTTTATGAGTTGAATTCGAGTCCAAGATATTAATTTGGATTAGCTTCCTCTTCATTACGTTGCTTATGTTTCAGTGTGGTTTCTACGCTATTATTGATGGGAATTGAAGAGTTGTGTTGTTGTTGTTCTCTTAAATTGTTAGCCCCGAGGAGTGATGATTCTATTGTTTTTTTTTTTTTCTTTTTTTTTGATTAGTGAGTGATGATTCTATTGGTTGTCATGTACTTGTGATAATTTTTACTCGATTACTTATGGTTCACCATTCAACTTGATCCCAATGTCAGTAATTACACAAATTGCTTTTGAATTTACTAATTACAAAGAAAAGTCAATTTTATCTCACAGGAAAGAGTGTGATGGAATATTATTGCTTGCATAGTTACTTAACAAAAACAACTGAATTTCATTTTTCTCGCCCAGGTGCTTAGGAAACAACTCCATATCTTTTTGTAATGCAGTTGTTAGATGCTATATGTTTTCATTATCATCTCATGTAAGAATTAGTAGGCACATGTACTTAAATTGCAATAGAGTTTCATTTTTGTTCACATTTGTCTTTTAGGACATACATCATCTTCATGTCAACTTAGAACATCACCACTAAATTGAATACCGGACACTATTCATTAACTATATGGTTCAGATTTTTGTTGCTGTTTTCTTTATATATGTATTTATTTTTATAGGTCTGAGGTTCTTTTCCAATTGATCCAATATACGGACATGATCCTCATGGTATACATATAAGGTTTCTTTGATAACCAATGAATTACAATCTAAGGTTCACAGTTCACATTGATTCTATTGAAACCCGCAAAAAACATAAACCTGAGATCTTGAAGAGTGCTAGTCCTCCATACCCAAGGTTTGTAGTATCAATACACCCGATACACCAGAACATGTATATTGGGTGTTTTGGATGAATCAATTTTTTTTAGTTTCATATTTTTACAGTGGGGTTATAATAATATTATTTAACATTTAAAAACACTATTTTTTTTCAAAAGCCTTAAAATTAACATATTGTGACCTGCTGGAACGATACAATACGAGGCGTATTGTAACGACACTTTACCTTTCATAATCTTTGAAAACTTCTACTCCTGAAGGTTTCCAACCTTTTATTTCCATTTTTCTTATGAACTATTACTTGGACTGATTACCCACTACCTCTCTGATAAATCCCATGGTCCTGATTTGTATAACTAAGAGATGATTGTTTTTTTTTTCTAATAATACATAGAAATTTCATCAACGAAATTGATATTACATAACATTAGGTGAAAAGCTTTCACCACAAGTAGGTCAAGGTAATACTCTGAGAGCTGAAGTCTTAGCTCTATGATGGGGTGGAGATGAAGACTGCGAAGAAACAAAATCTTTTTTTTTTTTTTTTCTTGAGGAATCTGGGATTAGGGATTGGTTAGCCTTAAAAATTTGAGAATAGAAGAAACAAAGTCTTAGCTCTACTGTGCTTGTTTTAGAAGAATATGTAGGGTGGTTCCTGAGTTGGATTGGTGGCGCCATTACCACTAGAAGAAATTTAAATTGGAAATGTTTGAAGGCTGAAGGTGCTAGAAGATATGTGGCTGAAAGAAAAGAGAATGGCAAAGGGAGGTTCTTAGTCCTGTCAGAGTACTTTGGGACTGGATGGTACGGAATTTGTTTGTTTTCTGGAGGGTTGGAGAAGTTCAGGGTGGGGAGAATTGTTTTTGGTGCTTTAGGATTTTCTCTCAAACATAGGGTTAAGAAACAAGGCAGACTTGGCACCCAATCTTAAAGGAAGTTAACCAAGATAAAAAAATGGCTGTTGAGGAGCAATTGTTCATTGTAGGTGACAATGAGCTGAACTTAAGTGAGTCTAACACAAGGTTTCAAGGGTGTCCAACAGAATGAATCGACCCCCACCCCCAAAGAGCCTTTATTATATTATGTGTATTTGCATACTAATGGTCTTGGCAAAATGTTGGTTGTTCAAGGAAAGGAAAGTTGGGAGAATGCCTTGGTCATCTTGGCTAAGCATGAAGTGGGGGATTGGAGTGGTAGGGGATTCCATCAGTAGACACTAGACACTTTAAGTTAAAAGGGGCCATTAATAATCACTCCCTTTTGTCTTTAGTAATCCTCGAAAAGAAAGTTTGAATGATGCTTGGTGAGAATCCTGCAAAAGTTTTGATGAATATAGGTGTGGTTGTTCACCCCAAGGCATTTAATATGGGGTTGGCATGTAAAGAAAGAGAACATGTGTCTACTCTTATTGCATAGGTTTTAATAATTTTGAGGGTGAGCTCAAATTAGGGTTCAAGAAATTGAATAGTCATGTGGTTATTGGTGGTCCGGGTTGGGTATTAAGTTTGGAGTCAATGGCTCAAACCCAAGCACATGATAAATTAAAATCTCATGTGGGAGATAATTTAGACAGTATGCTTGGACTTAAGCTTAGAACAAGTAGCTTTGGGCCCACAAGTTTTGGTTCAAGGGTCGATATGGATTGTTTGGAGGTGATGTCATTTGGTAGACCTAAAAACCATGTGATACATGGGAAGGAAGTTTTGGGAGTTGGAAATTTTGGTCTTTCTTCGTCCCTTTCAACTTAGGTTGAGGGAGGGGGTGTTGAGGTGAATGAAAATAAGGCAGTGGTCAAGTTTGTTGAATCTACAATGCTGGATAAAGATGGCTTTCTTTGGTGGATAATGAAATATACCTATGGAAAGAAGATCGAGTCTCCAAAAGAAAAAGATGGTGGTTCGGCTGATGAGGCTTGTAATGTTTTGATGAGCATTGACCAATGTTTTAAAAGCGAAAGGCGCAAGGCGCAAGGTGAGGAGCACGCCTTTTTGAGGCAAGCCGCACATCTTTTTGAAAAATCAGAAAAAATGAGAAAATTGATGGATATAATTAAAAAAATATATACCTAAGCTTCAAATTAAATTAAATGATTAACAAACAACCTATTAATATGTCAAATAACAACAAAAATCTGAAATAATCAAATAAAAACATCTCAAGTTCTCAAATACTCAACAATCAACATTAAGTTCAAGACTTCAAGCAAGTTGCAAGCCATTAATGCAATACAATCACATAGAGTTAGAGTCATGCCATAGGCAATTTTCTTTCAAATAAGGAGATAGACAATTTTCTTTTAAAAAAAGACAGATTATAGACATAGAGTCATAGACAGTTTTCTTACAAAAAAAGAAGAGTTATAGACAGTTTTCTACCCAAAAAATGAGTAAGACAATTTTCTACAAAAAAAAAATCATAGACAATTTTCTATATAAAAAAAAGAGTCTAGGGTTTCAACCATTCTTCAAGACTCAATAAGCATCCTCTTCATCTTCACTTGGAATTTCAACTTCATCTTCATTGTCACCTGACTTGTAGTCATCAAAATCCTCTTCCATTTCTTCTTCAACTTCAACGCCAACTTCTTCCTCCTCTTCTTCATCTTTCAATTGAAGCTGTCTTGGTCTTTTTTCACTAGCTTTTGTTGCTCTTACTTTAGAAGTTGAAGCTCTAGACCTTGTACCTTAGTGGCTCTTCGACTCCCGAAGCATGAGCAACATCTCCCCATGTTAGTGTATCACCATTAAACACCAAATCAGCTTTTGCACCATCTTCATCACGTTCTACGTCCCCCATTAACCATTCATTACTCTCATCTACATCTTTTAATGAAACAGGCTCAATGGTTCTACGTGAGTCAAAACTTTCTTTAAGCATCTGGTTGAACTTAACAAATACCAAGTCATGTAATCGCTTCTGATCCAACCGATTTCTTTTCTTAGTATGAATATGTTAATTCAAAAAATTAAATAAGTGTGAATTATCAAAAAAAATTAAATAAGTGTAAATTTAAGATAGTTTATCCAAAAAATGGAAGTATTCTAGTGTAGTAGTTTGGCATACATGCTCAAATACGCTCCAATTTCTCTCACATTTTGATGCACTACATGTCAAACTTAGAACTTTCACTGCAATCTTTTGTAGATTTGGGGTAGAAGCACCAAATATGGTGCACCAATCAGCTAAAAAGTATAAATGTTAACTGAATTACTGATTAGGCTAACTAAAAATATTAAGAATATAAGATATTATATTAAATCAATGTTATTATTTACCTAGTGCTTTAATCTTCCTCTTGGAAATAGCCATATCAAAACCAAAAATTCCTTCTGCATTCTTGTGCCTGGTTATTTCATCAGTGATTACACTTCTCTTGTTATTGTCCTTTTCAAGCATCTCAATTTTAAAAAGCTGTCATAACCTCTTCATCAAACACAATTCTCTCTTGATCATAATAAAATTGTGATAACTAGCAAGGTTCAAAATATTGATACGCTCAATACGCCGGTATGGGCGTATCGAGCGAATCGATACTCCTTTTGGTGTTTTTTTTTTTTAAATTTTTTTGCCAACTGGTTCAGGGGAGCCGTTTTAGGTCTTCGCCACACCCTGAACTGGTCAGACCACTGATACACCCACTGTAGGGGCGTATCGGTGGGGTGCCGGAACGATACGTATCGGCCCACACTCTGAACTGGTCAGCCCACCGATACACCCACTGTANGATACACCCACTGTAGGGGCGTATCGGTGGGGTGCCGGAACGATACGTATCGGCCCACACTCTGAACTGGTCAGCCCACCGATACACCCACTGTAGGGGTGTATCGGTGGGGTGCTGGAACGATACGGGCCGATACGTGTTGATACTTTGAACCTTAGTAACTAGCTGCATGCAATGGTTGGTGGAGTTGGCATTCCAACCTCTTATCAATAATTTTAATAATGTCTTCATATTTTTCTTTCCTTCCACCAAATGCTTTGTCAATGGCCTCCTTTTCCCTGTCCATAGCCTCATAAATATAACCCATAGAAAGCTTGTTTTCACGGTCCACCAACCTTAATACACAAACAAGAGGACCACACACTTTAAGAGTAAAGATGGCATTATTCCAAAATGTGGGCATCATGACTATCTCCCCTACTCTTTTCCCTTTTGCTTCTTTTATCCATTTGCTATCATTCCATTCCTTTGAGTTAAACAAATCTCTCAAATTCTTCATTTGCTTGTATATACTCTGCAATGTGAGAAAGGAAGTAGCAAAATGGGTTTTTGTTGGCCTAATCAATTCTCTCTGATTTGTAAATTTCCTTATTAGGTTCAATAAACTTGGATTATAGATATACCCCGTAAGTGCAATTTTCCTCTCAATTGTTCTCTTCATAGTAGGCACAACCTCCCAATGTCTTTTAATATCAAGTCCAAACAATGGGCAGCACATGGTGTCCATGTCAGATGAGGATGCTTTGCCATCAAAAACTTCCCTAGTAATACAAGAAAACAATTCAAGAAAAAAGAACTTAAGAAATATGACTTTAACATGTCATAAGACTAGAGAAAAGTTAAATGGAAATAATAACAAAGTATAAAACTCACCGGCTAAGACACAATTTGATGCATTGTCAGTAATAACTTGGAGAACATTTTTCTCACCAATTCTCTCCACCATCTTGTCAAGCAATATAAATAACCTCTTAGCTTTTTTTACATCACTTGAAGCATCAATGCCCTCTATAAACATTGTCCCAGCATGACTATGGACCACAAAATTTATGAGGGTCCTATCCTTTCTATTCGTCCACCCATCAGACATAAGAAAGCAGCCCCATTTTTCCCAAGACTTCTTATGGTGTCGAAGCAATGTTTCGTATAATCAACCTCCTTCTTCAAGAAAGGAACTCACAACTCATGGTAACTTGTGATTTTTAATCCCAGACCAAATTGCCCTATTGCCTCTACCATTGCTTCAAAACTTTTCAAGCGTATGGTATTTAAGGGAATACCGGTTTGATAAAACCATCTAGCAATGCGTATGCATACTTGCTCTTCTTTATTATACACATCACTAATAATGGTTTGCTTCATCTTTTTTGGTTCTCTTCTCAAATTCACACTTTGGTTGGCAAAATTTCCTATTGGCAAATAACAAAATGCAATTTGCTACTATCAATACTCGTATTTGTGAACTTATTAGACTTCGGAAATAAATAAACTATTCTACTTGATAACAACACAAATAAATAAACTATTCTACTTGATAATGAGAAAAACTGAACTGTTTTAATGAGAAGAACTGAAAAAAAAGGGGCAGAGCCCCTGTTTTTGGGTAAGAAGCATGACTGCAAGTCTGCAAGTATTTGAAGAAAGAAGAATGGGCAGTTTTAATGAGAAAAACTGAAAAACAATGGGGCGGATCCCTTGTTTTTATGAGAAAAACTGAGAAAAAGGGGTGGAGCCCCTGTTTTTGTACAAGAAACAAGTCTGCAAGTCTGCAAGTATCTGTAGAAAGAAGAAGAAGAAGAAGAAGAAGAAGAATGGAGCTCCACCCCTGATTTAACATTCAAAACAATAAGAGAAAGGGTGGAGCCCTGTTGAAGAAGAAGAAGAAGAAGAAGAAGAAGAAGAACCTCAACAAAAAAAAATAAAAATGATCCAAAATTCGGATCTAGTGGCGGTAGCTGTCCGGGAAGACAAAATACACGCTTTCTCCCTCTGTTCAGCCCTCGAACCCCTCGAGACAGCTTAGCCTTGAACTGGACGAATTCAGATCTGCAAAACACACAAACAAACAAAAATTAAATCTAAAAGATTGTTAGAATAAAAATAACATAAAAGAAAATAAAGAAAACGAAAGGGATGGCTAATCAAATCCAATGGCGGTTGTTGCAGATTGGCTAGATTGCTTGCAGGAACCCCTCTTGACAAGATCTGGGTGTCCTTCCCTTCTACAACCCTTGAACTCCTCAAGAAACCTTAGCCTTGTGAATTAAGTGAATTGACCAACCCCTTCTCCAGGGCCCTTGGGGTCCTTTTTATAGAGAAGGGTGGACAAAACTGGGATTAGAGAGAAAGAGAGGGGCAACTAGTGGGTTTATGCAGAAAATGGGCGCCTTTAGGGTTTAGGAATGGAGGGTTAGGATTAAACTAGAGGGATCCTACGGCTAGAGTGAAAAGGAGAGGGCACCTATAAGTATGGAGGGTTGGGATTTAAGCTCCTAGGATTGAATGGTGGAGATTAGGGGTTAGGTGGCGCCCTAGGGTTAGAATGCTAAAGAGATGGCGCCTTGGAATGGACGGTGGAGATTGCAAGGTGATGATCTAAGGGTATGAGAGGTTGCTAAGGCTTGGATGGTTGAGATTAGATGTTAGGGAGGAGTGGAAGGTGAAGATTTAGCAGTTAGGGGTGGCTAGGGTTTGTTAGAGGTGAAAAGATTGAGTGGGGAGGCGCCCTACGGTTTGCTAAGGAGAGGGGGGTATGCTAATACAGTAGGTGGGGCGCCTTTCTGGGTTTAGCAGATAGGAGGCGCCCTCCTGTGCTTAGTTTTTCACAGAAACACCCCCTCTCTCAGTTGGAATTCTCACTAGCTTCCCAAAATCTGTAGAAAACTCTGTAAATTTCCCAGTTTTTACCCAGAATTTGCACAGGGACCCTCAAAGGTTACAACATTGAATTTAACCGGAAAAAGGGTATAGATTAGTTAGTCTAAGGTCTAAAATACCCCTAAAATGATGCCCTTAAGGCATCAAAATACAGAGTTATCATTACCTCCCAACTTAACCATTGCTAGCCCCTTAACAATGCAGCCTTAAAATTACACCGAGTAAAGAGATCATTCCCATTGCAAGATCATCCCTGACAAAATTAGCCAAGTATCCTGATTCTAGAATTCTCAAACTTTGTATAGATCAGTATTGGGTTTAAGGGGTAAAACCATCCTGCTTTGAACATTACAAAAACTTGGCTTAAAAATCTTTGGGTTTAAGGGGTAAAACTATCCTGCTTTGAACATTACAAAAACTTGGCTTAAAAATTTTATATACCATTCCATTTGCAGACTATCTCGATAAGTTGAGATTGATTTTTAAAATCAGGCGGGTATTCTTCTTATCATTTCTGACAGTGGATTTCTACCCCTGAACTTGATATGCACACACATTTTTATTGCTACTTTGCACCGTTTGACACGAATCTCGACACTTGACTTAGGTGAAGAGACCCAATTACTAAGTGTTAAGTGTCTTTGGCATTCCCTTTCCCGTTTGACGCGAATCTCGACACTTAACTTAGGTGAAGAGACCTGGTTACTAAGTTTAGGGTGTCCATTGACCTTTTATTCTCTCTCTCTCTCTCTCTCTCTCTTTTTGCTGTGTGTAAAATTCAGCATTGTTCGGGGTAGTCCACTATCTCTATTAATTTGAAGAATTTTTTGTTTGATTTCTCAATCTTTCTCTTCTTATCTTTACAGGGGCAAACTTGGGAGTATATTCAATTTCTAAACGGTTTCGACAACATTCAAACAAGACCAATTTAACTCTTGTCACTTGCTACCAATCTCTACAAAATTCAATATTCTTTTATCAGTTTCCTCAACTTTTTCAATTCGGGAATCTCTTTTAATGGAAAAAATTTTAAAATTTTCAATGAAAATTTTAGTTCTGCATTTCTAAAGGCTTCTCTCGTGTTATTGTTATTTTTATTATTATTATTTTTTTCTTTTCTTTTCCTTACCCCCCAACTTAAATGCCATTGTCCCCAATGGCATGACTATAATGATACAAAGGGACTTGGGCCAAAGGGAACAATCAAGAGGATTTTTCCCAAGGGGTTCAAGGTCTGCCAACTGGTCTTGAATAAAAAAAAAAACAAAAATTCTAATCCTAAAAGCAATTGAAAACCACGTTGGGTTGCCTCCCAACTAGCGCTAAGTTTAATGTCTTCAGCCAGACGCATTCACTCACCTCTCACATCTACACTTTCAGACTCGCTTTCTTCTTTACACAGACAGGGCTCAGATTGGGCTAACCAAAGGGTAGACAGGGCTCAGATTGGGCTAACCAAAGGGTAGACAGGGCATCTACAAGGTCGTCCACTACATCTACCTTGAACTCATCTTCCCTTAGGTTTGGATACTTAGTGGCACTAAATACATTTAATCGGACTTTCTGCTCTCCAAATGAAATGTCCATTTCTCCCGATTTATAGTTGATGTTTGCATTGGCAGTTGATAGAAACGGATGTCCTAAGATTATTGGGTTATGGTTCAGTTCCTCGGTTGGGGTCATGTCTAGGACGATAAAATCCAATGGGAAGTAACAATCCTCTACTCTGAAAATGACGTCCTCAATAACACCTCGAGGAGTCTTAACTGACTGATCGAGTTGCAGAATTACCGGGGTAGGTTTTAACTCGCCGATCCTGAACCTTTCATAAATAATAGAGGGGAGCAGATTTACACTGGCCCCAAGATCCAATAGGACTCGATCGAAAATGATTCCAGAGATGACACAACTTATTAGAGGAGCACCAGGGTCTTCCATTTTCTGGGGGAGTTGGTTTAGGAGAACCACACTAACATCTGCCGAGAGAATCACTTTTTGTGGGGCTGATCGTGGTTCTCTCTTTTGAGTACATAGCTCTTTCAAGAACTTGGCGTAGGCCAGGAAATGTTGGATCGCGTCGAGGAGAGGGATGTTAATATGGACTTGCTTGAATAACTCCTTGATCTCCTCGTTGCGAGTCTATTTCGTCTTTCGCAACAGCCCGACTATGAGTGCAGTTGGAAAGGGAACTACAGGTCGGTTCACTATAGGTTCTTCTTCTAAATTTTCCTTTCCTTTTTCTCCCCCCCGAACTTACGGTCTTCTTGCTCATTTTCTTCTTCATTGATGTTTTCAAATTTCTTTTTCTCATACGGGTCCTCTAAAATCCTCCCACTCCTTAAGGTCGTAATAGCCTTGGCATTTTCAAACTAAGGGTTCTTAGGAGGTGGTTGAACTTGTTGTGGAGGAAAACTCGGTGGCTAATTTCTAGGATTCGCAACCGGTTGACTCAGTAGTTGTCCTACTTCTCTCATCGCATTGGCTTCGGCTAGCTGTCCTATTTGGCTGTCTAATCTAGCGATGGACTGCTACTGAGTTAGAATTAGCTGCTGAAGCTGCATGAATTTGTCATCAACTGTATTGGTTTGAGGAGGTTGTGGGTAAACTTGATCAGGTTGGACCGGCTGGTTCCTAGGGTAAGTCTGTTGGAATTGGCTCTGCACTTGTGGCCTCTGAAATTGCTGGGCCATGGAGTTAGATGGATGGTACTGCTGGGACTGTGTTAGGTTGATGTGTCCTCCAAGAAAAGTTAGGGTGATTTCTTCACCTAGGGTTGTAAGTATTTGAAAATGGGTTATTATTAGCCCTCGAGAAACTCTGGGCTGCCTGAACCTCTGTTATTGGATAAACGGCGGAAGCTAGGCCGCCGTTGGACAATCATCAACTTGGTGGGCTAGGCTGGCACAAATGGAACAAACTTCAGGATAAGGTGTAGATGGGCCCGGTTGCTAGTTATAGGTGAAGAATTGATCAAGCTTTTGGGCTAGAAGATCCACCTTGTCTAGTTTTCTAGTGATTGCATTCAGGTCCATTCTTGCCTCGGGCTCTATACTGTTCCCGACTTTGTAGAGCTCTGCCCTCTTTGAGGGTCCCATCGACCTCTCATAGGAATATAATGATGCATTGTTGATGGAATTTTTACTCAATGTTTTGAAAAGAGCATACACTTCATCCTCACTTTTACTCATAAATGCCCCCCCACAGGATGCATCTACCATTTGCCTATATTGATTAGTCAAACCTTCATAGAAGGCTTGGACAATTTGCCACTTGGATAGGCCATGGTGTGGGCACTTTCTCAACAACTCTTTCATTCTCTCCCAAGACTCGTGAATTTGTTCACCCAGTGTTTGGGTGAATCCAGTGATGGATCTTCTCATGGTGTTGGTTCGTCCTATAGGGTAGAACTTTCCAAGGAATTCTTGCTGCATTTTTGCCCAAGTTCTAATAGGTCTCCCTATAGTTCCCAACCAGTGCTTGGCTTTGTCTTTCAAGGAGAAGGGGAAAAGAGTTAATCTAAGGGCATCATCATTAAAGTTTTGGATCCTTACAGTGGAACAGATTTCCAGAAACTCATCTATGTGTTTGTATGGGTCCTCACTCGGGTTCCCATAGAAAGAGGGGAGCATCTGGATTGTGCTTGATTTAATCTCATACTGCAAGGCTTGGGTATCTGGCAATTGTATGCAAGATGAAGGGTTATACTGGGTTGGAGTGAAATACTCTTTCAGCTTTTTGGGCTGCTCATCATCGTTCCTGGCCATTTGGTTGCGTTGCTGGTGATGGAGGTATCTCTCTATCCCGGCCATTAGTCAGTTTAAGGTCTAAATTACCCCTAAAATGATGCCCTTAAGGCATCAAAATACAGAGTTATCAGAAACCCATCCATGCCATTCTTCCTTGTTTTCTACCTTTTGTCAGGTATAACTCGTGCTCTAGAAACATGGTTAGGTTCTGGGAACACATGTGGGTGGGGGACGCACCACTTAAAGACCAACTTCCTTCCCTTCCCTTTCTAGGTACAAAAACTTGATTGCCTCGTCATCTATTGGTCCAGGGTTTGAGCTTAATTAGGATTTGGGTTTTAGACGAGGTCTCAGAGATTCGGAGTTGGAGTTGGTATGGTCCTTGGTTTAGGTACTTCAAAAGGTCTTCTTAGAACCGACAAGGGGGATTCTTGGATTTGGACACTTTCCTCTTCTGGCTCTTTCAGTTGTGCCTCTTTTTTCAATGCCTAACTCAACCCTCTCTTTCTCTTGCCATTCCCTTTCCTTCTAAAGAAGTGTGGGGAAGACTGGTCCCACCTAGGGTCTGTGCTCTTTGCCGAGAAATAGCTTTGGAACGAATTAATACTTGTGATCAACTTCAAAGAAAGAAGCCTTTTTGGTGCTTGTCCCCGAACTGGTGTACCCTTTGCAAAGCCAATGGTGAATCTTTCTCTCACTTATATCCTGCCCTTTTATTTCATCTATTTGGGAGTGGTTTCTCTCTTTATTTGGTTGCAGATGGACTCCCCTGTCAAGCATTTGAAGCCTCTTCATTTATTCAGTTGGTAGCTGGATCAAAAAGAGGGGAAAAATCTTGTGGAGGTGCACTAGAGCAGCGGTTTGTTGGACAATTTGGGAGGAAAGGAACCAAAGGCTATTCGCTGAAAAAGAAAGAAACATGGACACAATTATAGAAGTGATTACTTTGAGGGTAGCATGGTGGGTAAAGACAATGGACCTATTTGATGATGCTCCAATAGAGACCAGAGTAAACAATTGGTAGGAAATAACAGTCTTAGTGCCAAGTAGAATCAATGTCCATCCTTTGTGGCACCCCTTGATGGAAGGTTTTATCAAACTCAACTTTGATGGGAGCATTGAAGGAAATCCAGGGCTATCAGGGGTTGGTGGTATTTTTAGATTGGAGGCAAGTTCAGTGATAGCTCTTTTTTTAGGTCCAATTGGAGTTGGGGATTCATTGAAAGTAGAGATTTTGGCTCTGTTGGAGGGAGTGAAAAGCGCTAAGGAGCTGTGATGAGAATGAAAATTGTCATATCTTTATCCCTTAATATTCAGTCTTTTATACTTATTTAGTGCTTAATTGGACTCACTATTCTTATATTTCGATTTAGGGCACGAAAGGAAGCATTAGGTGAAAAATAAGGCTAATCGGGTAATTTTGCACAGTTTCGGCGCCGCGTGGTAATTTGGGCATAACTCTCCCATCCAGACTCCGATTGAGATGATTCAAGATGCATTGGAAAGATAAGGAAAATCTCTACAACTTTCATGTTCTGAGTTTTGATAGATTCAGATTGCATCGAGGTCAAAATCGGGCCCGAAGTCTGCAAATTCGCAGAAAAGCCCAATTCCCAGAGAGCCCCAGATTGTAGCAAAGCCCAATTTGCAGAGAAGCCCTAGTTTGCTGGAGAAGACCAGCTCAATTCAGCATGCAGTAGTAGGGCCCACTCATCATTCTTAATAGAATTCGACTAAGAGTCTTAATCAGATCTGATTTTTATTGTAATCTTATAGAAAGAAAAGAGTTAGAGTCCAACTTAGTTAAGAGTTTCTATTTAGAGATAAGGATAAGATTAGATCTGAATTAGGAAATAGGACTTTCTATTTTTGAGAAAGAGAACTCCTAAGAGGAGCTGAAAAATGCTCCCTCCTAAGGCTATGTAAAAAGGGGGGC
>NW_010729148.1:1406894-1421747 GCF_000365185.1 Nelumbo nucifera | reverse complement strand
TTGTCTCCAAGATTGAGTGATGCCTCSTTGCTAGTCCGCCCCCCTTTTTACATAGCCTTAGGAGGGAGCAGTTTTCAGCTCCTCTTAGGAGTTCTCTTTCTCAAAAATAGAAAGTCCTATTTCCTAATTCAGATCTAATCTTATCCTTATCTCTAAATAGAAACTCTTGACTAAGTTGGACTCTAACTCTTTTCTTTCTTTAAGATTACAATAAAAATCAGATTTGATTAAGACTCTTAGCCGAATTCTATTAAGAATGATGAGTGGGCCCTAGTACTGCATGCTGAATTGGGCTGGTCTTCTCCAGCGAACTAGGGCTTCTCTGTGAATTGGGCTTTGCTGCGATCTGGGGCTCTCTGCGAATTGGGCTTCTCTACGAATTTGCAGAGACTTCGGGCCCGATTTTGACCTCGATGCAGTCCGAATCTATCAAAACTCAGAACATGAAAGTTGTAGAGCTTTTCCTTATCTTTCCAATGCGTCTTGAATCATCTCAATCGGAGTCCGGATGGGAGAGTTATGCCGAAATTACCACGCGGCGCCGAAACTGTGCAAAATTACCCGATTAGCATTGTTTTTCACTTAATGCCTCATTTCGTGCCCTAAATCGAAATATAAGAATAGTGAATCCAATTAGGCACTAAATAAGTATAAAAGACTGAATATTAAGGGATAAAGATGTGATAATTTTCATTCTCATCAAGCTGAATATAAACAGGTTGGTTATTGAAGGAGATTTGCAAATGGTGATTGGCTGGATAGAGAAGACAAATGATGGGTTATGGACATGCATTAATGAACGAAGGCAATTCAAGTGGTTAACTCAAGGAATGGATGTGTGCGTCTAGTGGGTTAAAAGATGTGCCAATTCATTTGCATATGCTTTGGGCTGCACTGTAATTTTCCTTTTGGGGGTGATGTAAGAGGGTTTACCTCAGCCCACCTTTGTATTGAAATCCTTTTCTTAATTAATGAAGGTTTTCTGTTACTGATCAATATATATATATATATACATACCTATATTTAAAGTTTGGAGGCCTGGAAGACCAACATGGCATTGCCTTGGCTGTCTAGAGCAGTGCCTGGGGTGTCGACTGTGCTGGGCCCAGGTTGTGCCTCTTACAATAAATGCTAAGCTTGGCCAGGCCCAGCCCAGCCCATCCCATGATCACCCCTGAGCCCGATTAGGAAGACCCAAAATAATCCAAGGAGTGGAACCTAAATCTTCTATGTTTACAACTTTGAATTCAAAATGAGCTAGAGAATCAATCCATGATAGGGATCATAAATCCTGATCAACTTGTTTCTAGACCTTACTCTACTATCTTTGGAGATATACCTATTTCTTTCTTTCCAAATTGTCAAACAAACTGCAAATGGAATCACATTCCATAGGACTTTTGCCTTCTCTCCTCTGATTCTTGGCCATTTAAAGAAAAATTTTCCTTGTAACAATGAAACTGTCTTTTAAGGTTAAATAGAGAAAAAATGTTATTATCAAGTGATGAGTTTGTGAAGGGCCATTGCTTGGTATAATTGTAAAATCTTGGCTGACAAGTGTGAGAATGTGGGTTCGAATTTGAGTGCATACTTTGTGCTAAAAAATGCCAAAGGTTTGGTCATATCCAATCCACCCTTCCCAAGACCCCAGGACCAACTTTGGGTAATAGTTTGCAAGAAATAAGAGAGAAACAGAAAGTTGAGGGAAAATTCTTAAGGATTCTAGTGAACTAAGACCTGATATGGCACATCATTTTAAGATCGTGATAGTGATGGCATTGTGAGGACTGAGGAGTGATTGGAGAGGGACTGTAAAAAAGCATTTGGAGGGGACTATTGTTTTTGAGATTCTGAGTTGGATGGTGTGTGTTTTGGTATTGGTATCATGCAGAGAAGCCAATGAGTTGCTTGGTATTGGTATCATGGTTAAGTGCTATGAGCAAGTGCATTTCCTTTTTCATTTGCAAGACAGTTGTTTATGGCATCATATTATCTGCCCCATTTCTCCTAGGCATCTGTTTTCATTATTAATACTGTTTTTGACAGTGATAAAAGGTGCGCCTAGGCGCACGGGTGAGGTGCATTTCAGGGTAGGCGCCTTGCCCAGGTCCTAGGCGCAGCCCTTTCAAAAGGCGCACGCTTGGTGTTCCTTGCACCTCAGCCCAGGCATGCGCTGCCTTTTGAACCTTTCATGAACCCCCTATTTTGTAATGTTGTTCATTCATTCATCTTAATAAAATATCTTCTTAAAAAGCAATAAAAACTATAAAGTCATTATTTTTTGTGTGAGAACTAAGAATTTAAGACCAAACGTGGACTTGTTTGGGCTTGCCTCGAGGGGCGTGGCACAAAGGTGACTTGTAGAATCAGGAATGTAATACGTTTTACATCACATTAGCTACTTGAAGTAATGCAATTGAGAAAAAAAGAGATTGTGGGTTTTATATGCTTGAAAATGATTTATATATTTGATTTTATTTTTAAATTCTCATTTGAATATGCTTTACATGTTATATTTATGTATTTATTAGATAATAGGTTTTTAAAACATTTATTTTAAAATTAAAGTTTATATTTTTATGCGCCTTGGTTAAAAAGGTGCGCGCCTCGCCTTGTGCCTTGCACCTCAGGTGCAAATTGACCCCTGTGCCTTTTTTGTGCCTTGCACTTTTAAAACAATTTTTTTTGATGTAATCTATGTGATCTGTGACCTATAGAATGATACTGCAACAGTTATATTCATATGCTTTATGATTCTTCATCTCAACTTGTTTTACTATTTGATTGAGGGTTCTAGTTATCACTCTTAGTTCCGGGATGGTTTGACAGTTTACTGACTAAAACCCTGATCTTCCTTACCTTTTCATTTTAATAATATTTTTGAATATGGGGGTTCTTCCATGTAACGTTCCTTTTGATTCTTTGGTTAGTTAAAGATTCATGTTTTGTGCTCCTAGTTGAACCTGGTAATGTTATTGTAGGAAATGGTTTCTTTGCATGGTCCTGCTAATTTCAACTGCAACATTCTCGTCTCCTCACCTGCTTTTACATAATTGATTTATGTAATGCTGACATGTGCACAAGAGCACAAATTTTCTCTGTACTCATAGAGAACACTGTTAATATTTTGTGTTCTGCAACATTGTAGAAATGCTTTTTTTCTCAGTCCTAATTTTCTTGAAGGCCTGAACCTTTTCATTGATAATTTTCTGCTTTCCTTTCCATCAGAGGGTTTCAGACATGGCTTTTTTTGCTGAGGATGTTCATCTTTTGGCCAGGTTGCTCCTTGTTTGTGCTCTTCATTTCCTTGATCTGGTTGTTATTGGAGATATTCTTACTTGCTTTTCTGCAGTGCGAGCATAGATGGGAGAGTTTTTGTATGGAAGATTAATGAAGGTCCAGATGAAGAAGATAAGCCACAAATTACAGGAAAAATTGTTATTGCCATTCAAATACTTGGAGAGGGGGAATCAGTACATCCACGAATCTGTTGGCACTGTCACAAACAAGTAAAAGTTTGACTCATAATGTGAATTTTCTAGAAAAGATTTGTAATCTTAATTTGAATCTTCTACAGGCATGGAATTACTGGGAGTATGCACTTGTTATCATTGTTTTAAAATACAGGAATGAGGCAAAGTGCTAGGATTTTCTGATGCGAGGTATAAACCTCATGGCATAAAGCTTAAGTCTCATGAGATCTCATTATTTAAGGAAAAAATTTCAACTAAAATTAGAAAAAGTGTAGAGCTATACAAAAAGGACTGTGTTTCTATCTATGATCCCATTAAACCATATACAGATTTTTCTATACTATTACTTATTAAAAAAATTCCATTTTACATGCTTCTTTTTTGATAGATCCATTCACATACTTTTTAACTATTAATGATATGGAGTATTAGTATTCATGCAGTATTCAGTGTTGTGTTGAGTGCATATCACGTTTGGTACTTGTACACTAGGCATGTATAGGTATCTAGGTATCATAGATTTCTATATGAGAAAAATATACATATTCATCATTTAAACAAGGACTACAGAGTAGTAAGAGTTTTCTTGCAAGCTCTTTTAGAATATTAGGAAGTTCTTGATGTAAATAAACACAAGCTGCAAACCTTTGAATTCATCTTTAAGTAGTTTTTATTATAAGAACCATATTCAACTAATATATATGTAAAGATGCAAACATGGTTGATGTGCATTAAGCTTTTAGGTGTGAGCCTCCTAGCTGATCTTTAAGTATGTTTTCCTTGAGTTTTGTCTCAAGGTGAGCCTGAAGGCAAGGTTTTAAATATTGATACAGGCTGATATGCCGGTAGGTGCACCATTGGGTGCTTTTATTTTATTTTTATTTTTTTTAAACCAGTTCAGGGGGGTTGGTTTAAGGCCCGTCTACCCCCTGAACCAGGTCAGATCCCAAAACACATACTGTAGGGGCATATCGGTGGGTCACTGATACAATACAAATTGGCCAATACGCTCCGATATGTTGCAGAGTTTTAATCCTTGCCTGAAGGCATAAGCCTCAGATGCTTTTTAGAACATCTTGTTAGTATATCCATATTTTTATTGAAGCTTCAAGTAACTTATAAATCCCCTAACAAGTTATCTCTGCACAATGTTGCACAGGAAGTTCTAGTAGTTGGTATTGGAAAGCGTGTGCTGAAAATTGATATGACCAAAGTTGGAAAAGGGGAAATATTTTCAGCGGAGGAACCTCTTAGATGCCCCATTGACAAACTGATTGATGGAGTACAGTTGGTTGGTAAACATGATGGAGAGGTGACTGAGTTATCAATGTGCCAGTGGATGACTACTCGTTTGGCTTCAGCATCAATGGATGGCACGGTTTGTATTTGTCCTAATCATTTTTCTGTTCTTAGATATCCCCCATTCCCTCTTTTTGTATGATGAATGACCCAAGTCAATGTCTAGAAACTGTATGACTGCTTGTAGATTGTGGAAGTGTTATTCTACAAAAAGTAGTTAACCAATGCTTGGTAGAGAGTTTTGTTGAATCTATTTGTTAACTCATTCGGTGAGTTAACTTATCTAACAATTTTTTTTGTTGGTAAATTGGGATCAATCCTGCAACCCATCGATTTCTATGCAGAATGGGAATAATTATTAATAATTTGTGTTAAGACAAGTTTAAAAAATTCCAGATATCTAAATTTCATTACCTGGTGGACTTTCTGTGAACTTATTATTTCCTGTATTTGAGAGTCAATGAAATATGTTTTTTATTGTTTACTTTGTTCTAACCCATCTTCTGCAACAGGTAAAGATATGGGAAGACCGTAAGACGGTACCCCTTGTGGTACTAAGGCCACATGATGGTCAACCAGTTGACTCGGTTACATTCTTAACTGCACCTCACCGCCCAGATCACATTATTCTCATCACAGCGGTACATGTTCAATTGGTCATTTTTTATTGACAGGGCATATGTTAAATAAAAAAAAAGCAGTGCTTTTCCAAATATTGATTCTGAAACTGGGCATGGACTCCTTTTTTTTCTATTTTTGTTTGCAGGGACCATTGAACCGGGAAGTGAAAATATGGGTCTCAGCAAGTGAAGAAGGGTGGCTGCTGCCTAGTGATTCGGAATCATGGAAGTGTACTCAGATTTTAGATCTAAAGAGTTCTGAGGAACCTCGACTTGAGGAAGCTTTCTTTAATCAAGTAGTAGCATTGCCTCGTGCAGGCCTTCTTTTACTTGCAAATGCTAAGAAGAATGCTATATATGCTGTACATATAGAATATGGTCCATACCCAGCAGTGACCTGCATGGATTATATTGCTGAATTTACTGTTACCATGCCTATTCTCAGTCTGACTGGAACAGGTGATTGCTTACCTGATGGAGAACATGTTGTTCAGGTTTACTGTGTCCAGACACAGGCTATTCAGCAGTATGCTTTGGACTTGTCTCAGTGCTTACCACCACCTTTGGAGAATATGGGGCTAGAGAAGACAGAACCCAGTGTTTCTTGTGCTTTAGAAGCAACTGCCTCAGATGGGTTTTCACTGGAACCATCTCTTGGAAGCACTCCTGTTGAGGTGCCTTTAGGAAGTGCATCACCCAAACCTGCTAGACATCCTGTGATTCCAGATTCTTCTGAGGCTTCAAGCTTGCATGAACTGACTTCTTCAGGTGTGGAATTTAAGTCAACTTCGTTGCTAACCGCAACTTCTGAAGCTGATAATTATCATATTGCTTCACCACCACTTCCTTTGAGTCCCAGGTTGTCTGGAAAAATGCTGGGTTTTAGAAGTCCATCAAATAACCTCGAGCCTGGTACCCCACTTGGTGATCATGGTAGTGACCAACCAGTTCTTGATTATTTGGTTGATAGGAGAGTGGATAGTGTTCACTCAAATTTGTCTGGTGTTACTTCCCCAGATGATAACTCCCGAAAGGATGAAAAAAATGTTGCACAAAATGATATTTTGATGGTGCCTAATCCTCCTACGGTGTTCAAACATCCAACTCATTTAATAACTCCTTCAGAGATACTATCAATGACAGTTTCATCTTCTGAGAGTGTTCAGGTCTGTCAGAGTGTAAAAAGGGACGAGTTAAAGGTTCAAGATGTGATTGTCAACAATGAGGTAGAGAGTGTAGAGGTGGAGGTTAAAGTTGTAGGTGAGACTGGATCCAGTCAGAATGATGATTTTGATTCCCAGAGAGTACCCCGTATTCTTGTTGCAGAGAAAAAGGAGAAATCCTTTTGCTCCCAGGCATCAGATCTTAGTGTTGAGATGGCTAGGGAATGTTGTGCATTGTCCACTGAGATTTTTAGCATGGAAGGGACTCAGCAAGTTGATGATGCTAGTGTTTCTGAAACATTAGACCGAGGCCCAAATGCCAGTGAGCAGGAAATCCAAGATTCTTCCAAGGATGTGGATGGAAAAGTTGCTGAGTCGACTATGGATACAACAGTTCCACAGTCCCCAGTTCCAGCTACAAAAGGCAAGAAGCAGAAGGGGAAAAACTCTCAAGTCTCTGGTCCATCTTCCCCTTCTCCAAGCTCTTTCAATTCTACAGATTCTACAAATGAACCTGGTAGCAGTTCAAGTATTCCTTCTACGGATGCAGCTTTTTCTCAGATTCTAGCTATTCAGGAGATGCTGAATCAGGTGATTTCTTTGATGGCATGTTAAGCATAATTGGTGTACCTGGATTTAAAATATAAAAGCATTTTTCTCCCTCAGGTTGTCTGTGGCTTTATGTTAAACACAACATTTGGACCTAAGTTTGTGCCTTAACAAGTTTCTTGCACATGCTTTATTTGTATAATTTGGAGGAATTTAATGTTCTATCTTCCCCCTGACATCTCTTTGCATTCACAGCTAACGACCATGCAGAAACAGCTGTCAGTGATGGTGGCTGTCCCAGTTACAAAAGAAGGCAGAAGACTTGAGGCGGCCCTTGGCAGGAGCATGGAAAAAGTTGTTAAAGCCAATACTGATGCTTTGTGGGCTCGTTTCCAAGAGGAGAATGTCAAACATGAGAAATCAGAAAGGGAGCGTCTGCAGCAGACAACCAGTTTGATATCCAACTCAATGAACAAGGACTTCCCATTCCTTCTGGAGAGAACGCTAAAGAAGGAAATAGCTTCAGTAGGGCCAACTGTAGCTCGTGCTATTACTCCAGTTGTGGAGAAAGCAATTTCTTCTGCAATAGTGGAGTCATTCCAGGTATTTACTCTCAAAGGAAATAGCTTTTCTACCCAGTTCTGTGAAAGCAGTAATCCACTGGACCTGTCTGATTGTGTGAGGTTCTTCTGAAGTGGTTTGTTTGAATATGGATATTATGAATTTTAGCTTTTGTATCAATTCAAAGTTGATAGAAATTAAACTCTCCTGATTAAATAGTTCTTGTTATTTTGATGACTTGAATAACTGCAATGACTTTGTTTCATTTTGAGAATACTATATGTTATTGTAACAGAAACAAGTAATACATAGATGTTATGATATGCACGCACATTTATTCTTTGGGCAACAAACCTACATAATTATTCTATATATCACCTGTAAGGCTATAAGCCTATAATCTGATATTAAACCATGTGGTCAGTTGGCTGAAAGCTTGGTCAACATGAGCACAAGGGTTTCTGTATTTTGGCTGTCCAATGGCAAAAACATAATGAATTGCTTGGTTGCTAGCTGGCCTTACCTCTGTGCTCACGTGCAATACTGCAATGTGCACATGTAGTCTTGTTGGAATCTCATAGATGTTTGTTGTGCAGAGAGGGGTAGGAGACAAGGCAGTGAGTCAGTTGGAAAAGTCCGTTAATTCTAAACTTGAAGCTACTGTGGCTAGACAAATTCAAGCACAGTTTCAGACATCAGGGAAACAAACTCTTCAGGTAGGTTCAAATTCATAAAAAGTATTTTCCATGATTATACTGGGATACAGTTACTGTTTAACACTTATATGCATTTCTAATCAGTTCCTTGTGTGGTAGAAAAAGGAGTTGGTTTGTCCTGGAGAAAAAGTAAACTGGTATTTCATGCATGTTTATCAACTCTTATTTATATATATTCTTTGAATGTAGGATGCATTAAGGTCTAGTTTGGAAGCTTCTGTTATTCCAGCTTTTGAGATGTCATGCAAAACCATGTTTGAGCAAGTTGATGCTGCATTCCAGAAAGGGATGGCTGAACATACAACTGCAGTTCAGCAGCAGTTTGAATCTGCACATTCTTCATTGGCGCTTGCTTTGAGGGTATGTTGTATTATGAAGTTCTACATGGTACTCTGTAGGAAATGGGAAATGAGTAATCTTTGTTTTTGGTATTCCACAACCCCATCATTGTTGTTTTTACGCATCTATATTAATGCTGATGCTGTCTTAGACAATCTAGTACCAGCCATTTCCAGGCTAACTTCTTAACAGTTCTTTTGTTGTAATTTTGAATTGGTCTTCTGTTATTTGTGGTTGTAAGCTTCCACTGAGAATTAGGGGCTTTGCTAGGAAGTTAAACTTAGCATAAGAAATGCCTTTTTTCCTAGTTGGTCTTTGGAACCATGTTGTATTCCGTTTTGACTTCACATAAGCACTATATAGACATTTTTTACTAGAGCTTATGTAAAAACACATTTGATTGGGCAGTTTGAACTTCAAAGGGTTATTACCACTTTTTACATTGGGTTATGTGCATGGGTGTGTTGGGGGGGAACATCAAAAGGATGCTTCCAGTGTTTGGGGGTATATTTACTTCAGCTTTCCTATCACCTATTTGTCTAATGGCATTATAATAAAATATTGTGTTGTATGTTTTGTGCCAAAACATCTTACTTTCCTGATTTCCAATTTAACGATTTAAGTTGAAATGTTGAGACTTGAATCACTGTCCCAAACATCCACCTAGCAAATAAATAATAAAGGCAGCCCAGGAGCTCTGACCAATGTGGGGTCTGGTTAGATCTGATGAGATTAAGATGTGAAATTTCCAAGAATCTAAATGTCAGATGTTACATGAATAGAGACCAATAAAAATACTATTTAAATGAGTTTCATAATATTCAAGCATTGTCTACGTGGGATGTTTACTCCATTTTATACTGTTTATGGTATTTTGCAGGATGCCATTAATTCAGCTTCATCAATCACCCAAACTCTAACTGGTGAATTTGCTGATAGCCAGCGCAAACTCCTAGCTCTTGCAGCTGCAGGGGCTAACTCAAAAGCTGTAAATCCCTTGGTTACACAATTAAGCAATGGACCGTTGGGTGGTCTCCATGATATGGTACTTCATGCCCTCTTTTGTGAAATAGATCTTTACTTATAAGGTATTAAAGATATTTGAAGGGTATTTTGTGGCATTTCCTACTTTTAAGTTTGAACATGCAATGCCTGTAAAACAGGTAGAGGTGCCTCTGGATCCAACCAAAGACATCTCAAGGTTGCTATCAGAACGCAAATATGAAGAAGCATTCACTGCAGCATTACAAAGAAGTGATGTCTCCATCGTATCCTGGTTATGTTCTCAGGTGTGCTTTATGTCCACTCCACAAGTATGTTACATACTTATGTTTCCTTTGATTGACATGAGTGCACACGCATACACATCCCAGTTGGTGGCTTTCAGCCATTGATTTGAGAATGCTCTTTTGGTTTTTGTTTCACCATGGGCTGGACTGGACAGAATTTTTTTTGTCCCTGGGCTTGTTTCTGAGATAGCTCTATGCTGTTTGATAAAAGAAAAAAAAAGTCTCAAAATCAACATTTATAGAGCTTTGAAGAGGATGATTTTTGACTTGGGCTATGAAGTATTGGTTAAATGTCCATTATTCAGTGAATAGCAGTGGCTTAGCAACTTGGCTTTGGATAAAAACCACATAATGCAACTCTTCATTTGCATCATCCTTGCACATCATCCATACTTCACCTTTCTTTTCATGTGCATGTTTGCATGCAATTATTTATTTATAAAAACAAACAATTAGGTAATTTTGTAGCATTAGAGAATTCAAAGTACAAAGTAGTTCCAACACATGCATTTTTTAGTAGCGACAAGGGAGTATGGTGGGGACAAAATTAATCGTAAAAAGTTCCTTACAGTCCCATTTTTGTTTTCTTGGATTGAGTATCACGAGGAAGAGATTGAGAATGTTCAAGGCCATAATAATGTATTGGATAGTTATGGGATGCACTTTTGGAGTAACCATTATAGATTATGCATCTACAAATCAAATTAAAGGCAATGCTTTGTATAACAGCTGTAGGATAGCTGCATCTTAACAGTTAGCACAAGATGTTGCCATGGGGGAGTGACAATTGGTAATCTCCAAATTGCTAGAACAAGGCTTGGACGTGTCAATCCATTGTGTTTTCATTTAGTATCATCTCCTAGGATTAATAAAATATCTAATTACCATTCATGTTTTGGTGGATCTTGTTTTGATTATTACAACTTCTAGTACCTCTACACCATGTTTTCCTTGAACATTTTACATCGCATGGTAAAACATCTTGACAAAACACCATTGAAGTTTCCATATGAAACAGCCTTCCAATATTACTAGGTGGTTAAATCTAATGCAGCTTTTAGGTTCTAATATTACAATCTTAGTTTTTATTGTTTTCCCCTTTGCTGTTCATCAGGTTGATTTCAAGGGTATTTTGTCAATGATGCCTCGTCCTTTGAGCCAAGGAGTTTTGCTTTCCCTTCTTCAGCAGTTGGCCTGTGATATCGGCAAAGAAACATCCCGGAAGTTGTCATGGATGACAGATGTGGTTATTGTCATTAACCCAACGGACTCGATGATTGCAATGCACGTAAGACCCATCTTTGAGCAGGTCTATCAGATATTGGCCCATCACTGCACCATCCCAACTGTCAATGCTGCTGATGCTGCAAGCATTAGAATTGTCATGCACATCATAAACTCCATGTTGATGAGCTGTAAATGATGCCCGTCTTTTCTATAATGTGTGCAGAATTGGCATTCAACTTTTGGTGTGTAGTTGGGGACTGTAGGAGGGTTTGTACAGAGTACTAGGAATTTCTGTGGGTTACTTGCTGCATAGAGTTAGGAATGTGATTATGTAAAAGTAGATCATCCCCCCCCTTATAAAGTTTCGCTTTGGCTTCAAATGCATTTTCAGTAACTTAATTTTCTCATATAGACTGACCTTTCGAATATCTGTAGGTTTCTGTCAGATTGTTCTGTACATCTGTAGAATATAGGTTTATCATGCACGTCGATATAACATTGTGTCAGGCTGGGTGGGCATGCTCTATCATATATCATCCAGGTACGAATCACATTCATGTTCCAGATGTGTGCGTTGGTAGTTTGGCATGAGAAGGTAACAGTTTTTTTTTTTTACCCTTGCGATTTATGATTTTTTTTCTTTCTTCATCTTCTTGGGCCATTAAAGTGGCCGTCCTCGGACTCGAACTTTTACCATGACACCAAGTAATGGTCCCTATATTAGTTTGTTTGAGTTGATTTATGGTTTAAGGTTTGGCAGAAATTTAGTTGAGTTAGAGTTTCTTTGTACTATATGTGCAGTTTTACAGAGAAATGGACCGATTCAGGCTCCTGCTGCATATATTGTATAGGGTACATGTTCAGGCTCGGGCCAATATCTATTCCATGTTTGTGGGGCTGCGTGTTTATACATTGGATGTGCTGGGCTTGGGTTTTAATAAGCCTATTTTTATATCCGATTTTTGAGGTTTAGGTCAAGGCGAAAACACGAAGCGGAAGCTTCTTTGTTAACTAATGAATACATATTGATGCCACTGCCAGTAGAGCATTTATTAGAAAAAAGTGCTTTTTTTCTCACTATCGCCGCGCCGCTTTAATTTCTCAGTGGGGTCCACCAATTTGGTGAGACCCCAGATCTCATATTTTGAGAAGGGTATTCTCATCACATCCCAGTATATTGCCCATAAAAACATGAAAAAATAAGAATATTCGCCTCACGAACTAAACGGACCATAATAGAAAACCAACCATAATTCTATTAAAGTGCATGCATAAAAGAAGGTTGTAGTAGTAGTGGCAGTAGAGGAATAGAAGCAGCAAAAGATAGAAGAGACTTTTGGTAATGCACTTAAAAATCATCCGTTTCGCCATTCCTTTCTTGGGTGGCTACCTAACTCTTCCGGTGGAACGGGCTTCAACTTGGCTGGCTGGATTCATACTTGAATCAGGCCTAGCTGGTCCATTAAGTCTCTCTTGATTGCTGGCTTTGCTCATTTTCCCGTGTTGTCGTTGGTTTAGGTGAAGAACTTATAGGTAGTTTGCTGTATTTTGGATTTAAATGAGGGATGAGTTTCATATATAACTGATAGACGACGATTTGACCCGACCTATAAAATGGTGACATGTGAACATTGATTCAGCACGAGCAACAGCTCAGCATTGTAGCCTAGTGCGACCAAGTGACGGGCCCATAAAGCAGCTCGCTACATCGTAGCTCACAAAAGGAGCTCGCCACAACGCGAGCTCCGGGTTCCCCGAGCTACCTTTGAAGGGATACTCTGAGGCAATTTTAGCTCGCGAGCTAGGGGAACTAGCTTGCCCAAGCTCCTAAGCAGACAAGTCATCCCAAGGACCAATTCTGTTAAAGGTAATCCTAAAGTATTCCGAGCTCATTACAGAGTAGCTCGGGAATGGGCTGCATGGGCACTCCTCAGGAAGCTTCTACCAGACAGGAACACCCCGATCTGCCTATAGATACCCCGAGGTGAAGACACCTTGGGCCAGACAGCTCGGCTTAGCTTGCCACAGGCAGCTCGCCGCTTGCGAGATAGCCCGACACAGGGTAACTCGCGGAAAGGTAGTTCGGCATATCGTAGGAAAACCTCCCGCTCGACCACCGTACCCGACAAATCTAGGGACAACAACCATATCCCTTGTCAGACAGCGTCGTGCCTGCCACCTTTAGAGGGTGCCTCACACCTGACAAGCACGTACCCTGCGATGACGGCCCTGCGCGTGCCACCTTAGCCCCTGCAAGTAACGGCTGCAGCAGGCTGACAATGGCGGTTATACCTGCCCTGTCAGAGGCCAGTGGGCCTGATGCAACGGATTTATGTTATAAGGAGCTTATTATCAAGGGAGAGAGGTATGATCTTCTACTCACGCGCTATCTGCACTCTTAACCTTCATCTTCTCCTTGCTTCTCCTATAGAATACTAACTTAAGCATCGGAGTGTTCCCGCCGGGCAAGCCCCCGGGGATTCTTCTTCTTCTCCATCTCAGGTACCTTCTAGGAGCCACGTAAGTGCCAGCTAGGAGTGACCGGATTGTGCACCATCATTTGGCGCCGTCTATGGGAACCGTTTCTAAAAGCCTTCCTCTAAACCCTCACCGTTCTTCCTTCTCTGAAAACTCGGCACTCATGGCTTCCTCAAGCAACGTTGGACGAAGTCCCTAGGTTCCCACGGTCTGCATTGGACAGTTCACCATTCCCCTCTCGGTGGATGGAGTCCCCAGCCTGAACATGCCGTGAGCAACGACGCCTGTGGGTGTTCCCCTGCCTTCCTCAGTCGAAACGACCTTTGTTGAACCAACTGTCATTCCTCTGGTGACTAGCCAGAGCCAGCTCGACGATCTGATGCTGTGCATGCGAGCCATACTAGCAGCTCCAGCAACACCAGATTTACCAACAGCAAGTGCTGCACCATGTCTCCCAGTACCACTACCAGCAGCAATTCCCTCAGCTGCCTCAACCTCAACCTCAGCTTCAGCAGCCGCAACTCCCTCCTCGGCACCCAGCCTCACAGCGAGCTAGGTCTTGCCGCCAGGACGAACGCCCTTCTCGCCAAGAAGAAGCCTCCCAAAACCCTCCTAAGAGCCAGGCCTCCTCCCACGGCAGACAAGAAAGACCGGCCACCCCGGTCTCGTCGTGGGCGGTCAGGTCGGGAGGACCCCAGTTCGCCAGATCTACATCACCTTGGCAGTCGAAGTTTGAAGCCCTGCTCCTGGAGAACCGGTTTGAGATCCTGGTCGCAGACTCCAAGCAAGATCCCTCTGTCCGCAACCATCACCAGTCGCCCGACCTACTTCCAGCACAAACCATCCCTGACAGCACGAAGGTGAGCAACACGAATCTGGAGCCCGCCAAGAAGCAGAGACGCTGCCGCCGAGCTCACCGATCTACCACCCATAACCTGCCCGAGCTCGGAGGTAGAGAAGCGGTAAGCTCGGGCGAAGCTAAGGCTCCCCTCCTTTCAGTTCCATCCCTCTATCTCCTGAGCTCCTGGCCGTCCCAATGCCTAAAGACTTCAAGCTCCCCCCTCTTGACAAGTATGACGGGTCGTTTGACCCAAATGACCACGTAGATGCCTTCCAGTCGCAGATGCACCTGGCGAGAG
>NW_010729148.1:1386189-1403891 GCF_000365185.1 Nelumbo nucifera | reverse complement strand
CATGAATTAATACAAGACTTGCATTCTGTTTTTGAAATTTTGCGTAAGTTTAATATGAGATTGAACCCAAACAAGTGTATATTCGGTGTGACCTCGGGTAAATTCCTAGGATACATCGTTAACCAGCGCGGCATTGAGGCCAACCCGGATAAGATTAAGGCCATCTTAGATATGAGACCACCCTAGAAGTTGAAGGAGGTTTAGAGGCTGAATGGCCGCATAGCTGCCCTGAGCCTTTTCATGTCCAAGTCGGCGGATTACTGTCTGCCATTCTTTAAGGCAATAAAGAGCAAAGGGTTTGGATGGACCCAAGACTGCCAGTTCGCGTTTGACGAGCTCAAGAGATACCTCGCTAGCGTGCCGATCTTAACCCGGCCCGAGGAGGGCGATGTTTTAGAACTGTACCTCTTGGCGAGCGACGAAGTGGTCAGTTCGGTACTAATAAAGGAAGTAGATTGGGTCCAATGACCCATCTATTATGTTAGTAAAGTATTGCAGGGAGCAGAGACGAGATATCTAGAGATAGAAAAGCTAGCACGCACTGGTAATTGTAGCTTGGGAGCTCTGCCCGTACTTCCAGACTCACACTATTATCGTCCTCACCGACAAACCTCTGAGGCAAGTCTTACTTAAGGCCGAGGTCTCTGGTCGGTTGACGAAATGGGCCGTTGAGCTCAGCGAGTATGACCTCCAGTACAACCCGCGAACTGCCATTAAGGCCCAAGCCTTAGCAGATTTCATCGCCGAATGCACATTCAGTTCCGAAATTCCCAGGACGGTTGAGCACGAGGTCCCTAGTTCGGGCGAGCCCGAAGCTCCCAGGCCGGTTGAGTCTGAGCCTCGTGAGGTAGCAGCCAGTGTGGCATCTCTCCTAGTTTGGCCAAGCGCGAGCTGGGATGAGGAGCCCTGGATCCTTCACGTAGATGGCTCCTCGAACCAACAGGGCAGCGAAGCCGGAATAGTCCTGCACAACCCAAGTGGCACGAAACTGGAGTACGCGCTACGCTTCGAGTTCGCGACATCTAACAATGAAGCGGAGTACGAGGCATTGATAGTTGGACTAGCCTTAGCCAGAGAAGTAAAAGCCAAGCATATCGTTATCTGCAGCGACTCCCAGCTCGTGGTCAACCAGGTCACTGGCGAGTACGAAGCTCGCGAGCCAACCGTGGTCTTCTACTTAGCCAAAGTCAGAGAGGCTCTGCTCAACTTCCAGTCACACTTCATCAGACAAATCCCTAGGTTGCAGAATGCTGAGGCCGACGCCCTATCCAGGTTAGCCAGCACTAGCGACATCACCATGAGAACCGTGTACATAGAGGACTTGCCTCGACCTAGCATTCTCGGAGGGGCAGAGGAGGTTTGTCCCGTCGTTCAAGCAGACTGAGCTGGATTGACCCGCTCGCGAGCTTCTTGCTACACGGGACCCTCCCCGCAGATCGCAATGCAGCCAGAAGGGTGCAATGCTAGGCAACCAAATACGTCATGATAAACGAACGGCTATACCGGAGATCCTACACGCTCCCCTACCTGCGTTGCTTGCGACCTACCGAAGCCGAGCTCGTACTCCGCGACACTCATGAGGGTCTGTGCGGCGGACACTTGGGGGGCAGGGCCCTCGCCCAAAAGGCACTTCGACAGGGGTATTATTGGCCAACAATGAAGGCAGATGCCATTGAACTCATTAAAAAATGTGACAAATTCCAGAAGCACACCAATATTCACCACCAACCTGCTGCCGACTTCAAGTATCTCACCAGCCCGTGGCCTTTTGCACAATGGGGCATCAATCTACTCAGGCCATTCCAGCCAGCAATGGGTGGGAGGAAGTTCTTAGTAGTAGCAGTGGATTACTTCACCAAGTGGGTAGAAGCGGAACCCCTTGTAACGATCACAGCCCGGAACGTCCAAAACTTCTTTTGGAAGAACATCGTGTGCCGCTTCGGGTTACCTCGGGTACTGATTTCTGACAACGACAAGCAGTTCGAGGACATCAAATTCCAAGACTGGTGCCAAGGCATGGGAATCCGACAGAATTTTACTTCAATCGCACACCCTCAAGCAAACGGTCAGGCAGAAGTCACGAACAGAGCCATCCTCCGCGGACTGAAGGCATGGTTGGACCGAGCTAAAGGGTTGTGGGCAGATGAGCTACCTAGTGTTCTATGGGCCTACCGGAACACGGAGAAGACCGCCACGGGAGAAACCCCCTTTAACCTCACCTATGGCATCGAAGCAGTTATCCCGGTTGAGATTAAAGTACCTACGTTGCGACTAGAAGCATACAGTGATCAGACGAACGAAGATGAGCTGCGTACCAATCTCGATCTACTCGACGAAGTAAGGGACCTCGCATACATCAGTACCGCAACCTACCAGCAGAGAGTAGCTCGGTACTATAATGCCAGGGTCAAGAAGCGGAACCTCCGCGTTGGCGACCTGGTCCTTCGTAAAGTTATGGTACCTGAGCCCGGTGCTGGCAAGCTTGGGTCCAACTGGGAAGGACCTTATCAAGTGAAACGAGTGCTCGGGGAAGGAACGTACGAGCTCGAGACCCTCGAAGGAAAACAAGTACCTCGGGCTTGGAATATTGTCAACTTAAGACAATACTATCTGTAACAACCGAGTAGGCCACGAGCCGCTCCCCGAGCTTAAGGGCTAAAGTGTTGAGCTAACATGACCTCGGCGCAACAAGACCCAGTCGTCTCCATGACGTGGGCAAACTGCAAGGGTAGACCACAAGTCGCCCCCTGGCTTACGGCCTAAGGCACCGAGCTAACCAACACCTCGGCATCAAGAAGGACTTAGCCAGTTCGACGATGGGGGTAAAGTATGACTGACAAGATGGCGTAAAGGGAAACGAGGCCCAAAGGGCCCTCCTATTTATAGCCCCCACGTCTTTGAATCGACGGCCCGGATCAAAGCAAATCCAGCGGCTCGCAGGCGCACTGACCGCACGCCTTCTGAAAACTGAAGGTGATTGGCGGCACGTCTTCCACTATTAAGGCAATGACGACTGCACGATGCTCGAAATTAAGAGCCACTTCAGCACGTTTTGGGAATCCGAAAAGTCAGGAAATCTCTTGATTCTCTCGCGGATGCATTTAATGTGAGTAGTCAATCAAGTTTGAATTTTGGTCAAATCAGTCCATCACGCTTCATGGACTCCTCGCACTAAGGCAATGCTCTCAGCTCAAGGAGTGGGGGGCAATTGATGGAGGACGATTTGACCCAACCTATAAAACGGTGACACGTGGACACTGACTCAGCACGAGCAACAACTCAACATTGTAGCCTAGTGCAACCAAGTGACGAGCCCATAATGCAGCTCGCTACATCGTAACTCACAAAAGGAGAAGCTCGCCATAACGCGAGCTTTGGGTTCCCCAAGCTACCTTTGAAGGGATACTCCGAGGCAACTTTAGCTCGCGAGCTAGGGGAACTAGCTTGCCCAAGCTCCTAAGCAGACAAGTCATCCTAAGGACCAATTCTGTTAAAGGTAATCCTGAAGTATTCTGAGCTCGGTACCGAGTAGCTTGGGAATGGGCCGCATGGGCACTCCTCAGGAAGCTTCTACCAGACAGGAACACACCGATCCGCCTATAGATTCCCCGAGGTGAAGACACCTCGGGCCAGACAGCTCGGCTTAGCTTGCCACAGGCAGATCGCCGCTTGCGAGATAGCCCGACACAGGGTAACTCGCAGAAGGGTAGTTTGGCATATCACAGGAAAACCTCCTGCCCGACTACCGTACCTGACAAATCTGGGGACAGCAGCCATATCCCTCGTTAGACAGCGTCGTGCCTGCCACCTTTAGAGGGTGCCTCACACCTGACAGGCACGTACCCTGCTATGTTGGCCCTGCGCGTGCCACCTCAGCCCCTGCCAGTAACGGCTCGGCAGGCTGACAGTGGCGGTTATACCTGCCCTGTCAGAGGCCAGTGGGCCTGATGCAATGGATTTCTGTTATAAGGAGCTTATTATCAAGGGAGAAAGGTATGATCTTCTACTCACGCGCTATCTGCACTCTTAGCCTTCATCTTCTCCTTGCTTCTCCTACAGAATACTAACTTAAACATCGGAGTGTTCCCGCCGGGCAAGCCCCCGGGGATTCTTCTTCTTCTCCATCTCAGGTACCTTCCAGGAGCCACGTAAGTGCCAGCTAGGAGTGACCGGATTGTGCACCATCAATAACCAAATAGCAAATTGAGTGGCATTGACCGAATAGTTGGGACAAGTCATCTGGAGTTCTTTCATCTGTCCATCCATGGTCCATTACTACATTCTAACAGGTGGAATCTACTTTTACAGCTTTAAGGCTTTAACTCACTTCATACTCTTATGTCTATTAATTATACAGGCTAAATTATTGATTGCAGCCTTGTACATTGAAATGACACTTGGCCCCTGAATAATTATTTGCGACAAAGACAACCACCGAGCTTTTCAATTCTAATTTTGAATGCTTTGTCCCCACCCTCAGCATTTTAAAGATTCTCATGTAAATGTTATCTGCATTTAAACATTTTTAGAACCTCAAATCTCTCTCTCTGGTCCACATCACCTTGCTTCTCCCTGCTCCATTACTCCAAACTTGCATTGGCTCTCTCTCCTCTTCCCTTTTCCATTATTCTCAATTTGCCACTTCACACCCTTTTTTTTCATTCTTCTCCCTTTTCATTGGGTTCTTTCCCCCACAATTCACGTCTCCTACTTTCTATAACAACCTAACTTCTCTTTTTAATTAGCTCAATATATGTTTTATCCTCTTATTCTCCTCTATTCTCTCCACTTTCCCATAAAAATAAAGGTATAAGTTATTAAGAATTGGTTTTCCATATCAAACAATATTTATATCTATGGACGTGATTTCAAGCAAAGAGATGGGAACATGGGGAATTGATGTTTCCTATATATTCATGGCATCTTCCATTATTGTTAAATAATCTATTCTTAAATAATAATCTATTATTTATGAAAATTATTAAAACTTTCAGGAAAATATTCCACCAAAAATTATGAAATAATTATTTCCGGAATAATCCATTATTTAACAAATATTAAATAATTTAATAATCTACCAAAAATTAATCAACAATCCATTATTTAATAATTTTTGGTTATTAATAAATGTTCAAAATTTCAATGTTTAGCATAATTTACATTAATCATTGTAATTTAATAAATTTTCATTAAATTTTTACAATAATGATTTATTGATAAAAGATATTACTAATTAGTGTAATTTACAAATTTCTATAAAATCAATAATTGTAGTTAACAATTATCAAATAATTTAGGGAACTCTTTAACCAATAATCCATAATTATTTTTTAAATAAGTAATTAAAAAAATTAAGAAATTAATCTATGAGAAAAATGTTCTCCAAAACTATTTAAATAATAATCCATTATTATTATTCAACTAAATAATTATTAAAAAAATAGGAAAATTAAATTAGGAAATTCATCTATTAGAAATTGTTTCATAATTATTTAAATGACAATCCGTTATTATTATTTCAATAAATAATTATTAAATAATTTAGGAAAATTATTAAGTCTATCCACACTGATCTAGACCACTTGGTTGATTTTGATCATAACTGGTTTTACATTAATTAACGACAAATGGTTTATTTTTAATTAAAAATAATGTACTTTACTATAAATACATTTACTTTGATTAATAGTAAATACTTTAGGCTTAAAAGGATAAATAATTTAAATTAATTTATTATTATTGTAAATAATTAATTTACTATACATTACTACTAGTCAATAGTAATTTCAATAATTTTTTGAAAACTATCATAAAATATTGTAATTTATTGTTAGTTAATTAGTTATAGAAAATTATTAGAATTGTAGGGATGGTAGTTTTCCCTATAAAAGAAGGGCCTTACCCTATCCCACCCCGAACCCAAAGGTAAATTAGTAAAATATCTATAGATTTAATATTGATTTTTAAAATATCTCTAAGTTTTTCTCATATTCTTTTAATCTAGGATCCCATAATTTCATTTATAAAATACCCCCAATTTTTCATAATCCAATTCCTAAAATACCCCCAAATTCCCATAATCCTATTTGTAAAATATCCATAAATTATATTTTTTTAGGTGGGTTGCCTAGGTAGGGAAAATTTAGGGATCCCCATCACCAACGGGGAATGGGACCCTTGCCCCGAACCCGCCCCACCATTAGGGTCGAGGTAGGGATGGAGTGTCTTGACTTATGGGGATGAGGGACAAGGAGGGGTGCCCCATCCAGTGCATTGCACGGGCCCCGCTAGAATATATACAGTAAGACCGTTCGCGTCACCTTGCTTCTCCTTGCTTCATTACCCTAACCCTGCATTCTCCTTGACTCTCTATCCTCTCCCCCCTTCCCACCAGTCCCAATTTGCCATCTTAGCACTCTCTTTCTTCATTCCTCTTCCTTCCCATTGGTTTCTCTCTCTCCCCCCACAACTTATGTCTCTCACTTTCTATAATAACCTAACTTTTCTCCTTAATTAGTTCAATATATGTTTTATCCTCTCCTTCACTTTTATCTCTAATTCCCCTCTATTCTCTCCACTTCCCATAAAAATAGGGCCATACTTTATTAAGATTTGGTTTTCCAAATCAAACAATATTTATATCGATAGATGTGATTTCAAGCAAAGAGAGAGAGAGGAATAAGGGGAATTCGGTGTTTCCTATATATCCATTATTGTTAAAGAGGCGTTGGCTGACCACGACCCCCTCATTAGTTTGTCGGGAATAAATGCACTGAGAATGAGCGCCTGCATTAAATGCTCCATAAGTTCTCAGAGCGGGAGTTACCCTATTTCCCTTGGAGGAGTGTGGATTGATAGGAGTACCCCTGGACGATGCCATGTGTCGGGGTCTAGTGTGTCGACCGAATACACCTACATCACTTCGCCTTCACTCTCGAGGTCGAGGCCAGGGCCGTTGGGTGAGCTATTCTTAGGGCTCGGCCTAGGCTGATGAGAGTAGACATTAGTTTTGGCAATACTTCAAGTGTTTGTCACTGTGCATTTGCTTGAAGTTTCTTAGACCATCTCATCTTTCATTGTTTCCTTTCCAACCTTTTTAGTACACCTTTTCTTGGTAAGGCCTCGTCTTCCATAATGAGCTAAGATTTTGACTCTGGTTGTGAGGCCTACTCCCTTCCCGATTGGAGTGAACCTAGTAGCACCCCCACTCCTAGTAGCAGTGGGAGCGAAAGTTGTAGTGGAAGCTTTGGGGGCATCTCTCGGTCTTCTAATGTGGAGGTTTTGCAGAAGAGAGTAGCAACTCATGGGGTTGAGCGTGCAGAGCACAGACTCCATGAATGAGAGTATTAGGCTGACAAGGCTGGGGATGATGTCCCTATGTGTCTCGTTGTAGGACCTTTAAGGGGCAACACACAGGGAACACATTAATGCATCCTGTAGCGGTGGATGTTGAGGAGGCCGAAGGGCTGACTGGTGAGGAGGAGGTTGAGGTCGAGGGCCGAGGTGTGAGACTTGAGCAACCTCCTTGTTCAGACTTAGATTGTATCCTCGACAGAAAGGATATTAGGGCCCTTTTCAAGAAGTATTTTATTCAAGGGGACTGTAGGATTAGGGTCCCCTGTGTTGGTAATAAGCCATGGCTTTGTCCTGAATGGGAGGTGTGTGCCCACAAGCATTATCTTCAGTTTGGGTTGCACTTCCCTTTGCATTCTTTGATCATCGAGTTGTTAAACCATTATAGGCTAACCCTCATCCAACTTGCTCCCAATGCCATCATGACTATAATAGTTGTCTTGGTGATGACCCATAACCGAGGGGTTTTAGTGATAGTGAATTTGTTTTGGAACCTGTTTACTTGGAGGAAGCACCCTGATGGTGAAGGGTTATGGTATTTCCAGGGCTGATAGGGTAAGGTGGTAGACAACCTATCATCCATCCACAACTGGAAGAAGAAAAATTTCTTCCTGAGTTGTCCTAAGGGCTGGTCCTTCCGATGTAATTAGAGGAGCCTAGAAATGGTGGCCAAGAGGATCGCGACTTGTAGTAGAACTAAGGAGAAGGCCATGTTGAATCGGCTTCAACTAGGCGGGACAATTCATGTTGGACCCTTGGGTTAGGAAGGAAGCCTTGGTGAAGGCCGGCCTTAGTCCTGCCCCCTTGGTATGGACACTCCTATTGCTTGCAGATTATGACTTTACTTAAGTCCTACTTTAATTTTCTGACAGATTGCTTGTTCATTCGTGCAGAAATTGAGGATAAGGTGAAGGTGATGTTGCTAGTGGAGGTAGCTTCTTTGAGGAGGACTACGAAGAAAGGCTCAACTGAGGGAATGCCTCGGAGGCATCCAGAGAAGAATGTGACCAGAACGAGGGCCAAAGCCTCTAAGAAGAAAGTTGTGGCTTAGAAGCACCTTGTTGAGGGTGGGCAGGATCCAAGATTCGAAAAGAAGCCAGTGGTGAGGGATCACCAAGCTAAGGGACCTTTTGGTGGGTCACAACAGGCTGTCCCTCGTTCATCCAGTCCCCTGGATGAAGAGCCACTAGTCAACTGATGGGTGGGGATGGTTCTCCCAGGAGATTGTCAGTCCTGGGCCTAGCACTTGATAAACTCTATCTATGATTCTCTGTTGGACAAGGCGGCCGAGGTGGATATTGGAATCCTCTCTTTGTTGTAATTAAGTTATGTCAAAACTTTTGATATGTTTGACTTATATTTTTCTTGTAGATGGTTTGCTGCTCCACTGGCCTCTACGACAAGGTGGAAGCCTTGATTTAGCAGCTACAGTAGGCGTAAGAGGAAGTTGACTGGTCCAAGCATCAGTCTACTGAGGCCGAGGCGGTGCGAGAGTCGGCTAAGGCCAAAGTTCGCAAGAGTACAAAGACCACAAGAAGGCCAAAGCCGAGGTTACAACCAAGAGGGAAATGGTGAAGGATATGAAGTTATCCCTCGAGTCGATGGAGTGGAAGCTTGAGGAATCATTCACCAAGGTTGTTTTGTAGGTATCATTCACCAAGTTAGCCCTGGCTCGCTTTGCCTTCGTGTGTATCTAGAGTTGGATACCTTCCAAGAGGGCCAAAGGTCAGTCAAAGTCATGGAGATGGCCGAGGAGCAAGGTGATGACACTGTTTAGCAGGTCAATGGGCAATGGGTGGCCGTCACCAAGACTAATGATGGGGCTGATGGCTAGACTGGGGATGCCTAGTAAAAACTTTTCCTTTATAGTTGGGCCTGCGTGCCCTTTTCTAAAAAAATGTTCTCTGTTTGTTTTGTTTTGTTTTTTCATGTAGAGGGGATGATGCCCCTCCCCCTCTGAACACTTTGTAAAAAATGAATATCAATACAGGACTCTTTTTCATAAAAGTGTGTTTTTTGTTCAAGTGCATGTATCCTTGTGCTTAGTTAAGTGAGTAGTTAGCTTAGGCTCTTTTCTTTCAGTTGAGGAGTCTTGACCTTTGGCTAGAGTCAATATTGAAGCCTTTAACTAGAAACACTTAATAGGGTTAGCTGAAATCCTAAGGTCTCGTGTCTAGCTGAGGAAGGCCAATTGGGCGTGTAACCTATGAAAGGTTGTATGCCATGGGACAGGGCCAATGACTGAGGGGATTCTAGCAACCAAGAAAGCGAGAATGATCATACACAAAGGTGGGCAAAGTAAACAGAGAGAAACTTTCACTTTTGCTTTCACTAAATTCCTTCAAGTATAATTTCCATCATTGGTAGTACATATAGACGTTCTCAGAGTTCTAGGTATGAGGTATCAGTCTTCCACCCAGGTATTCTAGTTGAAAGGTGCCTAGCCCTACCACTTATCTGATTCTATAATGTCCTTCCCTATTTAGGCCCAACTTCCTGATGCCCAGCTCAGAAACGATAACTTTCTTGAGGATGAGGTTACCTTCCCTAAAGTGACACTCCCTAATGCGAGAGTCATAGTATCTCGCTACTCTTTGTTGATAGGTAGCAACTGTGATATGAGCTTGTTCTCGAGCACCTTCTAGTAGGTTGAGGTTACTTTTGAGCTTTTCGGTGTTCTTAGCCTCATTGTATGCCTCTATCCGAAGCATTGGTTGACCGATTTCTACTGGAAGGACAACTTCTATTCTGTATGTTAAGTTGAATGGAGTTTCTCCTGTGGCCATCCGAGGTGTCATTCGGTATGCCCATAGTATGTTGGGCAATTCATCTACCTAGAATCCTTTAGCTCTATCCAATATGGCTTTTAGTTCTTCTAGGATAGTTTTATTAGTGATCTCGGCTAGTTCGTTGGTTTGAGGATAACAGGCTGAGGTGTATTGTTGCCTTATGCCTAGGCTTGCACACCACTCCTTGAACTTGGAGTCATCAAATTGGCGGCCATTGTTAGTGAAAAGCATGTGTGGAATGCAGAAGCGGCAGGCGATATTTTTCGAGAAGGAACTTTGTATGGTTCTTCTTGTAATGGTTGCCAAGGTTCGACTTCTACCCATTTCGTGAAGCAATCCACTGCCACAATATGGTGTCTTCTGTTCCTTGTAGTTGGAGGGAAATGTCCAAGTATGTCCATCCCCCATTTGGCAAAGGGCTAGGGGCTACTGAGAGCTGAGAGGGTTGTGGTAGGCCCATGGAATATGCTAAGTGTCGTTGGCATTGGTCACATTTTTGAACTAGTTGAATTGCATCCTTATGGACAGAAGGCCAAAAATATATTTGTCTCAACACTTTTTGTGCAAGGGTCCTGCCCCCCATATGGTTGCTACAGAGGCCTTAGTGGATTTCTCTTAACACATATTCACCCTCGTCTTGGCATAGGCATTTGAGGTAGGGTATTGTGCATAATCATTTGTATAGCTTATCCTCTTGTATGACATATTGTGTTGATTGTTGTCTGACTCTTCGTGCCTCATTTTTGTCCTGTGGTAGCTATCCATGTTGTGATGGGTAAGGTAATTCTCCATTTTGGTTTCACAGTTGCCCCAAAAAATTCAACAGTGGCACGCCAATAGGTTGTAGTCAGTCTAGGGTCAACTACATCTTCTCAAATGCCTCATAGAATAGGACGTCATCTAAAGAGCCCTTATCTATAATGATTCTTATCACTTCATAGTTGGTGATTATCATCGTAACCACAAACACATCGTCATGGGGTGTGGAGACCTCTCTCAGGTTGTCGTAGGAAAAGGAGATAAGTTCCTCTAGCCTTTGTTTCTTTGAAGTCTTATGCTCAACATTCAACTGTCGAGCATAGGCTTTTCTAGCCGATGTGGTTTCACCCCTCGAAGCCGAGCCACCAGTGATGAATTCAATGACCCCTGCTCGGTTTGACTAGGTTAGAGGTCAATTAGTGCTAGTGCTGACAACATCACTGGTACTTCACCACTAACATAGTCTTTTAAATGTCCCTACCAGATGTGGGACTCAATCTCATTTTGAGCTCATAACAATCTTTAGTGTCATGGGCCATGTTGCGGTGGTACTTGTAGTACTTTTTGAGATTTCCCCTTCTAGGGTTCTTTTTTAATTTGGCGGGCCATTTCATATACTCCTGTTTCCCTATTTGCATTAGGGTATGGGTTCGAGAAGAGTTCAATAGAGTGTATTTGTCAAAGGATGATGCTGGCAACTTCTTGTCACTGTTCTTGCCACTAAAGTCGTCGGTTGGTCCTGTTAAATAGTGTATGCCCTTAGCTCTAATCAGATTGATGTACATAAGCATTTACTTGTAAATGAATAAAGTACATTTTTGTTTCATTTTAATAATGGTATGTTTTTGTGTATTACCCCATAAACTGGACACTTAAGAGACTTGTGTTAGTTTAGAATGTTCTTAGCCAGTGGATATATTTAGGGAGTTTATACTGACAAGGCAACATTAGTGTGCTGCCAAGGAGTTAGAGTAGCTTGTCTCAGCTGCTAGGGTTAGACCCCAAGTACAACCAGTGGGTGTTTATTAGAAGCACAAAACCTAGACCAATTTCCAGTTATGTCCTGGACCTTGGAGATAGATGGAAAACTAGAAAGTTACATATAACCCGGACTTGATTGTGGTATTACACTAGGTGTTAGATTGGGCTACCTTTAATGTGAGATCCATTAAGGGTTAAATACCTAGGTATGTTGGAGCAGTCTAAGAATTCACCTGAGTGAGTGATCAAAGTGATAGGATCAGCCCCTTTGCTGGACAAAGTGAATATCAGAGTTTATACTCTTTCTGATGGAAACCTAAACTATCAGTAGTGGATTTCACTAGTGTTTGAAATCTAGTTTTGCAAAATGTATTTATATATTATATACTACTATTTTATGAAAAAGGTTTGCAAAAGATTTTAATCTTGGGATCCATTTGAGCAGAGAGTGTGGCACTGCACCTTGCAACTAGGGGAGAGGTCCTTCCTTGTTGGGTAGTGTTTTGATCATTATGGGCCGAGAGGTTATGTGTAAGAGACCATTATAGGGCTGATTAATTGATGGGCTTTGTCTTAAATGAGTCCATTATCCTTGGGTCTTCATAGGGTGGTTGAATACAAAGATCAATTAGGTGTAAATGTTGGGCCCAAACTAGACCAATGTTGATTGGGTTAAGGGTTCACTGCCTTAAGTAGTAAATTTGGCATAGCCTCTTTTCAGAGGTTGGGCCGAACTCATATGGGCTCATGTGAGATCATTGTGGGGTCCCATGCCATGAAATATCAGGCCTAAAGTGGATATGCAACACCTTGGGTCGTGAGTCTTTGAAGTAAATGGGCCTAAGGCCCAAAATTAAAAAGATTAATTTAGTTGCCATGTGCTTTGGGTCAAATCTGGGTTTGGTGATGGGTATGGAGCACCTATCCTCTTAAGAGGATAAGGCTTATATCTTAATAGTGTCCAGATCCAAATCAGATTTGGATAATCTCCTAATTTGATTAGGAGAGTGTTGCATAAGGAGATAAAGGAAGAAGAGGTTGAACCAAACAAGAAAACTTCTCTCTCTTGTTCTCTTTGTCTCCCAAGAAACCCTAATTTGACCTAGGCTTTCAAGAACTAATTTTTGATTAGTTTTTCTTCTAGTTTTTGCAAGAAAAATGTTGAGGAAGATCAGGATCACTCACCCCATTCGATCTAAGCAAGTTGGATAGCAGTTTTGTAGAAAATAGTGTTGTTGAACTGGCTTCACCTATACATTGCACCATCTTTAGTGGAGGCTGGTTTTAGGACTGATTTGGGTGTGAACTTTCACCTTGGGATTTACACTTGTGGTATTTATACCATGTATGGTTTCTCCTTTTGATTTGGATTCAAATCTGATCCCATTCAATGCAAGATTGATCTGGAAAAAATGCATTTTTTCAAAACATTGGGAAATTGGTTCCCAAAAGGGTTAGAGAATTTTTGAAGTTTCGCCCAACCATTTAGCATGGTTTGGCCATCCATAAGATGGATTCTAACTCTTCTAATAGTGGTATCAGAGCCAAAGGTTTAGTTCTTGAACTGAACCGAATCAGATTTTAAAGAATGATGAAATCGACAAGAACTAGTCAAGCTGATTTGACCTAGTTAGCATAAAAGACCGAGAATTTGGCTCTTGAATTTGGCGTTAATGATATAAAAATTAATCTTTATATTTTCTTATATATTACAGAAATGTTTTATATTGAATTCTTGAATTCTTGGGCTAAAAGTGTGATGGAGATCGAAATCTTTGATGGTGGTAAGATTCTTGTACACCGTTTGATTATTTGGTCTGTAATTAATTCATTTTATTTTCTAGAAAGAATGTATTAGGTTTTTTCTGACGTAAGAATTAGAAATTAGGGTGTTTCTATTTTATTTACATTAGAGAAATCGCCAAAGATCGCAGAGAAAGACAAAGATAAGAAGGCCAATTTGGAGATAGTAGTTCGATGGCTCCCTGTATTCGTCAAGATTGAATTCGAACCATCACACTATCAGCCCTAGTTATTTAATTTTGATTAATTTCTGTTTATTTGTTGATATGATTGTGAATCATAATTAAGAATTTTTAGATCATAGTTTATGTGGATTGATGCATGTTTTGGGCACCAAACCCTAGGCCGATTTTACATAGTTTTGGTCCAACCTAAATGGGCTGAACCTATGGTTGGTTAGGGTCTGATTATAGTGCCATGGATCACTGATTAAGTGATCGTATATGTATCTAGGCAGGGGTTTGATGGGTCATTACATGGACCAATTCGTCCCATGCCTATAAAACCTAATTAGAGTTGGATTAAAGCAAGCTAAGCCCATTTCAGCATGGATAGCTATATGGGCCGAACTGCCTTTTGTAGTTGGGCTCATATACCAAGATAAATATTGTTTGATAATTGTGTCCATTAATGGGCTGATCATGTGTTAATCTAATTGTATTTGGGTTTTACAAGTTTTAATTTGATTTTGATCAATTTTGTATGTGATGTGCTATGTGAATGCAATTCGTGCATGGGCCATAAGTGCTTGGCCCATGAAAAGACTTGTGTGGCTTTCCACACCCATCATGGCTGAATGCACATCATTGCCATGATGTCTATGGATCATTGCATGATTTCCCTTTAATGATCGCTTCTCTTGTTTCCTCTCCAAAGAAGAAATTCGTGGGAACCCTAGCCCATTTAGGGGGCTCATTTGAATTTGACTTTATGAAAGTCAATGGAAGCCATTATAGTGAGACCTAAATCTCACCTAGGGACTGATATACTTGTTCCCTCATGACTAATATAAGTGCAATGAGATAGGGAATATTATAAGATGACATCTCTAAAGGCCTTTTATCATTAACATGCGGGCTGCCCCTCTTTGTTGTGAGGTAGGAAACTACGAAACAACAAAGATCAAAAGAAACATACAGAGATTTTTGCGAAGGGCGGCTTGGAAGAGGGGCAAGAAGAGGAAGGAGTGAGACAAAAAGGAGTTCCCATGCAACATTATTTCATCAAGTTTAGGCCATTTTATTCTTGGCAAAGTGACCCTTGGTATCAAGAACCTTCAGAATCGGGGTACATTTCCCGTAAAGAAAAGCATTAAAAACAAGTAGAAAACTACGATGAAAGCAACTCAATGTACGAAATCTATTTAATTTTGGCAATAGTTAACTTTCCAACAAGTAATAGATGATCTTGTGGAGTGAGGTCAATTATTTGTCTGAGGTGAGAGACATAAAATTAAAAACCATAATGTGCCATGTAGCAATGAAAACAACAATAAAGCCTTGATTAAAATTGTGATGTGCCAAGGTGGCAATAAGAAAACTATGTGCTTTGCATGGAACTCATGTGCTATGAAGCGAGAAAATTGGTGATTTATGATGTGCTAGATGGCATAAAATCTGTGCTATAAAGTGGAAAAATTAGTGACTTATGATGTGCCAAAGTGGAAGAAAACTTATGTGCTATGTAGTGGAAAATCCTCATCTCTGATGTGCCAAAGGTAGAAAACTCATGTGCTATGCAATGGGAAATCTGATTTATAATGTGCTAGATGGCGGAAAATCTAAATTTGAAATGTGTCAAAAGACGAAAATTCCATGTGCTATTTAGCGGAAAACTTGATTTATGATGTGCCAAAGTGGTAGAAAACCATGATTCATGATGTGCTGGAGGAAGAAAAGCTCATGTGCTATAAAGTGAAAAATCAGTGGTTTATGATGCACCAATGTGGCAAAAATGCTCATGTACTATAAAGCGGAAAATCATGTGCCATAGTGCGAAGAAACATGCGCTATGAAGTGGAAAATCTGATTTATGATGTACCAACTGGCAGAAAATTTATGTGCTATGTGGCGGGAAAACTCGTGCTATTTAGCGAAAAATACATGTGCTATGCAGTGGACAATTTGATTTATAATGCGCCAGAGGGGCGGATACTCTACGTGCTATGCAGCGAGGAACTCAAATTTCTAATGTGCCAAAAGGCGGAATGTTCATGTGCTGTGCTGTGGAAAAACTCATGTGCTATAAAGCAGAAAAACATGTGTTAAAAAGCGAAAAATTCTTATTTGTGATGTGCGAAAGGGCGGAATGTTCATGTGTTGTGTAGCGAAAAACTCATGTGCTATAAAGCGGAGAAACATGTGCTATAAAGCGGAAAAACATGTACTAAAAAGCAGAAAATTCTGATTTATGATATGCCAAATGGCAGAAAACTCATGTACAATAGCGAAAAAAATATTTTTCAAAATGATGAAAGGACCAAAAATTCGAAAATGCCAATAACATGCTATATACAAAAATGCGAAAAAAATTAAAGAGGTATCATCTCAACAGATTCGATTTATCTTAATTGATATTTCTTACTTGACCATTCTTCTTGTTGAGGATCATTTCTCTTCACATTTTTACCACACTTGGCGTTTTTGTTTTTATTATTTTTTTTATTATTTTCTGTTTTTTTTGTGCACAATGAACAACTGAATTCCCTTTTGGAAGACTTTTGCAATGGTGCGGCCTGAGCTTCTTCTTTGAGACATGTTTGTGCTCGATTTGGGTGTCAAATGCCATGGGTTGCCCTCCTTTTATCTTTCTCTTCTTTTCTTTCTTTTATTCCCTTTTTTTCCATTTTCTTTGTAACTTTCGGAGTAGAAAGATAATGCAATTTAGACATAAAGGATGTGGGAATTTTATTTTGTTTTTATTATACATTTTTTTGGGGAATCTACGAGACCGAAATAGGAGATGATAGAACAACTATGTCCAAAGGGACCCACATCACACCTTAGCAGAAGATAAAAGTATTTTGCCCCTCTTCAAAAGAGTTGATCAAAACCTTAGCAATTATAAAGGCATGTACATCGAAAGTGCGAAGGAGACCATCATGTATTCGCTTTGGAGAACACCCTGGTTTTATGGGAAATTGCCCCAATTTCTGGTTAACAGAAGGATTTGTGATGAGAAATGATTGATTGAAGAAGGTTCAAAACAAAATCCTTTATCACCAGCCAACTAGGTCTATCTCGTGCTAAATTACCGATTTTTAAAGGATCAATGAAGACTTAGTGAATGGACCAGACGTGATTTAGGACAGGGGATATGAAATGAAGGGTGAAAGGCTCAAAAACTTATTTACAATGGGAAACAAGATGCTTGACCCTTATGCAGGGCTGCTATTTCTCTTCATCCTCATTTTTGTTTATCTTTTCTTCTTCCTTTTTCTTTCTTTTTTTTTCACTTTTTCATGCTCTTCACATCTCCAAATATGAATTATGTTACTTCACTGATCATGGGGGACTTCACATGTTAGAGAATCGATAAACAAATAATCAAACTAGCTGATTCTAGAATGATTGAAACATATATTTGCCCCAATTTTTTTTCATCGCTTCTTTCTTTTCCAACATCCCGTAAATATTTCTCCATCATTCCCTCTCACTTTTCATCTGCCTCAAATTCCCTACTTTGATTTTTTTAAAATTCCATTTCCTCAAAGTTTTCCCAATTTTCCAAACTTCCTTGACCATTCCTTCATTCTAAGTTGCCCCAGTTTCTTCTTCTTTGTTCATTCCTCGTTCTTTTTTTTCTTTTTATTTATTTTCTCTCTTTTTTTTTGCCTTACAAAAGGTGCATCGGGAATTTAACAAGTTCACCAAGGATAAGGTATTTATGCATTGGCTCAATCAGGCTGACTAGCTAATATTAAGAAATAATAGGGTCACTTGAGAATTAAAAACGACCAAAGGTAGCCTCCGGTCCTTTATAAATTGGTGAAGCACTAGGTCATGATGATATCTTTAC
>NW_010729148.1:1368148-1385804 GCF_000365185.1 Nelumbo nucifera | reverse complement strand
GAAATAATAGGGTCACTTGAGAATTAAAAACGACCAAAGGTAGCCTCCGGTCCTTTATAAATTGGTGAAGCACTAGGTCATGATGATATCTTTACTTTGTGTTGGCTCTGGGGAAATTGGTAAATGATACACATTTAAATTGTCAAACTACCCCAGTTTAAGGATATTTGAGTGTTTCTGGAAAAAGATTGGGGTTTATGCTCAAGGCTATTTGAAATGTTCAATGAGGTGGGTATGGGTAGGCATCAGTGCTTTTATTCATTGGGTTATCCCATTTTTTTTATTTTTTTATTTTTTTTTGTATTTCCAAATGCAAATCAATGATTATCAACTAGCTTTTTATGAATACATGACTTTGAGATTCATCACAATTCGCCGATTTTTTTTAGGCCTCAATTATGCAACTTTCTTGGAAGGAGGAATTTTCATCTTCTACTAAGGGTAATGGGAGCCAATAGGATTTATTGTTCAGTCGTGATTAAGTGATTCAGGGGAAAAGCAAATGTTAGAAAAGGATTAGGAAAAACTGGTAATTTATTGATGGAAGAGACTGAATCCGTGATATAGGTTGCTCTACGTACCCCTGTGAGAGGGATTAGGCCGAACGTAATTCAGTGTGTGTCTTTGAATGAAACGGAAACAGAAAGCGATAAAGACTATGCACAATGACGCAAAGGTGCTCTCAATGAATCTGAAAGTAGGGTAGAGAGCATTGTCTCCCTACTCCAGAAGCTACATCTAAACTGACAAAGGTGCCCCAGTATCAGAGGCAACATTTGAAATAGTAGAGTAAATAGACAAATTATTCCCAACTCTTCGCAAAACATCCGATCGATAACAGAAATGACTTCCTTAGGTAGGCTCTCCATTGCACATTCTGCAGTCTGCCCAAAGGTCAGGTCCTCAATTACCGATGATGGCTCAAAATTAGAATTAGTGACTTTGCTCAATTGAGGCTACGATGACATTAAAATTATCTCCTTATAGTGACTACTTCCTCTGAGAGTTGGTAAAGAATTCATAGCATGCTTTGGTCAAGGCCGAGAGGTCCAACTAGTTGATGACTTGACTCTAAAATAATGGACCATTGGCGGGGCTCTAACGGGAGTGATAAGAATGCTAGGATTTGAAAAAGCCTTTCTTCACCCAACAAATTGACGGAAGTGTCAAATTTTTGCCCTGAATCGAGTAGTAGATTCTAGGGAACTTCTATAAAATGTTGTATTTGCACAAGGTCCTGGTAAGTGAGAATGTTGCAATCAATCAAATCTTAAATTGCAAACTTCAACTGTCAACAATGATCGGTGGTGTGACCGGGTCCTTGATGATATTCACAATGAGCATCTTCATCATAGTTTCTAGGTTTGGGCTCTCGTGGAGGCCTCCATGTAAACAACCGCAAAAATCCAGTTTGAACTAAAGCAGGGAGTAGTTGAGAATGAGCTCATGGCAAAGGGGAAAATTTTTTTCTTTCTTTTTGAGGAGATTGCTGAGTGATCGGGGTTATGGGAGGCATATGATATGTTTGTGCTTGTGCGGGTGAGGGATAACATGTCTTCTTAGGTGCTGTCCAACTGGTCTGAGAAGATCCGAATAAGCTGCAACTTTGAAACTCTTGGAATAATGGGCTTGAGGTACCTGAGACTCAAAAGCAGAAATAACTTGCACTTCATTCCCTTCATTATATTTTGGAGAGGACTTTCCAACTGATGGCAAATTTTTGGGGATCATCACCGGGTTGATTCGACTTTGCCTAAGAGCCTCTTCGATTTTGATAGCTCCCTTCACGAAATCATTAAAATCCTTCAAAGGTTGTGCAATCAACAATGTATGATATGGATCCTCTAATGTTTTGATAAATAACCGTACCATCTCTTCCTTTGGCATCGAGTGCTGTAATTTAGCTGCCATTTCACGCCATCAATATGCATAATCCAAGAAACTTTCTCCTGACTTCTAAGACATAGACTCAAGTTCTGCTCGATCAGGTGCTAACTCCATGTTGTAAGAAATCTGGTCCAAGAATGCTTCTGAAACACCTTTCCAAGTCCTCTTCTTTTCATCTGCCAAATTTGCAAACCTAGTTCTAGCACTCCCTGTAAGGCTCTTCTGAAACATTTGAATGAGTAATTTCTCATTTGAGCTATATTGAAACATGTCACCGCAAAAGATCTTCAGATGGGTTTGTAGGCATCCCTTCCCGTCATATTTTTCAAGGTCTAGCATTTTGAACTTAACAGGTAACTCCACATCAGGGTATAAGCACAATTCTCTGAAATCTGTAACTCTCAAATTCTGAACTTCTTTTATCTTTTTCAAATCATCTTTCATTTGCTCTATTTCAATCTTGAGAGAATATTGGGGTAAAGATTGGATGGAAATCATATTCAAATTCTTTCCTCCCAAGGATGCAATAGTGGGTTGAAGCATGGTTGAATTCTCAAAGTTAGGAGTGGGAAATGTCATTGACTAATGAGCCTGTTTGGTTCCCGTAGTAAAAACAAAGGGAGATGACCAATATGTTGTTTTTGGGATGGGACTAGAGTTCTGGAATGAAAATGATGCAAAGGCACAAGATATATGAGGGAAAGATGGTTGGGTTCCCATCGTGGGAGCAGATTGAGTAGTTTGGGATTTATCGGCTTCCAATTTGGCCAAGTTGATAGATATCTCATTCAATGTCTTTTGGAGATGGAGGTAGTCACTATAAGGGAAATGAGCTGGCACTGTCTTCATTGTGTTTGGCGAAACTGTTGCTTGAGAGATGCAATCAGTCTTAGGAGGGACTTCAGACATGATAAAGAATTTGGGTTGAACCACACTGCTTTTTTGAATTTTGGATATTCAAGAATAACCTCCTATGAAAAGGACATCAATTAGATCATTGTGCACCATTATCTCATATTTTGCTTATTCTTATATGTCATAACTTTGGATTTTCCCATTTCTTTTTATTTTAACCTTTTTTGATATTTTGGATTTTTCTTTAACCTTTCTCTTTCTTTTTGAATTTTCTTTGTTTTCTCATATCTTGACTTGTTCCCATTTTTATGTTCTAGGATTTCCTTTTTTTTTCTTTGAATTTTGGATTTTTATCTTTTTTTTTTGTATTTTGAATTTTTTTTTGCACTTTAGATTTTCTCCCTTTGTTTTTGAAATTTGGCTTTTCTTCTCTCTTTTTTTTGTATTTTGATTTTTTTCTTTTTATGGATTTTATATTTTCCCCTTTTTTTGTGTTTTCTGGATTTTTTTATATTTCGGATTTTTTTCTTTTCTTATTTTTCTTGCATTTTTATTTTCTTATTTTAGGATTTTCCAATTTTTTTGCATTTTCCTTGGATTTTGGAATCTTCCTTTTTTTTTGTATATTGTGTTTTAGCTTTTTGACTTTCAATATGCTTTCATTTTTATTTACTTTTGGACTTTTGTCTTACTTTTATTAAAATATTTTTGACATTCTTTTTGTTTTTTACTTTTTTCTCCTTTTTTTTTGTTTCATGTTATCATTATGTACAAATCTCACATTTTATAAAGTAGTTATTACTTATCTATTATTTCTCTCTTTTTTTTTTACTATTTGATTAATCTAAGGTGAAAGGTGATTATATTTGTTTTTTTTTTAATTATTGATTTTGAATTTAATTAATTTTTGTGTTTTTGTTTTTTTTTTTAATTTTTTTCTTTTCTTTACCTCTTTTTCTCTTTTTAGATCTTTAATTCTTAGTTATTTTTTATACATTTGTGCTATAATTAATTTTTTTTAACTACCCTAAAGAAATATTCAGAATTTCTCTTATTTACATGATTTTTGTTTATTTTCTTTCTTATTCATTTTTATTTCTTTTTTCCTTCTTTATTTTTCTTCTCTGTTTTTTTAGCTCGAGGCTTATGCATGCATTGACAAATTGTTCGTGGTTTGCAACTGTCCTGAGATATTTTATATGTTATTTTCTTTTTTCTTTTCTTTTTTTTTTTTAACAAGCAAGATGAAACAGGCGTAGACAACTTGTATTAAAATCATATTGACGTGGTCTAACAAATCCCTTAAAAGAAGAACCCAGCAACTTAAGAGCACTTGCATTCCTACAAAAAGCTAATAGTCCTTACTCCTTAGAACCCATCATCCCTTCCTCCAGCACCAGCACCAAAGTCTCCATCACCGCGATAACCACTAGCAAAGCCTCCGCCACCAAAATTTCCACCACGTGGTCGATCATTAGCATAGCTAACACGAATATTCCGCCCATTTAGTTCCTGGCCATCCATGGCTATGCTGAACTTGCAGACTTATCAGTGGTGAAGTACACAAAACCAAATTCCCTGGACCTTCTAATGTCTCTGTCAGTGATAACCCTTGCTTCAGTTACATCACCAAAACTGGAAAATGCATCTCTGAGGGATTGATCATCCGTCCCATATGAAAGACCTCCAATGAAAAGCTTTGTGGTCATACAACGAATGACATTATAGCTGGGAGCCTGGGACAGGAACCGGTCCATTTGATACAATTTTCTTTGACATGCTCTGCCTCAAAAGGCCATCGATTCTACTAGAAAATGCCACAATGATTTTATTCTACTTTCTGGTTTTAAGCCCCTTCAAACCACGAAGCAAAGAAATGGGTTTTTGGATTGCAACATGGTTTATTTTTTTGTTTTGAATTTTCCTTCTCTCTCTCTCCTCTCTCTCTCTCTCTCTCTTTTGGCTTTCCGCTTTTCATATTCCTTCAATTTCCAAATCTTCCGAGACCTCAACATCGACAAAGCCCTTTACAGGGTCTGGTTCTAAGACGGTCTTACAATTTCCAACAGCTGTTTCTACCTGTGTCACCTTCTTATTCTTCACTTGCTTTCTTGATAACCCAACCTAGTTACTAGATTTTCCATCTGATTCTTTCTCTTGCGTCTTCACTGAAACACCAAGCTCAGAAAGCAAGCTTTCAAGAGTTGACCTCACTTCGCTTTGCAATTTGGAGTCACCATCTAATTTCAGCCTCTGAGAATTCCCCGCAATATTAGGAGGATAAACAGGACGGTAAAGATGAACAGATAAACAAAATCTGCAGGTGTACACTTCTCTACGAGCACCTGAACAGTTCGAAACTAGAAGAAAAAGAAGAAGAGAAACTTCTCATTCATCGGAAAAACTTTCTATTAATAGTAGCTTACATGAGCTTATATACAAAACCAAGAGACTAACAGAAAGAATAACAAACTTTGTAACTAACAGAAACAGAAAGAATAACAACAAAATGCCAGGTCACTAAAACTAACTAACTAATTCTCTAACTCACTTAACAGAATAAATAATTAACTAAATGAGCTACACTAAAATTACAGCAGCTGTACATCCCCCCCTCAAGTTGGAGTAGGATTGAGCTTAGTCATGCCCAACTTGGACAGTAACTTGAAAAATTGAGGGCCTGAAAGAGATTTAGTGAATAAATATGCCAGCTGCTGATGTGTAGAGATGTGTTGAGGAGAAACCAATCCAGTCTTGAATTTTTCACGCACCAAGTGGCAGTCAATCTCAAGGTGCTTGGTTCTTTCATGAAAAACAGGGTTAGCTACTATGTGAAGTGCAACCTGATTATCACACCACAAGTTTACAGGAAGCTGAAGTGGGATGTGAAAATAATTGAGAATATAAGTGCATCATTGAATTTCACACACTGTTGAGGCAAGACTCCTATAGTCAGCCTTTGCAGAAGACCTTGAGACTGTGGTTTGTTTCTTGGTTTTCGAAGAAACCAATGCTGAACCAATATAAACACAATAACCAGTCAAGGAACATCTGGAATCAGGGCATGAAGTCCAATCTGCATCACAGTAAGTTTCAAGTTTCAATGAATTATCAACAGAGTAAAATAATCCTTTAGCTTAGCTGGAGAACCTTTCAGGTACTTAAGGACATGTAAGGCAACATTCCAATGATCCATGGTTGGGGCAGCAACAAATTGACTAACTTGCTGAACTCCAAAAGTAATATTTGGTCTTGTAAAATTCAAATACAACAACCTTCCCACCAATCTTCTATATTTATCAGGATCAGACAACAAAGCACTAGATTTATTGAAAAGTTTAAGACCTTTTGGCAATGGGGTGGTTGCTGGCTTAGCACCTGAAAGCCCTGCATCCTTAATCAAGTCCAAGGTATACTTCCTTTGACTTAAGTAGGTTCCTTCTGAATTTCTAGCAATTTCAATACCAAGAAAGTACTTGGCATAACCCAAGTCTTTAATGGTAAAAGTAGAGTCTAAAAACTGTTTCACCTTGATAATATCCTTCTCATTATCACCTATAATTAAAACATCATCAACATAAACCAGGAGAGCTAAGAAGGATTGATCTAACTTTCTGATAAAAAGGCAGTGATCATGAGAAGATTGAACAAAGCCATAACCCTTTAACTTTGAGCAAAATTCTGAATTCCACTGCCTTGATGCTTGCTTAAGCCCATACAAAGACCTTTTAAGCCTGCACACTTCACCCTGTTTAGCCTTTGTATATCCTTCTAGTGGAGTCATATAGACTTCTTCATCAATATAGCCATGTAAAAAGGCATTATTGATGTCAAGCTGATGGATAAGCCACTGTTTAGCAGTTGCAATCACCATAAAAATTATGACAGTAACTATCTTTGCAACAGGTGATAAGATGTCAAAATAGTCAACCCCCTCCACTTGATTATAACCCTTAGCTACAAGCCTAGCTTTGCATCTTTCCACACTTCCATCTGGATTTAATTTGACCTTATATACCCACTTTGAGCCTATGGCCTTTTTTCCAACAGGTAATGCAGTCAACTCCCATGTTTCATTCTGTTCTAAGGCAGCCAACTCTTTATTCATTGCATCAACCCATTCCTTCTAACCACTAGCTTGTTTATAGGATTTAGGTTCTTGAAATTGAGATACATTGCCCAAAAATTGCATATATGCATGAGAAAAAAACAGAATTGGATGTATACGGATATGTGGGAGGTGTATAAGGGGAAGGGTTCAAACATTGTGACTGAGAAGTAATAGCAGCAGGAGATGATGGATTTGTAAAGCTAAAATTTGTGACAAAGTCATTCAACCAAGCAGGTTTTGATTTTGTCTTTTAGGAATGGAGGATGATGCAGGTAAAAAATCAGGTTGTGTCTGGATTTCATGTTCTAAAGGTTGACTCTCTAGGTTAGGCTGAATGTCATCTTGTAATGCAGTGGAAGGGTCAGTAAAAGGAATAGGATCATTAGAAGGAATAGGATCTGGAGTGCAATTTTCAATATAAGAAATAGGATCATCAAATGGTAAATGCAATGGAACATCAAGAGGTTTAGGATTAGAATCAACAAATGGAAAAGTTGTTTCATGAAAGATTACATCTCTAGATGTAAAAATTTGATGAGTAGAAAGATCATACAGCTTATAAGCCTTTTGTCCAGGTTCAAAGCCAATGAAAATGCATTTAAGGGCTCTTGAATCAAGTTTGTCTTTGTGAGGTCTTGTATTGGTTGTAAAACACAAATAACCAAAACATTTTAAATTGTCATAGTTTGGAAGAGTGTTATACAAAAGCTCATAAGGTGTTTTCCACTGCAAAACAGAAGAAGGCAGCCTATTCACTATATATGTAGCCATAAGCAAGGCATGACCCCAAAATTTTMTAGGTAGGTGWGCTTGATATAACAAGGATCTAGCAATTTGAAGGAGCTGTCTGTGTTTTCTCTCCACAACACCATTCTGTTATGGAGTGTAAACACAACTTCTCTGGTGTAAGATGCCTAATTCACCAAGAAATGTTTGAAACTCATGATTTAAGAATTCTGAACCATTGTCTGACCTGAGAATTTTGACTCTTGTAGCAAATTGGTTTTCCACCATTCGAATGAACCTGGTAAGAATGGTAACTGTCTGGGATTTATGTGCCATTAAGAAAGTCCATGTGGCCCTGCTATAATCATCCACTATTGTGAGCATAAAGTGTGCTCTAGCAATAGATGAATGCTTATAAGGACCCCATAGATCAACATGCAAAAGATCACAGATATGGGAAGTTTGAATGGATCTAGTTGGAAAAGGAAGCCTGGTTTGTTTAGATTGAGACAGATTTGACAAGGTGGAAAAGTATCTAATTCTGTTTGAGCCATGAAATGCAAATGTTTCAAAGTTCTAACAGAAGCATGACCCAATCTTTTATGCCAAAGGAACAATGAAGACACTGCTTTATTATTTTGTGAAACAGAATCAATACAAGGAGTATTCAGCTTTGGCACAACATGTGCATTAGCTTTATTACAGAAATGAGGTGTTTCAATGGAAAAACTAGACTTATCAAGCACATACAAGGTTCCTATCAATCTGCCAACAACTATCTTCTTCTCAGTCCTCAGGTTCTACAGCAAGCAATGTGTAGGATAAAAGATAACTTTAATTTTAGAAGTTTTAGCAAGTTTACTTACTAACATGAGGTTAAAAGTAAAACTAGGTAGGTATAAGGCATCTTTAAATGTTAAAGAAGAATGTAAATGGATATCTCCAATTGATTTTACTAGTTTTGTGGTTCCATCAGGTAGGTAAACTGGAGTTTTGTGTAAAGGCGTTTTAGGTTCTGTAAAAAGGGTAATACCATTGCACATATGATTTGAGGCACCTGTATCAACAATCCAAACCCCATGTCCATATAAATCAAGTGTGTTCAAAGCAAAAGTAAGAGCAAAATTTATACCTGCATAATCTTCATAATKAGCAAGGCTAGCATGGTTACTGTTGACAATCATCTTCCCTTTGAGCAGCTTTGCAAGTTCTTGTTGAATGAAGCTGGATAGTTGTTCTGTATCTTTCTCAGTCTTGTCAGCTAGCAAATCAAGTGTTGACTCAGTAGAATTGGCGGCATTAGCTCTCTTAGCTGCTCTCTGATCCTTCAAGGTTTTATACCAATCAGGATAGCCATGTATTTTGAAGCAAGTCTCCCTTGTGTGTCCATTCCTGTTGCAATGATCACAAAATTGGATTTCCTTTTCTTTTTTGCTAAAATCAGACTTCTTGTAACTTTCTCTCCCTTCCCCTGGCTTTCGTGCATCTTTCTTGTAGTTCAGATTTCCCTGAGGCTTTGCAAATAAGGTTGTGCTCTCATTATTATTAGTAAATGTCATCTGGACTGCTTTCTGTTTCTCTACCTTCTGTAGCATAGAATATGCTTTGTTAACAGATGGTAATGGCTCCATGAGAAGAATCTAGTCCTTTGCATTGTCAAAACTATCGTTAAGCCCCATCAGAAACTGCATTAGCCTATTTGATTCAGTAATATCTGACATTAACCTTGCTGCACCACATTCACAATGAGGAATAGGCTGTAGGCAGTTCAACTCATCCCAAAATCTTTTCAATCTTGTATAATACTGAGCCACAAACATGTTGTTTTGAGAGATTGTGCTTATTTCTCTCTGCAATTGATAAAGCATTGGACCATTTCTCTCTCCATATCTTTCTTGCGACTCATCCCATAATTCTTTGGCAGATCCAGAATATAAGAAAGCCTCAGCAATTTCTTTCGACATTGAGTTCAAAATCCATGAAATTACCATGCAATTCACTCTATTCCATTGTTTATATAGAGGTGATTCCTTTTCAAGTTTCTCACAACTTCCATCAATAAACCCTAGCTTAACCTTTGCTTCAAGTGCAATCATCATCGATTTGCTCCAAGTTAGGAAATTATTACCTGTCAGTGGAGTAGAGACCAAAATCATCCTTGGATGATCAAAACTTTGCAAGTAAAGAGGATCTCCATTGTTAAGATCCTTCGACAAATCTCTGTTCTCTCCATTGATCACTTGATCCAATCTAGGAGAATCTCCTTGATTCTCAGCCATTATCGATTATTCAAGCTCAAGAGTAACAATTGATTCAATCAAGATTCAAGAGTATCCACAACACCAGATCTTGAAGCTCTGATACCATGAACAGTTCGAAACCAGAAAAAAAAAGAAGAGAAACTTTTCATTCATCAAAAAAACTTTCTACTAATAGTAGCTTACATGAGCTTATTTACAAAACCAAGAGACTAACAGAAAGAATAACAAACTTTGTAACTAACAGAAAGAATAACAACAAAATGCTAGCTCACTAAAACTAACTAACGAATTCTCTAACTCACTTAATAGAATCAATAACTAACTAAATGAGCTACACTAAAATTACAGCAGTTGTACATCCCCCCTCAAGTTGGAGTAGGATTGAGATCAGCCATGCCCAACTTGGACAGTAGCTTGAAAAACTGAGGGCCTGAAAGAGATTTAGTGAATAAATCTGCCGGCTGCTAATGTGTAGAGATGTGCTGAGGAGAAACCAATCCAGCCTTGAATTTTTCACGCACCAAGTGGCAGTCAATCTCAAGGTGCTTGGTTCTTTCATGAAAAACAGGGTTAGCTACTATGCAAAGTGCAACCTGATTATCACCACAAGTTTACAGGAAGCTGAAGTGGGATGTGAAAATCATTGAGAATATAAGTGCACCGTTGAATTTCACACACTGTTGAGGCAAGACTCCTGTACTCAGCCTCTACGGAAGACCTTGAGGCTGTGCTTTGTTTCTTGGTTTTCCAAGAAACCAATGCTGAACCAGATTGAAGATGAACGCTTGTCACAGCAAGATAACCAAAATGAATAGCCCTGTACAAGCTACTCCATCCTGATTCTCCATCTCTAGCATCAGGATCAGCACCAGCTGCCAATAGCCTCCTCACTATTGGAATGTGATTTCTCCATGTTGCGATGTGAAGAGGAGTGAGACCAAATGTATTCCTTGAATCAATATTGCCCCCATTTTCCTTCAGTGCTACCAAAGCTGAATCTACTTCAGGCAAGGACCTTTCTCGTGTAATATACCAAAGATCTTTATGGGTCCCAACAAAAGAAAATTTGTACATGGGCGTATGCTGGTTGTGCTTCTGGCCTGAAGGTGATGGTGAACTCTCTACGCTTATAAATTGGCACACCAATGGACAGTTAGAATCCAGATATCTTACATGCTAGACGCCGCTATCATCCATGTCAATATCGTTAACACATGCAAGCTGCAGCAACCATTCACAAACCCTCATAGCAGTTCACAGGCGTCGAAAAAATTCATATCCAAGAAGAACCATATGTTGCATTCTGATATTACAGCGGGTACAAGGAAATCAGGTTGAAGAATAAGGAAAAAAGGTCAAACTCTTTCTCTTTCGCAAAATTCCTCTCTCTTTTTTTTATTTTTTATTTTTATTTTATCATTTGATTTGATAAAGTAATTTTATTTCAATTCCAAAACTCCAATCGACCAACATATACTCCCAGAAATTTAGTTAATGACAACGGATCTTCTCACCCTCTTCATTTTGCATTTTCAATTTATTTCTTATCAATTCTTTTTTTTTAATCCTCTTTAAAACTTTTTTCTTTCTTTTCATCATTATACCTTTCCCCCCTTTATTTTGGATTGTTTTTATCTATTTATTGTTTACTTTTTCTAAAAACTTAGTCGCTTAAAGAAAAACTCAAGAATCTTGGATTGTGACAAGGGATCTTCATGTCTTCTTATTTTTCAAGACTCTTTTTTTTATTGCTTATTTATTTGTTATTATCAACATCATTTATTTTTTATAAAAGCGCTTTTCTTCCCTTTTTTGTTAATTTTTATTTTTTTATCATCATTATTTTTCCTTCATTTCTCTCCTTTTTTTTGATGATTTGATTTTTTATTTTTTATTATATTTTTTTCTTTGATTTTCGATTTTCTTCATTACCCCCTTTTATCTTCATATAGATTTATGCTATTTCTACTTTCTTATCTATCCAAACACAGCTAACTTTTCCTACTATTTTTATTCCGATTTTTTCCATCCTTTTTATTCTTTTTTTATTCTCTTTTCCTCCATAACTTATTTCTCTGTTTTTCTTGTTGATTAATCCACAATTTTCCCTTAACTCATTTTATTATCCTTATCTATTGCTTATTTATGTATTATGCTTTTTCATTTTCCTATTGTTTTACTGATGCTTTTCAATTTATTTTTCTTTTCTCTTTCTTTTTGGATTTATTATTTTTTTGACCTTTTAATAATTTTTTTTATTTTTGCTTTGATTTTTTTTCTTTTTCTTTTTCCTTTTGTGTTTCTAATTTTGTTGATTTGATTTTTTTTAGTTTCTTATTTTATTACTATTTTTTATTTTTTATTATTTTCATTTTTTTATATTTGTATTTTTTATTTCCAATTGTTGTATTGTAACTTTTTGTTTTATTTTTGTTTTGTCCACTTTTGATTTTTTTTTTGTTTCACTTTACCCTTTTCTTCGAATTTGTTATTATTATTTTTGGATTTCTTTTTTCATATATATATATATATGTATATGTTGAATTTTTATTTCTTTTTTTTGAGAATTTGGATTATTTGATATATATTCCCCTTTTTTATATACGTTTTTCCTTTTCTTCCCTTTTTTACCCTTTTTCTTTTTTTATTTATTATTTATTTGTTTTCTTCTTTTTCAATTTTTTTGGGTTTTTAATTAATTTTTTTTTAATTTTTTTTATTTTCTTGTATGTGTAATTTTGCTAATCCTTCCTATCTCTTCTTGAAATTTTTTTATGATTTTTTCTTTTAATTTTGATTTTATTGTTATAGTTTTATTAGACTTTTGGCATTTTATCTATTTTTGTTTTCTTTTTATATTTTTATATTTTTTGTTATTATTTTGATGTGGGCCCCACAAGGGGTATGCAAGCAAACAAATTAGGGGGCTGACATCCTAAGTGACTAGGCTAACACGTGGAGTGTGATGCATGAGGGGAGGGTTGACACCTAAACTCAAAAGGCTCCAACAAGGTTGCCAACCTTCAAACCTCCACCCATTGGATAAATGGGCTTCTCAAGTTGGTGGCTGGTTTGGGGGTTTTGGGTGCGACCGCGGGGAGTAGAGTCCATCGCGTCTTGACCACTTACTAACCCCTCTCCTAATGGGACATAGGATCTGCAGATGTGGAAAAACCCAATGAGAAAACAATCTCATAAATAAAACCAAACATAGATGGAGCAAGGAGTGTTACCAGATTAAAATATGGCCTGAGAACAATCGGTGAATGGGGAGTTGAAGCTGCCCTTAGTCTTATTCCTCTTCGAACGATAAAGATTTGGAGATAGTGTTGAAGAGGAGAGCGACATTCCGCTTGAAGTTGAGGGAAATCTAGCCTGGAACGGTCGATGATGAACAAGGGTGAGAAGCTGGTCTGCTACAGCTTTGAGTGGTCCATCCGCGAACAAGGATGGTCTCTTCGAATGCTAATTCGTTTATCTGACTTGGTTGGAATTTCAGTAACCGGGAAATTTAGACAGTTGAAACTGCTCATCAATGCTAATTCCTCGTTTCTGTGGGGAGATCGTCGCTGGTTCAGGTTCTGTCGCCGTGAGGAAGAAGATGAACAGTGTTTTTCTCCCAACCAGAAAAGAGAGGAAGAAGAAGAAAAAGGAGAAGAAAGAAAGAAGGAGAAGAGGAAGGGAAAAGAGAGAGGAAGAGAGTGGCTGAGGGGGTGCTCCCGTCAGTGGATGGAGAAATCAACCGCCGCTTTGCCGCTGGGTTTGAACGGGGATGAAGAAGAATGGTGTCGCCAGATCTCTCTGCTTAGGGCGAAAATGAAGGGGTCGGTCTCTTTTAAATGGCGCCAGGGGTGTTTTTGTAAGTTCAAGGAAATTAGAGGTGTATTTTGGTAAATTTTGACAAGTTGAGTTAAACTGGGTCCAGAGCTTGAACCGGGTTCTTGGTTCAACAATGGGTGGTTCCGGGTAAAAAATGTGGAGGGTTGAGATGGGTTTGACCACAAAGAGTGAGTTAGTAAGATTGACCGAAACGGAATCTTTTTGGATGGAAGGATAAATGAGGGCATTTTGGCTAAAATTTTATAGGATGGGGTTTTTGGATATTTTGAGTTGATTGATGGGGTCAGATTGGCCCAACTAGGCCTAGATTGGGCATATCTAGAAATGGCTCGATTCAGTTAATCTGGGGCTCAAAATGGAATCTTTGTGCGATGAAGGAGCAAACAAATACAATTTCAGGTGAAATTTCATAGGATAAGGTTTTTTAGGCAGTCTTGGGTGACTGGTAAAGTCAGATCGGGTCAAATGGGCTCAGATCGGAAGGACTTGGAATCCGGTCAATCTAGAGCCTTAAAATGAAACCTTGGTGCGATGAAGGGGTAAGAAAAGATGTTTTTGGATGAAATTTTACAGGTGGGTATTTGGAGGTGTTTGGGATATGATGGTGATGTTTGATCTATTGGTTAAGGTGTAAGTGGGGGTCGATCGGGGCCATCAGATTGGTATTAAAAAGGTTTAACGATGGATTTGGGGGCTTTTGGGTTGAAAGCTAGGATTTTTGGGTTTTGAGGTGATTCTGAGAGATCGAGAGTGTTTGATTGGGAATTTGGGGTGAATTGGAGGTTCAGGCGGCGAATATAAGTGCAATAAGATAGGGAATATCATAAGATGACATCTCTAAAGACATTCTATTATTAGCATGAAAACGGGCTGAATTGGTGGGTGGAGATGCACCATAAAATTGGGTTATTGGTTTTACTGAGATAGTGAGATTGTTTCATAGGATGATAGGGGTGTCATAGACTAGTGAGAAGGGTTTATCCTAAAATAGAAGACTCTTTCACAGTACCTTGGGGCTCCTAATATGTCGGGCCAGCACTTACCACTTATAAAGGTTTAACCTAAAATGACAATGAACCTTGTCTGATGGAGGTCAAAGGAAAAGCTCGTAAGATGGGTGGATACATGATCCTTTACAGAAAGTGATGGAGTTATGCAGCTAAAACAGTTGATCCCATGCACATATGTGATTTTCCACATTTCCAAAGATATGAAAAATGTCTCCATCCCTGAGATAGAGGAAAATCTTAGAGATGGACAAATGGAAATGGAACGTAGATTAAAGTCCTTTCTATAATATATAACATGAAATATTGGGCCACGAGTTAATATATTTGTGTTATTTGTCAGAAATGGCACACGAACAATTCACCAAATCGTTAGACGACAACAAACTCAAGGGACCAAACTACCCAAAATGGTTTTGTAACCTTAACTTGGTTCTCACATTAGAGAAATTGAAAAAAAAAATGCCACCAACCCGGCACTAGAATGCCTCCCTAATAGAGCCTCTAATTTAAGGAGGTAGTATCAAGAATAGGAAGAGAAAAACTCTCTTTTCTGGTGTTACATCATTGCCTCACTGGACAACTCTATTTAGTGATAGTTTTACAAAGTAGAAAACTACAAAGATATTCTAGATAGTTTAAAGACCATGTATGAGGAGCATAGTCATTTTGCACTGAAAAAGGTCCTCAAACTGTTGATGACCACCAAGATGACCGAGAACTAACTAGTTCATAACCATGTCATGAAGATGATAGGTTTTATTAATGAACTGGAGGCTCTTAATTCTCAATTAGATGTTGACCCCAAAACTGATGATGTCTTAAACTCTCTGTCCACATCTTTTAATCAGTTTGTCATGAACTACAACATGAACAATCTAACAGCTAGTTTGTAAGAGATTGGCAATATGTTGCAGAGAGTCAAGGAACTGATTAAAAAGGACAAGCCAATGGCCAAGCTTGTTGAAGGAGAAAAATCTGGTAAGAGAAAAAAAGGCAAGAAGAGGCCTCAGAGGTAGGATGACAAGCAATAGAAGCAGAAGAAAGACAAGTCATTAGATGAATGTCACTTCTGCAAGGAGACGGGGCATTAGAAGAGGAATTGTCCTCAATATCTGGAATCCCTCAAGAAGAAGAAAGAAGGGGTTCAAAGAAAATAGAAGGTTGAATGATGTTGAGGTCGTGCTTTACTTGGGGACATCTACAATTGTTGCAGTTACTAATATAGGAGCAATAAATTTAATTTTTTGAGAATGGACTATTACTATAAAAGATTTTCTTTATGTTCCATTACTTAGAAGAGATTTGATTTCAGTTTCTAAGCTTTGCAAGGATGGTTATTCTATTTTATTTAATAATAAGATTAGAACTAAATTGAATAACAAATTCCTTACTCATGGGGAACTTGAGAATGATCTTTATGTTCTTCACATTTCTCTAGAAACAAATGTAACCAAAACAATGACGGAACACATCCACAAGAAAAGAACACGAATAACGATTAATCCCACATGCTTGTGGCATTTCCGACTTGGCCATATAAATAAAGAATGTATCACAAGATTGGTAAATGATGGTCTTTTAGATTTTTTCACAGTAGAAGATCTACCAACTTGTGAACTTTTCCTTCAAGGCATGATGACAAAAAGGCCATTTACAGGTATGCCTGAAAGTAGTACAGGCACATTTGACCTTATACATACTGATGTATGTGGTCCCATGAATGTTAGGACACAAAACTCTTACTTTATAATTTTCATTGATGACTGTTCTCGGTATGGTTATGTGTACCTAATGAGACATCAGTCCAAATCTTTTAAAAAGTTTAAAGAGTTCAGACATGAAGTCAAGAAACAGTTGGCGAGATAAATCAAAATCCTTCGATTAGATCGAGGAAGTGAATATCTCTCTGACAAATTCAAGGACTACTTAAAGACAATGAGATTATATCATAATTGTCTCCTCCTACCACACCACAATTAAACAGTGTATCAAAGAGAAGAAATCAGACTTTATTGGATATTGTTCAGTCACTTCTCGTCCATGTAGAGTTACTCATATCCTTTTGGGGATACGCATTAGAGACTATAATTTACGTACTAAATTGGGTTCCAACCAAGTCAGTTCCTGAGACTCCTTTTGAGCTATGAACTGGCAAGAAACCAAGTGTAAGACACTTGAAAATCTAGGGTTGTGTAACACATGTCAAAAAGACAAGAGCAAACAAATTGGAATCCAAAACAAGTTGAAATGCTCACTTCTTAGAAGAGGACTACATCTTGAACAATTGATGAGACTGAAAAGAACCCTATTTTTGCCTCCTAATTTTCATCTATTTACATAACTTTAGCACTTAAATGAACTCATTACTCTTGTATTTCGATTCAGGGCAATAAAGAAGGCAATTGGAAGAAAACAGGGCAAATTGGGTGATTATGCACAGTTTCGGCGACAGTCAGTAATATGGGCCTAACTCTCAACTCCAGACTCAGAATTGAACAATTCAAGAAGCATTAGAAATATGAAAGGAAGGCCCACAACTTTTATATTTTGGGTTTTGACAGATTCGGCCCACATCGAGTACGAAAACAAGCCCAAAGTCAGAGCATGTTCGTAGCCAGGCCCATTTCAAAACTTAAGCCCAACTCGCAAAAGTACCTTGAAGCAACCCAAGTTTTAAAGCAGCCAAACTCGAATTCAAGAGTCAAGAGTCCAAATCTCGAATGTAATCTCCAAAGAGAGAGTCTTATCAGATCTAAAGAGCCCAACTCGAATTCAAGAGTCAAGAGTCCAAATCTCGAATGTAATCTCCAAAGAGAGAGTCTTATCAGATCTAAAGTCTTGAATGTAATCCTAGAGAGATAAGAAGATTGAGATTAGATCATTAGATAAGAGATAGGATAGGATTTGTTCAAAGAAGATCAAGACTCCCTAAAGATAAGATGATCTCCTAGAAGGAGTTGGAAAAC
>NW_010729148.1:1335887-1361832 GCF_000365185.1 Nelumbo nucifera | reverse complement strand
GTTCTTGTGCACATTTTTATTGGATGTTAATGTTAATTAGTCTGACAAACTGAATTAATGTTGATTTTCCTACTGCTATCCATGATTTCGGTGATCCGTAATTGTCAYGAATARTKGTACAAGYAGYAATTAGGTTAATATCTTTTTGGGTCAATTGTTCGTGACAGCCTTTGACCAATGTATTGACATGGTTTAACCTAAAAGGAATCAATGGAACAAGATTCAATGATTGCAGCTATCTCAAATATTGTTGTTTTGGTTTAACTGTTTTCACAAATCTTAATGCTATCACCAGTTAATATGGAACGCTATTGTACCCAGTTGAGTGGTGATGAGTGGTGATAAGTGTTGATCGAATGCTGGGTTTGATCAACCGAATTAGGAAAACACAAGGTTTATTATGGCTATCCTAATAAATCTAAGGTTAAATGCTTGAATTGCAAGACATGCTGACTTTTACCTAGGATCGATGGCCAATTGATTCAACCCRAACCCTTGAACCAGAATTCGGTAAGATTGATTTTCTCTTGTTTGTTTAGTTTGTTATTGCTTTCTTATTCTTTTAATTTTAGTTATTAAATTTTCTCACTCAATTATATTATCCATTCGGCTAAGAGATTATTGTTTAGCTCCTTGTGGGATTCGACCTAGTACCACTTTTACTACAAATATTTTATTGTGGGACTATTATTAATTTTGAGGGCTTCGACAAACCCGTCAACTATCATCATCAGGAAGTCATTCTTGATGAAGAGGGTTTAGGGGTAGTGAGAGTTGGTTCTATATATAGACGACATTCTACTCATTGGGAATGATGCTGGAATGTTAACCAGAGTGAAGGTATAGCTTTCACAACAATTCTCCATGATAGATCTTGGAGAAGATTGTTACATTTTGAGACTTTGACTCTATAGAGATAGATCGAAGAAGTTAATTGGATTGTCACAATCTACTTACATTGATCTTGGAGAAGATTGTTACATCTTGAGACTTCGACTCTATAGAGATAGATTGAAGAAGTTAATTGGATTGTCACAATCTACTTATGTTGACAAGATCGTCAAAAGATACAACATGCAGAACTCCAAGAAGGGATTTATTTCTTTCAAGCACAATATCACTCTCTTCAAAGGTATGTTACCTAAGACCCCTGAGGAGATAGAGAAATGAGAGAGGTTCCCTATGCCTCAGCCATAAGGAACATCATGTATGCTATGTTGTACACGCGTCCAGACATTGCTTAGGTTGACAGTATAGTAAGTAGATATCAATCCAACCCAGGACATGATCACTGGACTGCTGTGAAGAACATGCTAAAATATCTACGAAGAACCAAAGACTTGCCTTGTCTTCGATGGTAGTTCACTATAGATGGTCGAGTATACAAATGCTGACTTCTAGTCTGATCCAGATGATGAAAAGTCTATATCTAGATACACTTGGGATTATGTGTAGTAGAAAATAGTCCACGGCCGAGGCTAAGCACATTGCCATAAGTGAGGATGCCAAATAAGTAGTATGGATGCAGAAATTTATCTATGAATTTGGAGTCATACCACATCACCTATTCTAGTGTTATGTGACAATACTGGTTCTACAAGAGATTGTTGGTAGAGGAGACATTCGGATTCAAAATGTAGCATCAGTAGAGAATGTGGAAGACCCACTGACTAAACCACTAATACAGAAAGTGTTTAAAGAACACATGGATAGTATAGGACTAAGGATTATAACCGATTGGACCTAAGTGCACGTGGGAATTGTTAGACAATGTATGTCCTTAGCTCCAATCAGATTGAAGTACATAAGCATTTATTTGTAAATGAATAAAGTACATTGTTGTTTCATGTTAATATTGTTAGGTTACTGTGTATTACCCCTTTAAATTGGAAACTTAAGAGACTCGTGTTAGTTTAGAATGTTCTTAGCCATTGGATAGATTTAGGGAGTTTATCTTGATAACGTTGACATTGATGTGTTGCCTAGGAGTTAATGAAAATACTAGCAGAACCGATTCAACAATTATACCATTAAGCTATCCAACCGAAGTTGATTTCAGTCATGGGTTGGCTATTTCTTAATTGTATGAGCAGCCTCTTTCGAGCACATATCAATCTATCTATGAGCAACAATTCTTATATTTTTATCAAGAATTTAATCGCTATAGATGCATTAAAGACAAGGAATTCGAAAGAAATCAATTTTTGTTGAATGAATGCCAAACGAATCATGCACATTATCTCTAAGATACATTCAATCCGTTTTCTTGATCAGTTGATCTGATTACCTAAACCCTTTTTCAAGCGATTTGAATAATCCAAGAAACAAGAGTAGTTCGGCCAAAATTACTCTTATAGTCGAAAACCCTAATCAAGAAATCCCAAGACTGAATCACTATCAACCGGATCAGCTTAAAAGATTAATTACAAATCTGAATTAACATCCATCATGGTTCTCATAGTAGAAAGAAGGAAAATTTCAAACAAAGGCAAACCCTAATTGAATCTAGGTTACCGAATTCGCAGAATCAAAGAAGAAGACAACTTAAAATTTCTGCATCATCTTCGATCTCTTCTTCAATTCTCCTTCAGCAGCGTTGTGATCCTTCTCGTAGCACTTTCCTCTTCGTTCTTGTGTCAAGGGGTCGAACCCTAATTTCTTCTTTTCCTTTTTCTTTTATACTCTTTCTTGCAGCTTTTGGTTGAGAGTCCTACTCCCCTTCAAACTCTGCTAAAGCCAGCCACCTCTTGGAGCCTCCCATAAGGCTGTGGCTGGGCCTCTCTTCTTGATGGGCCGAAGTGCTCCTCTTGCCGCCATATCAACATGCCTTTATGCTCTCTTAACTCTAAACTGTCCCAAATTCCTAGTTTCCTGAAATTCTGCTCAATTAGGGTAAAAACCATTAAGAATCATCATCAAAGCCATGTATACAGCAATAAAAATATTGTGTAGCATGCACACACATCAGTAGACGCCTTGAAATTCGTCGGGAGTGGCTCCGAGGTGATGGAGTCAATAAAAGCCTTCATCTGACTAGACGAGGCGGGCTTACTAGTGAAGGCATGACCCTTGCCCTCCTTGACTTGTCTGATCTCATCTTGAATGGCGTCGATTTGTTCTTGGAGGTCCCTAAGGTGCCGATCGATTTGAGGCATCGAGACCTCGACTTGTTTACGGGGCTCTCTTACTTGGGATAGGTCCGCACAGTTCCTGGAGTATTTTGAGTTGGTTGGGTCCTAGGCTTTATGAGCATGACGATAATTTAGGTGATCGCGGAGATCTGAGATCTGTGGGGGAGAGGCACAGTGTCGGCCAGCTCTCGATAGATGAGGGGGCTGTGGTAACCTGAACGCTTGCCGTCGTCCTTGTTGTGGTTGGAGGCAATGCAATCAGCATGGCAATCCCAGTAATCGTCTGAAGCATTACGGATATGGGAACCAGGATGGTTTGCACCTCAATTGGGGGGGGGGGGGACCTTGGAGGTGTTAGAGCGATGTCTGCTTGCTTGACGACTACTGCTATCTTACTCAGAGGGGTCTCCGCTAACGCGTCCGCCTAGATGTTGGCTTACTGAAATTAGGGCAAATCTTCTACCATGTTGCTCCTGGCCCCTAGCATGGTGGTTGTTTGGTGGAAGGCCTCCTGTCATGCACTATAACTCATCCAACTGTTGGGCCAAATGGTCCAGTTGTTGAAGTACCATATTTAATTGCTCATGTTCAACCAATTTCTAAGCGGTTGGGACATTATCTTGGTCATCAATCATTGTCAGAAATATTGATGAGGTTTTTTAGAGTTTGTTAAAGGGAAGATGGTAAGTCTTTCCCATAGACGGTGCCAATTGTTGTTGTCGAATTTGGAGCCAAGGGTAGCATAGTAAGTTTTGAGGTCCAAAGGCTGTGGTCCCACCTACCAACAGTGAAAAGATGTTAGAGGCCCTAGGAGTGTTCCTAAGGGCAAAGACTCCAACAGTCAAGTTAGCAAGAGATCAAAGTAAAGTCGAGGTCACTAATAGGAGAGTAAGTGCTAGCTCGAGTATGCATGAGTGTACCTTTAGCTGTAATGTCCCTTTTATAGTTGGAGTCGTTTGAGAGAAGAATAATGAACGACAAGTAACCATCCCATAGATTGTGGTCACGTAGAAGGTGTCAAAGCGGCATCGACCAACCACAACCCCTTAGCGTGTAGGGAGTAAATACGCCAAGAAGATGCGCCTATATTAAATACTCCACAAATGTTCAGAGCGGGAGTTAACCTGTTGCTGTTGGAGGAATGTGGATTGACAGGAATACTCTAGACGATGCCACATGCCAGTGAAGGAAGGGGAAATCCATCATATGAATGGCCGAACAATGCAGGGTGGCTGGGCGAAATTTTAAAAATTTCTTTTCTCCCTTTCGGGAATTATATACCCAGTTTTAGAAAAACTACGTTTTTTAAGGATCCTCCTTGAACCAAACCGGACCAGACCTGAAACCAAAAGAAAGAGAGAGCAATACCTGATATGGAATCCACACGTGTAGCTCCTAAAGTAGGTGTTCATGCCCAAAGAGGGTACCAAAACCCGCTTCCACTGAAGATGGCGCAGCTTCAGATGAAGTAGGTTCAACAATGTAGTCCTTTAGCAAGAACTACAATCCAATAGCTTGGATCGAGCAAGGGAGGTGAGCACAAATTTGATATCATATTTTCTTGCAAAAATCAGAATCAGAACTGATCTCTATCAGTTCAAGAATGGAGGTCAAATTGGGGTTAGGTCGGCAAGAGCAGGAGAGAGGGAGAACAGAGACCAGTGTGTAAACTGGAGCAGTTCTTCCTCTTCTATTTATATAGCTTAAAGAGTTGTAGTCCTAATCCAATTAGGAGCTTCCTGATCCAAATCTTTATTTGGATCTGGACTCTTTAAGTGGATAAGACTTATCTTTTATCCTTATCTGTTGATCCAAACCTATATCCCTATCCAAATTCGCCCATGTCACATGACTGCTTAAGTTGTCATATGATGCTCTGATTAATCCAATTTATCTTTGGGCTTTAGGTCCATTAAGGAGGTGACTCATGTCCCTTATTAATTGCTTGCTAAGTTGTCTCTCTTTATATGGCATGGGACCCTAACATTGACCTCACAAAAGCCATATGGGTTCAGCCTAGCTTCTATGACAAAGCCTAGCCGAATTCACTGCTAAGCACAGTGAACCCCTGAGTCTATCAGTATGGGCTCTTAATGGGCCCAACATTTACACTAAATGGTCATTGAGTTCAGTCATCTTATGAAGACCCAAGGACAATGGTCTTAAGTGAGATTATCCCATTAGGTATAAAAGCCCTAAATGGTCTTACACTTAACCTCTCAGCCCTTAATGATCAAACACTGCCCGACAAGAGAGGACCTCTCCTTCAACTGCATAGTACAGTATTGTACTATTTGTTTGGAGGGATCCCGGGAGTTAAAACCTTTTGTAAACCTTTTTCAAAAAACATAATATATATTTTGCAAAACAAATCTCAAATACGGTTGAAATTGACTACCGGCAGTTTTGGTTTCCATCTAAATGAGTACAGTCTCCGATCATCCACTATGTCTGACAAAGGGGTTGATCCTATCACTATGATCACCCACCCACTTGAATGAGTTCTCAGACTACCACAACATACGCAGGTTTTGACCCCCGAAGGATCTCACTGATTGGCATATCAAAGATAGCCTAATCCGACACCTAGTGCAGTACCATAATCGAGTCTAGGGGATAGGTGTAACTTTCCAGTTTTTGCACACCAATCTCCAAGGTCCAGAGCATAATTGGAAAATGGTCCGGGTTTAGTGTTTCAAACAAACACACACTACATGTGTTTCGGATCCAACCCTGGCAGCTAAGATAAGCTACTCCAACTGACTTGGCAGCACATTAGTGTTAGCCTTGGCAGGATAAGCCTCCCTAGGTCTATCCAATGGTAGTGAACATTCTAAACTAACACGAGTCTAATAAGTGTCCAATTTAAGGGTAATTACATAGAAAGACACCATGTATAATATGAATCAATTATGCACTTTTATTCATTTACAATAAATGTTTAATGTACATCAATCTGATTGGAGCTAAGGGCATACACTGTCTAATAGCTTCCACTCGCAATTAGGTCTAATCGGGTACAAACTGGAGTCCCATACTGTCTACGTGTTTCTCAAACACTTTCTGTGTTAGTGGCTTTGTCAATGGGTCTACTACATTTTCCGCTGATGCTACCATCTGAATCTGGACGTCCCCTCTACCAACAATGTCCCCCAGTATATGGTACTTCCTCTAGATGTGCTTTGACTTCAAATAGGCTCTTGGCTCCTTTGCCTGAGCAATAGCTCTAGTGTTGTCACACAATAGTAGAATGGGTGATGTGTTGGATGTAACTACTCCTAATTCGTGAATGAACTTCTTCATCCATACTACTTCCTTGGCAACTTCACTTGTGGCAATGTACTCGGCCTTGGTCGTGGAATCTGCTATGAACCCTTGTTTGCTGCTTTTCCAGCTAACTGCATAGGACCCCATCGTAAAGATGTAACCAGATGCAGACATTTTATCATCTAGATCTTACTAGAAGTCGGCATCAGTATACCCTAGGATCTGTAGTGAACTACTATCGAATATCAAACAAAACTCTTTTGTCCTCTTAAGGTATTTAAGTATGTTCTTTATAGTTGTCCAGTGCTCCTGTCCTAGGTTTGATTGGTATCTACTTACTATACTCACGGCCTGAACAATGTCTGACCGAGTGCACAACATTGCATATATGATGCTCCCTATGGTTAAGGCATAGGGAACCTCTCTCATGCCCTCAATCTCTTTAGGAGTCTTGGGAAACATATCCTTGGAGAGAGTGACTCCGTGTTTGAAAGGGACAAATCCCTTCTTGGAGTTCTCCATGCTGTATCTTTTGGCAATTTTGTCAATGTAACCTATATCCTCTTCGATCATTCTCTAGAGTCTAAGTCCCAAGATGTAGGAGGCCTCTCTAAGATTTTTCATGGAGAATTTCTGCGAAAGCCATACATTCACCGTAATCAACATTCCTACATCATTCCCAATGAGTAGAATGTCATCTACATACACAACCAAGAACGTAACCTTGTCAACAACCAATTTCCTGTAAACATAGGGCTCATCCGGATTCTGCTCAAAGTCAAACTATTTGACAGTTGAGTCAAATCGGATGTTCCAACTTCTTCAAACTTGCTTAAGTCCATAGATGGATCAGTTAAGTTTACACACCATGTGTTCCTGACCCGCATCAATGGAACCTTGCAGTTGCTGCATATAGATATCTTCAATAAGATCTCCATTCAGGAACGCGGTTTTGATATCAATTTTCTAAATCTCATAGTCATAGTGTGCTGCTACGGCTAACAAGATCTGTATGGATTTAAGCATAGCCACCGGTGAAAAGGTTTCCTCATAATCGATTCCCTCTTTCTGAATATACTCCTTCACTACAAGACGAGCTTTATAGGTCTCAACCTTCCCATCAGGGCCCTTATTCCTCTTGTAGATCCATTTGCAACCAATTGCTTTCACCCCAGGGGGTGGGTGTATGAGAGTCCAGACCTTCTTGATTTCCATTGAGTCAATCTCGGCTCTCATGGCATCTACCTACTTCAAAGAATCTATTTTCAACATAGCTTCCGTATAAGTTAGGGGATCTTCCTCACTGATCATGGCTTCCATCAACTATCTTTCTTGATCATAGTCATAACGAATTGGAGGTCTAGAAACCCGAATAAACCTTCTAATTTTGGTGTTATCTGGAACATGTGGGACATCTCTCACTACTCTTGAGCCCTCCTCATTAAGAACAATTTCTTGACGATGATTGTCCAAAATGTAATCTTCTTCCAAGAAGTAGGCATTTCGACTACAAAACACCATTTGCTCTATTGGGTCATAGAATAGGTATTCTATAGAGTTTTTGGAGTAGTTTACAAATAAACAACAGCTGGTCTTGGATTTCAATTTGTCAGCACTTGTTCTTTTAACATGTGCCAGACAACCCCAAATCTTCAAGTGTCTTACACTTGGTCTCTTACGGGTCCAGAGCTAATAGGGAGTCTAAAGAACTTATTTGGTTGGAACCCGGTTCAGTACATATATCGTAGTTTCTGATGCGTATCCCCAAAAGGGTATAGGTACTTCTGAGTGGACAGGAAGTGAACGGATCATATCTAATAGAGTCCAGTTTCTCCTCTCCGACACACCGTTTAATTGTGATGTAGCAAGAGAAGACAACTGTGATACAATCCCATTGTCCTTTAAGTAGTCCCTAAATTCATCGAAGAGATTCGCCTCCTCGATCTAATCGAAGTGCTTTAATTTGCCTCCCCAACTGTTTCTCAACCTCTTGTCTGAACTCTTTAAACTTTTCAAAAGATTCAGACTTATGTCTCATTAGATACACGTAACAATACCAAGAGTAATCATCGATAAAGGTTATAAAATAAACTTACTAGTTACATGTCTTAACTTTCATGGGACCACATACACATCAATATGTATCAGGTCAAGTGTGACCGTAGATCTTTCAGGCTTTCCCGCAAATGGTCATTTCGTCATTGTGAAAGTCGAAAAATGACTCACTTGGGCTAATTTAGAATAGCCACCCATTACTTGGAAGAATTGAAGGTGATGGAACCTCCAAAAATTATATCCAAAATTATTTTAATTCGACATTGACTCCAAAACCCCCAAGGCATGGCTGAACCATCCCAGATAAGACTTGAATGGGAGAGGGAAGGGATTAGGCACCCCTCTCCCATTTCCAATAAGTGAGACCCGTGTGGGGAACTTTGACATCAACAAACAGCATGGGTCAAGCTTAACATGAATCGCTGATCCAATTATTATATACTGAAACACACCTTAGTTTTCATCCCTTAAAAGAACACTAATTAGATACAAACACATCAATTATATTAAATAGGAAAAAGGGTCTAATAGCTAGTTACACGCCTAGGAAGCAATCATAGTACCATTGTTCATCACCATCCATTATCATTAATTTCACTATGAGGTTGGGAGTTTCGGAAACAAGCCTTTAGGCATTAATTATATCAGATTTTTCAAAGTAATCACTGCATGCAATTTTCAGTTACAGAAGCATGATCAAAGGCTTGAGTTATCTCATGAATTTACAGCCGAGTTAAAGGGAGTTAGGTGATTGCATCCAACGTTAGCTATGTAATGATTTAATCTAAATAATAAAAGGTAGATGGATTATATTACCTCCCTTATATAAATTGAAATACATAATCTTCTACGACAGATGGCATCGAGCAATTTATTTAAGGACAACTTTCAGGTTGGGAGACAAACATCAAAGAAAAATAAATAAATAAATAAAAGAAAAAACTTAACTGGATTCTAAGCAACATTACTAAATATGTTATAAAGAAAAAAAAAAAGTCACCAAAAGTAAAATCACTTATTCTATTGCAATGCAAGGATAAGGGGTTAAAGATATAACCAAACAATTATCGAACTAGAGTAATAAGAATCCAATAAAGTACCCCTGGCCTGTGACTGTTGCTAATCATGTAATGTAGCCGAATTCAGATCTGCTGACTACTTATTGACAACAAACTATTTGGGGGAACATCTCCGCGAACCCGAGTAAAGTAAATTAGCTTCGGTGAAGTTGAATTACATTAACGTTGGAGATTGAATGAACCTTGGATGGGAGTTGTGAGATGACTGAGAATAGGTGTGTCGTCAACCACCGAACTGGTTGAGACGCGCTGGTCAATTTTACTAGTCGTAGGAAGATGGGGCTGGTCCTTTTAGGAAATGATAACAAACGTAGGTCGACTTCAAGAGCCCCTGTTACATATAATGTTCGATGCCTTTGGTGGGATGACCAGACTGTACAGAAAAACCCCGGGTTCAGTGGTGGTTCTGCTGCTTTGCTCTGATTGGAGTACGTAAGGTGAATCTGGGAGGTTTCCGAACTAGTGGAATGGTGAAGATGGAGGAGGTAGGATGAAGTAAGAGTAGAAGAGAGAGAGAGAGAGAGAGAGAGAGAAGAGAGACAGGAGGTGGATTAGTTGAACTTCACTGTTACAGTTCGTTGCAGCGGTGGGAGGAGGTCGAGAGAGTAAGAGACAGAAGAGGAGTGGGGAACGGTGGTCGGTTGGACTCACAATGAAAGAGGATAGAGGGTAAATGGTTGAGGGAGAAGAATGTTCTGAGGATGCACCACCACCGGTTGGATTTGCAGAGGCGGTGATGCTTCAGTTCTAACAAAATACAAAATAGGGGGTGATGAAGGGTGATTTGGCCCGACCTAGCGAGAAGGGGGCACGTGGACGTGACCTGATTAAGAGATGACAGCTCAGTCCGGTAAGCCTAATTCGTAACATTTGAGCTCGGGTATTCGGCCATCTTGGCCCAAAACTTACCTCGGCGTCTAGGCACCTCGGCATCCAATTTAGTTCGGAACTAAAGAATCGAAGTATCAGCTCAGGCCTAACAACCTGAATCGCCACGTAACCGACTCCAGAGGTCTCTCCAACAGATCCCGAATCTCTCGAGTTCACGATGAGCTAACAGATCCCAAGTTACTCAGGATCACGATGAGGACTCATCCCAGCTCCACCAGAGTCAGAAGCGGAACGAACATTATCTCCACACCCCGGAGATCCTGGAGCTCTTTCGTGAGACCCATGACTACTCCAGTATATAAAGATGGGAACCTCAAAGAAAAGGTACACGTGATTACTCTACTCTCTAGCTCTCAAGCTCTCAAACTCTCAAGCATTCAGCTCGCATTGCAGTATACTAACTTAAGCATCGGAGCGACCTCGCCGGGTTAGCTACCCTAGGTTCTCTGATAGATTGTTTTGCAGATAAATCCAGCTCGCTGCTCGATTGGAAGCCAGATCACCCTCCATCTAGGAGTAGTCAGATCGCGCAACAACAATTAGCGTCGTTTATGGGAAACGATCGAAAGGTCATCCCCATTCTTCGCAGTTATCAACCTTGATTTCTATGTCAATGGCATCTTCCATTCATACCGGGAAAAGCAGCGAGATGAACGTCTCCGGGGGGCAACCCCAACCCCCTACGGTGTGCATTAGCCAATTCACCATCCTGCTTACTGCGTCTAGAGTTCCAACATTGACCACACTGCCAAACACCACATAGGTGAGCTCCCCACTTCCCCCAGTGGTAGGCACAACTTTTTCTGAGCCTTCTGTGGTTCCCACTAGAGTTGGGCAGTCCCAGTTCAACGACCTGGTTTGATGCGTCCGGGCTATTCAGATCCAAATGCAGTAGGTCCAACAGTTTCAACAGTACCAGCAACATTACTTCTACCAGCAGTATCAACATCAGTTTCATCTACTACCGCAGAACCAGTAGCCGATTCCACCTCGGCACCCTGGGGCCCATCAGAATCAGAACCGGCCTAGGACTAACTAGAACATCAGTCGATCTCCCCACCGGGGCGAAGAGACCTCACAAGTACCGATTCCTCTCAGGAGTCAGGTCTCGCCCCGTGGGAGAAGAGACGGCCAGCTTACTCCACCGGCCTCACAAGGGAACCTCGGAAACAGGTCAGGGGATTCTCAGCCTAACATGACCAATCCTCCTCGCCATTCACAGCAAGAAAATGGTGGTTTACTAGCAGGTAACCAGTTCGGGGTTCGAGGTGCGAACTCAAGACAGGGCCTCTCCATCCCTCGTGATAGCCGGCCCTAGAATCTCACAAGGAACCAGGAGTTACCTCATGACAGAGTGGTATCGGAGCACACCGAAGTCAACAGCACCAACGCCGAACCAATGAAGAAACAACAACGAAGACGTCGCAAGGCACGCTGTACCTCAGCTCAAAACATCCAGCTAGAAAAGCCAAGCCAACGAGAAGGGCAAACCAAAGGTAAGGAAGAAGCGAGCTCGGTGGCTACAAAGGCTGCTCCTCCACTACTTTGCAGATTGTCTCCCCTGTCTCCCGAGCTCTTGACGGCCCCGATGCCGAAAGACTTCAAGATGCCCCCATTAGACAAGTACGACGGGTCGTTCAACCCCAATGACCATTTGGACTCTTTCCAATCTCAGATGCACCTAGCTGGGGCTGATGAGTCTTGTATGTGTGTGGCCTTCTCCACTACGTTCAAAGGGGTGGTCCGCACTTGGTACCGAAATCTCACGCCGGGCTCCATCAAAAGTTGGTCCACCATTTCGCAGACTTATTTACCTCGCACTTTATCACTAGCAAAAAGTGCCTGAAGTCATAGGAAAGCCTTCTCAACGTAGTTCAGAGAGAAGGAGAACCGATCAGAAGCTATATTAAGCGCTTCAACGACACCTGCCTACAGATACCAGACCTCGACCCGACGGTAAGACTCACTACAGCGAAGAAAGGAATAACCCACAAGGAGTTTAAATGGCATGTGGTGGCCAACAAACCAAAGGATATCACCGAATTCCTTAAGCTAGCCGATCAGTTCTTCGGTACCGAAGAGGAAATCAATCAGAAGACCGACATTCCACCAATAGAAAAGAGGAAAAAAGACAATGAAGAAACAAGTAATGGAGGACAAAAAAGAAGGAAGAGCAAGTCCCCGAGCAGGGGAAGAAACAAATCCAGAAGTCGGTCTCCCTCGTGAACTCGCAAATCAGGTCAGCGCTCTAGAACCCCACCTGTCGAAAGAACGAACTACACGCCATTGAACGCTAAGCGAGGAGAAATTCTAATGGCCATTAAGGACTCCTCCTTTGTCAAATGACCTCCCAGGTTAAGGGGAGATCCTGCAACAAGGAACCGAAACATCTACTGTCATTTCCATAGAGACCACGGGCACAGCATAGAGAATTGAAGGAACCTCTACGACAAGATCGAGGAGCTTATCCTCTGTAGATACCTAAAGAAATTCATACAACGAGAAGAGAGCGACCAAGAAGATCGACAAGCGGACCAGAGAAGGAATGCCCCCGAGACTAGCAGGTTGAATGTGCAACCGCCGCGACAGTTGCTCGAGGAAAGACCGATCCACGGGGTAATTAACATGATTACCGACGGGTCCATCATCGCGGGGTGTACATCAACAACTGGGAGGACCTCAGTCCGCGAGCTAGAAAATGAAGAGGAAAAGCCGCCAAAGCGACCTCGGCTTGAAGAACCAATATACTTTACAGATGACGATGCACGCGGGATCCAGTACCCTCATGATGATGCCCTAGTGGTAAAAATGAGAATCAACGACTTCGAAGTGAAGCGCATCCTGGTGGACTTAGGTAGCTCGGCGGATATATTATTCAGGGAGACTTTTGACAAGCTACAGCTACAACAAAGCGATCTAAAACCGGCAAACTCCTCTCTAGTAGGCTTCAGCGGCAAGGAGATCAGACCTCTTGGACGAGTCACGGTACCCGTAGAGGCCAGCACGTGGCCAAATATCGCGAGGTTTGAACACACATTCCTAGTGGTCGCGACTCCCTCTCCCTATAACACCATAGTAGGTCGACCCATTACGCACATCCTACGTGCAATAGTATCCACCTACTATCTGGCGATGAAGTTTCCAACTGACTATGGATTAGGAGTTGTGCGAGGTGACTAGCTCAAATCTCACAAATGCTACATAGCTGCTCTCAAAGGGAAAGTGAAGCTAGCGGATGATGTCAAGCTCGAGCGACCAACGGAATTTGCTGCTGCCCCGACAAAGGAGACGATCCACATCCCGGTCTCAACTGATGACCCAGCCAAGACTCTCCAGATCGGTGCCTTGATCAACGAACCACTCTGCTCCCAACTAGTAAGTTTCTTACTAAAAAACTTGGATATTTTTGCTTTGTCCACGGTAGAATGCCCAAAATAGACTCCAAGATTCTAACTCACAAATTGAATACCGACCCCTTAGTCAGGCCAGTAAGACAGAAGAAGCGCAACTTCGCCCCGGAATGTTGGAGGGTAGTCGATGAAGAGGTCGGGAAGCTCCTAGTGGCAAACTTCATCAGGGAAGTCCATTATCCGAGCTGGGTGGCTAACCCAGTTCTAGTAAAAAAGGCCAATGGCAAGTGGCACATGTGCACCGATTACACTGACCTGAATAGAGCCTGCTTGAAAGATTGTTTCCCGCTGCCCAAGATCGACCGCCTAGTGGATGCGACCTCAGGGCATGAGTTGCTAAGCTTCCTGGACGCCTATTCCGGTTACAACCAGATTATGATGGACCCTGCTGATGAAGAGAAAACTGCCTTCATAACTGAGCTTGGATTATACTGTTACAAGGTCATGCCTTTCGGACTAAAAAATGTCGGGGCAACCTTTCAGCGCCTTGTAAATAAAATTTTTGTGTCGTTAATCGGCAATAAAATAGAGTGTTATGTTGATGACATGGTCGTGAAGACCCAGTTTTCAAATTTCTTATTGAATGATTTACAAAGTGCTTTTCAAATTTTGCGAAAATATAACATGAAGTTAAATCCAAACAAGTGCTTCTTCGGAGTCACCTCGGGAAAATTCCTAGGATATATAGTCAACCGGCGTGGCATCAAAGCCAACCCAGGTAAAATAAAAGCCATCCTAGATATGAGACCAGCCCGCAAAATAAAAGAGGTTCAGAGGCTGACTAGCCGGATAGCCGCCCTGAGCCGCTTCATGTCCAAGTTGGCAGATCGATGCCTACCCTTTATCAAAGCCATAAAAAAGAATAAGGACTTCGAATGGATTGCAGAATGTCAGCTCGCCTTCAACAAGCTAAAAAGATACTTAGGTGCCACCCCAGTTTTAACTCAACCCGAGGAAGGGGACGTATTAAAGCTGTACCTCTCCAAGAGTGACGAAGTGGTCAACTCGGTACTAATCAAAGAAGTAGATGGGGTCCAACGACCCATCTGCTATGTTAGTAAAATTTTGCAAGATGCAGAAACTAGGTACCCGGAGATCGAGAAATTAGCATATGCGCTAATCATAGTAGCTCGAAAGCTTTGTCCATATTTCCAGGTCCACACTATCGTCGTTCTCACCAACAAACCTCTAAGGCAGATTCTACTCAAACCCGAGGTGTCTAGCAGATTGACGAAGTGGTCTATCGAACTAAGCGAGTACGATATCCGGTATTAACCTCGGACGACAATCAAACCCAAGCTTTGGCCGATTTTGTAGCGAAATGCACGCTCAGTACCACGACCCCCGAGCTAATCGAGCTCAAACACATGACAGGAGCTTCAACTAGCGTGGCACCAATCCCGGATAGAGTATGACCAACCTAGGACGAGGAGACCTACATTCTCCATGTTGATGACTCATCCAACCAGCAGGGAAGTGGTGCAGGATTGATTCTGTACGGCCCGAGCCAGGTGAAGCTGGAATAAGCTCTCTGGTTCGGATTCGCGACATCAGACAACGAGACAGAGTACAAAGCATTGGTCATCGGGTTAACCCTAGCAAGGGAAATGAAGGCAAAAAACCTCGTCATATGCAGCGACTCACAACTAGTAGTCAACCAAGTCACTGGTGAGTACGAAGCCCGTGACCCCCCTATGGCTGCTTACTTGGCCAAAGTCAGAGAGATCCTGCACGGTTTCGTCTCCTACTTCATCAGACAGATTCCGAGGTCCGAGAACGCTGAGGCCAATGCCTTGTCCCGATTAGCCAGCACAAGTAGTAACACCATGTGGACCATGTACATAAAGGACTTACCTCGGCGTAGCATTCTCAGGGGGCACAAGAGGTCGCTCTCGTAGCACAAGCGGAACCGAGCTGGATCGACCCACTCGTAAGTTATCTGCTTCACGGGACCCTACCTGCAGAACGCAATGCGGCCCGAAGGGTAGAGCGCCAGTAAGCTAAGTACGTTCTTATAGACGGACAACTGTACAAAAGATCGTTCACGCTCCCCTACCTGCACTGCTTGCGACCTTCAGAGGCCGAGCATGTACTCCGCAACACCCATGAAGGCTTGTGCGGCGGACACTTGGGGGGCAGAGCTCTCGCACAGAAAGCATTGCGGCAAGGCTATTACTAGCCCACGATGAAGGAAGATGCACTCGAGCTCGTCAAGAAGTGCAGCAGGTGTCAGAGGCATGCCAACATCCACCATCAACCCATTGTTGATCTGAAATACCTCACTAGCCCATGGCCCTTCGCATAGTGGGGAATCGACATCCTTGGCCCATTCCCGCTAGCGATAGGACAGAGGAAGTCGAACCTTTGGTAACGATCACAGCCTGCAACATACATAATTTCTTCTGGAAAAACATAGTATGTCGTTTTGGGCTACCTCGGGTACTTATCTCCGACAATGGAAAGCAGTTTGAGGATATCAAGTTTCAAAATTTGTGTGCCGAAATGGGAATTCAACAAAATTTCACCTCGGTGGCACACCCCTAGGCGAAAGGGAAAGCATAAGTCACTGATAGAGCAATACTTCACGGATTGAAAGCTCGCTTAGCTCGAGCCAAGGGGTTGTGGGTAGACGAACTGCCCAGTGTCCTCTGGGCCTACCGAACTACCATTAAGACCGCCACAGGTGAAACCCCTTTCAACCTCTCACTTACGGCACAAAAGCGGTGATCCCAACGGAAATCGAGGTGCCCACACTACAGTTGGAGGCTTATGACAAGGAGACGAATGATGATGAGCTCTGTACCAACCTAGACCTAGTAGAAGAGGTACGAGACCTGGCTTACATTCGGACTACAACTTACCAACAAAGAGTAGCTCGGTACTATAATGCCCGGGTCAGAAAATAACTCTTCCGCGTCGGCGACCTAGTTCTTTGGAAGGTTATGGTACCTGAGCCTGGCGTTGGTAAGCTCAGACCGAATTGGGAAGGTCCGTATCGAGTAAGACGGGTGTTCGGGGAAGACACGTATGAGCTCGAGACTTTGGAAGGGAAGCAAGTACCTCGAGCATGGAATATCGAAAACTTGAGAAGATACTACTTGTGACCACCGAACTTGTCAAAAAGGATCACCGAACTGGAGAGAGGACTGCGAGTCACTCCCAGAAGCCTAAAGGCCATGGTGTTGAGCTAACACAAGACCTCGGCACTACGATAAGTCCTAGTCGCCTCTTCGGCATAGACAGATAAGTCCTAGCCGCCTCTTCGGCATAGGCGGACAAGTCCCAGTCGCCTCTTCGGCATAGGCGGACAAGTCCCAGTCGCCTCTTCAGCATAGGTAGACAAGTCCTAGTCGCCTCTTCGGCATAGGCAGACAAGTCCTAGTCGCCTCTTCGGCATAGGCAAACCAGTTCTCACGCCTGAGGCATAGACAATTCGGATACAAACCCTACGATGTCTAGCCCACCTCGGCGTATAACAACAAGTTAATCCCATTTGAAGCAGGCCCGATGGCTCAACACTAAGGGATAACCAACACTTAAGCGAGTAGCCCGTGTGTAGACAAGTCAGGTATATACCCTATATAATGTCCGCCCACCTCGGCGTACGATGGTACAAAGTTATCCCTACTTGGAGTCCAGCTCGTTATCTCGACAATTCAGGGTAACCTACACTTAGAAAAAAATTCACTCATATTTGGTTTAGTTCGCCAGTTCGGGATTTATCTACACTTAGAAAAAAAAATTGCACACAAAAATTGCAAAAAACATTTGTATTTCATTGATGTGGAATTTCGAATACAAAAAAAAAATTACAATAGACTGAGCTTGGTGTATTACAGAAGGGGGTCCAAGAAAAGAGGCATCTAGTCACTTCGAGGCTCCTCATCCTTACTGGAGGCTTCGGTAGGAGGATCCGTCTCCATGCAGCTCTCACCCGCACCGTTCTCCTCACCTTCATCGAGCAGGTCGCCGTCACTTTCTGCTTCGAAATCCAGATCTTGGGCAGCTTCGACGGCCATCTCCTCTGTGATCCTTGAGGTGGTTATGACACTAAGGTCAAGCTGGGAAAATTCACGTCGGGTCAACCACCTGCTAAGTTTGAATCCTTTGCGGTAGCTTGCCATCCCTACCTCGACCATCTCCTTCCGAAACTCCTCTGAGGACTTGTACTCCTCGACAGCCTTAGCCTTGACCTCCTCCATTGCCTGAAGAAGTAGCTCAGTTCGTTCCTTCACGTGGACCTCGAGGTTCTCCACCTCCCTCTTCAATGCAGCCTCACGCTCCTCGAGCTCCTTCACGTGGACCTCGAGGTTCTCCGCGCATCATTCTTTAGCTGGTTATTCTCGTTGAGCTAAGTTTAGTTCGGCGTGAGCTTTCAGGGAAGACTCCTCGGCTCCGAGGGTCCACTTCAAGTTTACCTCGGACTGATAAGCCAAGGCATGGATGGTGGAATTCAACTGCCAAAGAGAAGAAAACAAGCGTCAGTATACAAAATCCAAGTACAAGACAGATTGAAGAGACAAGTTCGAGAACTTACCACCATGCACTGAGTAGCCGCTCGGGCTCCGAGCTGAGCAACTGGTAATTCAGCCCAACTAGTGACCTCCTCAGCAAATACTGCGCCCTTGCTCTTGAGAATGCCGAATTTTGGAGTCAAAATACTTTGAACTGCATCGTCACTGCCTAAAGAAGCAGCAACTGCAGGGATGGGCTCCGAAGACGTAGCCTCCTCGGGCACACGGGGTGGGGAGGGCTTGCCCGAATCCTCTTCGACCAGGTCTATTACAGGAGGTTGATCGGTAGTTGATGGCTGCTCGGGCTCTGGAACAACAGCTGGTGGGGGCTCAATGCGAGCCTTCTTGGTGGCTCTCTTCTTCTTCCCCTTCTTCATGCTCCCGAAGAGTTTGTTGGCGGGGATATCCATGATAGTTGCGATGTGAAACGAGCTGTCAGATGCAATACCGAAGTAAAACAGAGAGAAAGTACAACAAACAGTGACCTACAAGGACTTAGACCGGCCTGCACGAGCTTCTCCTTGGTCATGAAGTCTTCAAACTTTAGGCCGAGCTCCGCCCAAGATCGAAGCGCCTCCCTTGTCTTCAGGTCTAACCTAACATCGGGGTCCTGGATGGCCACCCTCTAGTGAATTAGGAAAGGCTACCCCTCAATGTTGCAGATCACGAAATAGCGCCTCTTCTAGGCAGGGACCTTGTTAGGGAGCTCATGCAAAAGTTTGAAGCCAGGATGAGGTGATAGATAGTAAGTTCGCCTATGCTCAGGAAAAACACAAGACGAATTCTTCTTTATGGAAAGGATAGAAGAAAAAACGTCGAGGTCAAGGGGAAGATAATCGTGAAAAAGTGAAATGGTCCCTACAACGTTGCAGATAGAGTTCGGGTGTAACTGATCTATGGTGATGTTGAAAAACTTTACGATCTCAACTATGATAGGGTGAAATGGAAGGCGAATACCAGCTGCGAGCTGCTCCTCGAATATCACGATCTCGTCATGACTGTGGTCCCAAGGGAAGTTACCTAAGGGGATGCTATATTCAAAGTTGTTGGGAAGTTGATGTGAGGTGGAAGCCAAGTTACCTGAGGCCTCTCGCTCTCATCGAGGTGAGTTCATCTCGGGAGGACCGTGGACCGCATCCTGGTCCGAAGTAACTTCCTCGGTAGGACGAGGACCCACGGCCTGAGCCGAGGTACCAGTGGATTCACCACTCTCGTCTAAGAGACTATCAAAACTAAAACTAGATATGCTAAAAAGACACGGAATCGAAAAGAAAAAAGCAAAGGAAGACCGAAGAAAGGAAAGAGACCTCAAAGATTGCGGACTTGTGGCGAAGAAAATGTGCCCCTTGGCCCCTATTTATAGCCAGTGTATCCAGGGATCAACAGTCGAGATCAACACGATCCAACGGCTCCTAGGAAAACCGGTTGCATGACCCTCGAGGTTGAAATCGATTTAGCACGTGTTTTGACGTCCGCGGAGTTTATGAAACGGTGTGACGTTCGTGCGTAACTTAGACGCAACCTGGGTATTTCCTAGTTAAGTTGGGCGGTCGAACAGGTCCGACCAATGATTCGCCCGTCAAGCCGCCTAGACCTCGTGCCAAATCCACCTGGACTCGTCATGAACTCCCCGCACCGGGTTGAGACCCCTTGCTCGGGGAGTGGGGGGCAATTGATGAAGGGTGATTTGGCCCGACCTAGCGGGAAGGGGACACGTTGATGCGACCTGATTAAGAGATGACAGCTCAACCCGGCAAGCCTAGTTCGTAACATTTGAGCTCGGGTATTCGGCCACCTCAGCCCAAAACTCACCTCGGCGTCTAGGCATCTCTGCATCCAATCCAGTTCGGAACTAAAGAATCAAAGTATCAGCTCGGGCCTAACAACCCGAATCGCCATGTGACCGTCTCAAGAGGTCTCTCCAATAGATCCTGAATCTCTCGAGATCACAATGAGCTAATGGATCCTAAGTTACTCGAGATCACGATGAGCTAACAAACCCTAACTTTTCCGAGATCACGATAAGGACTCATCCCAGTTCCGCTAAAGTCGGAAGTGAAACGATAAGCCTTATCTTATGAACCCCTGAGTCCATCAATATGGGCTCTAAATGGGCCCAACATTTACACTAAATGGTCATTGAGTCCAACCATCTTATGAAGGCCCAAGGACAATGGTCTTAAGTGAGATTAGCCCATCAGGTATAAAAGCCCTAAATGGTCTTACACTTAACCACTCAACCCTTAATGATCAAACACTGTTCGACAAAAGAGGACCTCTCCCTCGGCTGCAAGGTACAGTGTTGCACTTCCGCTCGAATGGATCCTAGGGATTAAAACATTTTGCAAAGATTTTTCATAAAACATATATATATACATATAAATATATTTTGCAAAACAAATCTCAAACACGGTTGAAGTTGACTACCGACAGTTTTGGTTTCCATAAGAGAGAGTGTAGTCGCTGATCATTCACTTTGTTCGACAAAGATGCTGATCCTATCTCTATGATCATCCACTTGAGTGAATTCTCAGACTGCCCCAACATACTCAAGTTTTGACCCCTAAAGGATATCACTGATTGGCATATCAAAGACAACCTAATCTGACACCCGGTGCAGTACCATAATCGAGTTTAGGGGTTAAGTGTAACTTTCCAGTTTTGCCTACCGGTCTCTAAGGTTCAGGGCATAATTGGGAAATGGTTTGGGTTTAGTGTTTTAAGCAAACACATACTACATGTGCTTCGGGTTTAACCCTGGCCGCTGAGACAATCCACCCCAACCGACTTGATAGCACATTAGTGTCAGCGTTGGTAGGATAAGCCTCCCCAGGTCTATCCAACAATTATGAACATTCTAAACTAACACAAGTCTTATATGTGTCTAGTTTAATGGCAAGTACATAAAAACACACCAAATATAATATGAAACATTTAATATAAATCAATATAATTGAAGCTAAAAACATACATTGTCTAACCGTTAGGGTGTGGTGCATCGCCAAATACGCCTATACATCAATAAGCAAACGTATGCAAAAATACAAGGTCCTTTACATTGTTTGGCAACCAAAAGAATTAAACGCAAATGGGTATTGTAATCCAGCACTTAAACCGCTGCACTTTTGATATGAAAGTACATATTTCATATTTGTATAGGGCAACTTTTTGCTCTGAATATCAATAAAAGATAATGTTTTTATAAAATAACAAAAACAAAAACAAGATATCAACGCAGTGGCACTGTTCATCGTCTTCCTCTACCTACCTCTACGATCTCTCTCTACCAGGAGAACCGCCGTATGTATTCATCGTCTTCCTCTGGTCATATGATTCTTCTCTTGTTTAGTCTTATCCACACAAAAGCCGTATGTTCCATCGTCTCCTGGTTTAGTCTTGTCCAAAGTTACGCACTGTTCATACGTAGAGGAACCGCCGTATGATGGGAACTTGAGAACTTGGTCGTATGATTCTTCTCGGCCAAGTTACCTCTACGATCTCTACCAGGAGACGATGAACAGTGCGTAACTTTGCACTGTTCCTCTGCGTACGTATTCATCCTCCCAAAATCAGGATGCTCAACACGAGAACCGCCGTTCCTGCGATTGTAAAAGGCGTGCCCTTTTTCCCCTTTCTACGTTTTCAAATCCAATCTCATCGACCAAAGCGGTTTTCAAATCCAATCTCATCGACGTAAAAGGCGCATCCGATACAGAAACCTGGATGCTTTGGGTGACTGTAAAAAGCTGCGTCCTTTTTCCCGCACGAGAGAAGCAAAGAACGAAGGGCAGAGGAAGACGATGAACAGTGTCATTGCCCTCTCATTGCTATTTAAAAAAAAATGTTACTTTATTTTGATTACTTTATAAAAATATTATCTTTCGATATTCAGGGCAAAAAATTGCCCTTTTTCAGAAAAGAATCCTAAAAAAAATGGAAAAAATACGGAAACATACGATGCAAAATTCTGAATTCCAACCTCCTACAACTAGCCCTCTCCCCTATAAATTACATCCTGTCCGTAAATTTGACATCAATTCACGGTGACGATGCATTCCTCTTGTATTTTGAGCCTAATAAATTCTGACCTGGGCTGATTGGTACTTCTCCCAAAAAAAATCCAATTACCGGAAAGTGGAAACCCATTGTATTACCAAAAAAAAGTGGGCCGAAACCCATTCCTGGAACCCGAGCCCTCGTGGTCGCGGGACCACAGTTGTCGTAACTTGGGTGGTACACTTTCACTTTTTTCCCATCCCACAGGATTTCAAAACAAAACTAGTGGCTTCATCCACGGTATCCCTTTTACCAAATAAAGAAAAAAAATCCACGGTATCAGGTGCATCCGTGTTTTGTTTTTCTTTATTTTTTATTTTTTATTATTTTGGGTTAAAGCAGTGTCGGGGCGAGGCGAAGGAATTCCCTGCATAATGGGGATTAATTCGATTCGATGTATGCATTCTCAATAACGATTAATAACACCGTGATTAGCCTGAGAGCGGGAGGGGGTGACGGGATGCAGTTGTATAGAAACTTTTCTAATCGGGAGGACAATTCCAATTCCTTCCCCTAAACCGGAATCGGAATTCTCTGGTTTTCTTATTTTCTCTCTAAAACTTTCTTTCTACGAATAAGAAAAAGTGTTTTCCTGTTCTAACAAAATATTTTATTTTATTTGATAAAACGGAAGAGGATGATAACTTTTATTTTTAATTTTTACCATTTTTTGGGAGCATCGTCATGACAGAATGCCCCAAGGGGGGGAATCTGGAACATTTTCGTGTGCAACCACCATTCTTTCTTTAATGGAGGAGGGAGAAGGAGATGAATTTGACAGGAAGGATTATCATTGATAGGATGATTCACTGATTCTGAATGGGCTTAAAGCCCTTTTTCTTTTCTTTTGCTTAAAGAGTTACAGCCGAATAAATAATCAAAATTCAATCTCCCCATAAGTAATCAAAAGGGGGAGGACAAAAAATCCAAAATCCAAACCCCTGTGCCACGTAATGGAACTTTGTACAATATGGCGAGGCTTTTCCAGCTTCTCCTTGCAAGGTTGCAAAATTGCAATTCCAAATGGAGAAGGAGATGCATTTGACAGGAAGGATTATCATTGATAGGATGATTCACTGATTCTGAATGGGCTTAAAGCCCTTTTTCTTTTCGTTTGCTTAAAGAGTTACAGCCGAATAAATAATCAAAACCCCTGTGCCACGTAATGAAACTTTGTACAATGTGGCGAGGCTTTTCTAGCTTCTGCTTGCAAGGTTGCAAAATTGCAATTCCAAATGGAGAAATAGAGAGGTCGGTCTCGGTCTACCAGCACTGATCGGTTTCCCACCTTCGCGTCTGACCAGAGAAACCAGTGGCCATAGCAGCTGCGTAGCTAAACCGCCTTGTAGAACCAATCGAAAGATCATAGCGGGCCCTAGCCATCGGATCGGATAATGTGGCATAGGCGTTGTGGATTTCGATAAAATCAGAAGCATCGGGCTCCGAGGAAAAGGAGGCGTCCGGGTGATACTGCTTTGCTAAACTCCGGTAAGCGGCCTTGATCTCAATCGGCGAGGCAGTTTCCTTGACACGCAGTATCTGGTAAAGGTTGGCTGATTTCTTCACCGCATCGGCCCTTGTTCTTGTGGCGGTCTGCGCAAAGGCTTGAATCGCGGTTTTAGACGGACCACGGGAGGTGAAAGAGATGGAACGGTGAGATCTGGAGACCCCGATGGCGGAAATGCGATTTTCCGTCGGGAACAGGATAGAGTTCCCGGTAGAGAAAGCTAGGGTTCCAGACATTGAATAATAATAACAAATATAGTGCGCGAGAGAAAGAAAGATTTTGATTTGCCTTTTAGGGTTTGGCCGGTTGGGTAGATGGAAGTTGAAAAGCGGAGAAAATTTTTAGGGAAGAAAGGGGGGAGGAAGAGTGACTTTATAAGGGAAGGAGAGAGGAGCGATGGAGGCGGTTTTGGATTGTAGTGAGAGGGTGGGAAGTAGAGAGGCAATGGGCGCCTGCCTATTTGCGCCTTTACTGCCTGTTTTTTTAGGCTTTGGCTTTTAGCACGCACGCTGTTCGGTGAAAACCGTTTCTGTGTTGTGTGGTGAGTGGTGACTGGTGACCCTGGTGCTTGGTGGTGACCGGTGGGTGCGCAATTAGATTACTAATTGGCTAAAAGGCTGAAGCCTCGGCTATCACAGTCTCACTCACCCGAGACCCGACTTGGCCTAGCCATTCACAGGTTAGAAAATGTGGTCCGTGCAGAAGAAGATTACAAAATCGAAGTGGCCATTACAATTACCAAATACCAACCAAATGGGACTCGCGTCGAATAGGCCGGTGATCAAACCAAAAAAAATTCTTCCCGACTTGTTTTAGCATAAGGCGCCAAAACATGTTAATGGGCCGGGTTCGGGTTTTGACTTTTGTCAAAATTCTAATTACCAGGTCCTGGAAGTCCGAGCCTGAAACAGTATAAAATTGGGCTTAAAGTCAAGCTCATGAACAGGTGGCATGTTATGAATAGTGTTATTCAAACTACTATTAATATATACTGATGAATCAATTTTTGTTGATGTATCGATTTTTTGGCTAATTACCTCGTCATTTGGTCTGTTTTCAAGTGGCCGATGATTCAGGTCGAAGTGGAGAACTTTGGCTGTCTAGTTGCCTGTGAGGTGTCGAGCTGCCTGTGAGGTGCCGAACTGCCTATGAGGTGCCGAGCTGCCTATGTGGCAAGCTGCCTGTGAAGCGCCGAACTGCCCAGGTGCAGGGCTGCCTATGAGGTGCTGAACTAACCAGGTGCCAAGCTGCCTATGAAGTGCTGGGCTGACCAGGTGGCGAGCTGACTTGATGAGCTTCGTTGCTCTTTAGAGACTTGCAATGAACCAAATGTCAGAGGACCCAGGGTGGCTAACCCGGTGAGGTCGCTCCGATGCTTAAGTCAGTACTCTCATAATAGACTGCGAGCTAAAAATCACAAAGTATGAAAGCTAGACTTTTCTTACTTGCTTACCTCCCTTGCTTATGGGGTTGGTGCCTTTATATAGGCATTGTTTGGCATAGGCTTCACGCACCATATCCGAGATTTCTGCAAGGTCGTCTAAGTGGGTTAAGATTCCTAGAGGTAACCGTCATGCACATTGACCACCCTCCAGATCGTTTGGCACATGGGCCAACTTCCAAGGATCGTGGGAGTGTTTGGATATGCATGCCGAATTCGCCAGGTTGCGCCTAGGCTAGGCCGCTAGGTCACACCAGGGCCAGGGCCAGGCGGCTAGGCCGCGCCTGGGCCGCCAGGTGGGACACCATCAACTTGGCTAAGGCAAGTTGTTGCCAAATGGTTTCGGGTGTCACCTATTTGTTCCGAGGTCCCATGTGTCAATATCATTGGAGGGCCAAATCCGCCCTCATCATTTGCCCCCCACTCCCGGGCCGAAAGTAACTCGGCAAAGGGAGTGGATTTCTCCTTTTGGCCCGGAATGAATAATTCGATGAGCTCGTAAGCGTCGATTCAATTCCTTAGGCTCTGGGAGCGACTCGCAGTCCGCTCCTTGATTTTGCCCATGCCGAAGAGGCGACTGGGTCTTATATGGTG
>NW_010729148.1:1315101-1335472 GCF_000365185.1 Nelumbo nucifera | reverse complement strand
CTCGCGCCTGGACCGTCAGGTGGGCACCTTAGTGCTATGACTGCGCTGCATCAGCCTCGTGATGCCGGTCACCCACTCCTACAAGAAGCTAGTAGGAGCTTGACCTACGAGGGCAGCACTACTAACTTTAGGTCGTTAGCTCGGACAGGAGCCTTAGAAGGCTCGACTAGCAAGGGCGCTCATGCAGTCCGTTGGCCGCCAATTCCCGCGGAAGCCACAGTGGGCTCATCTTTGTAGGGGGACCTCGCGAAGAGGATTGATGAAGTTTTGTCTGAATTGAAAGTAAAGTTGATAGAGCTGAACTGACTAGGTGTCGAGTTGCCTATGAGGTGCTAGGCTGACCAGGTGGCGAGCTGAATTGATGAGCTTCGTTGCTCTTTAGAGACCTGCAAGAAACCAAATGTCAGAGGACCTAGGGTGGCTAACCCGGCGAGGTCGCTCCGATGCTTAAGTCAGTACTCTCATAGTAGACTGCGAGCTAAAAATCACAAAGTATGAGAGCTAGACTTTTCTTACTTGCTTACCTCCCTTGCTTCTGGGGTTGGTGCCCTTTATATAGGCATTGTTTGACGTGGGCTTCACGCACCATATTCGAGATTTCTGCGAGGTCGTCTAAGTGGGTCGAGATTCTTGGAGGTAACCGGCATGCACGTTGACCACCCTCCAGATCGTTCGGCATGTGATCCAACTTCCAAGGATCATGGGAGTGTTTGGATATGCATGCTGAATTCGTCGACGAGCACGTCTTGCAAGTTGCCAAGTCGACACATGTGCTAGGTCGCCAGGTCGCACTTGGGCCGCCAGGTGGGACACCATCAACTTGGCAAAGGCAAGTTGTTGCCAAAGTGGTTCCGGGTGCCATGTGTCACAATATCATTGCAGGGCCAAATCCGCCCTCATTATATACAAAATTAAAATGGAAATTGTCTAAATTTATAATTTTTAAAAATGTTTATGGACTTTAAATTTATTATTACTTTTCAAAATGTAACCCCATGTCAGTAACTTTTTGTTTTCCAAAATCCACTATCCATTAGAGCACCATTAATGTTTATTCTCATAAATTGTCCACTAGCATAAATGTAAATTTTATGATTGACACGTGGTATATATATATATATTTGGTCAATGCACCAGTTATTGACATGTGGCATTGCCCAAGGGTACTATTATCATTCTGCACTCGTCCAAAGGCAATATTACAAATATCATGTTCTCGGTGCATTTACTCCCAACACACTTATGAAGGGATAGTGATCGGCCAACGTCTCTCTAATTGTTTTCTTCATGATCATAATTTATGGGATGGTTATTCACTCCTCATCACTCCTCTCCCAGGTGACTCCAACTTTATTAAAGGATGCATCGCAGCTTAACGCATACTCGAGTTAGTCATTAATTAATCTCCTGTTGTAACCTTGACTTTCCTTTGGAGACACTCTCAAGCCTCTAACGTATTTTCACTCTTAATAAGTAGAACTCTCAATCTTCAAACCTCGAGAATTACTAAACTACCCTCGGCTCCAAATTTGGCTAGCATGGATTTCAGAAATTATACGAAAAACCTGCCAAGGTATCAAGTTAGGAGGATCGTTTAAGCCATTGATCAGCGAAAGGAAATCAGAGAACCATATTTATTAGATAAATTAGCTATAGTCCGTCACAAAAAATAACATATTGGATTTCAATCTAGAAAACGTAGCCTTCCTGTATTACCTGAATCCGAGATGTTGTAGTGGCGGGGGATTATAAGTAGTTTAGATGGGCAATCTTTCGTCTTTTTGAGGTGTGGGCCCAGTCCGTGTGGGCTGTGACCTGTGAGGAGGCCTCATACATGTTGGAAAATTCTGCTCTAATCATTTTTATATCCTGATGTTAATTGATAGGACGGGCAGCTAATACTATTCGTAAGTATAACATTAGTGTAAATTAATATTAATATTAAATGGCACCAATTCACCAAACAAATCATGTAACGTAATTATAATCAAATGGGAAGTGAGAGGTCAGAGGCTGTATTTTTTGAGATCGGCTTCAGTCAGTGCAAAATCCGTTTTAATACTATTCGAACAGTTTTTATAATCCTGCACCGGAATATCTTTGTACTTCGATATTTTCGATAAAAGGATATAATGGCTGTTGGAACGGGTTCTGCATTGACTGAATCCGGTTTCGTATTTTTCACTGTTTTGTTGAAAGTATCAGGCGAGGGACACCGCTCACCGCACCCGACATTGCAATGACTATGGGTTGGGTTTTTTGAGTCTTAGGCCTTGTTTGGTTTGCGGAAATAGGGATTTAGAATCAAAAATAGAATGGGCTATTCTGATTTCAACTATTTGATTGAATGAAATCTGAACTTCATTCCCATTTTTATTAGAATGATATTCTCCTATTTAAAGGAATGGTCATTCTCTGCTTTGGGAATGAAATCCCTTTCTTATTAATTCTCATTAATTTTAATTTTGAAGGGTTTCAATTCTGATTCCGATTCCAACTATAAACCAAACTCTTAATTCTATAATCTGACAGCTGGACGATGCCGTGGCAATGCCTCTTTTCAAAATGAAAATTAAGGCTGCAACTTGGGCCAAATTGGCCCAAACCCAACCCGAAAAAAGTTGGGTTGGGTTGGGTCGGGTTGATGTTCAGGTTAGGGTTAGGGTTGAAATTCATGAACCCGACTTTACTTTGGGTTGGGTTAGGGTTGACCCCTTGACCAATCCGAACCTGACTCTATAGTACATGTCATATATAAATATATGTTATATGTATTATATAACATACATTGATTTATTTAGATTCATGATATTTGTATAGCCCCCACCACATGGTATCATGTATTTCTTTTAAGATAATCACTTTAGTTAATCCTAATCAGAAAGACTAAAACCTTAATAACATTATTTTATGTTTTTTAAAAAATTTATGTTTTATTGTAAGTCATAACTCATAATAAACTATAGTCATTTCTAACACTTGTTTTTTCTGAATTTTGTACCAAATGAACAAAAAAAAAATAACGTTAATAAACAAATACTAATGAAAACATAGGATTAACATATGTAATGAAAGTTGAGTTAATATCTAAAATTGAGAAATTCTATGAGATTTTAAAGGGTGGGAAAAAGGTTGGGTTGGGCCCAACCTGAACCCAATCCAACCCAAAATTAACTTTGGGTTGGATTGGATTGAATTAGGGTTGAAGTAATTTAATTAGACTTGGATTGATCAGGTTGAAGGTCGGGTTGAGTTAAGGTTATGATTAAGATTTAGAACTTAGAACTGAGCTAGGATTGACCTTAACTTAACTTAACCCAGCCCAACTTACAACTCTAATGAAAATACATTACTCAATACTCGTATGGGCACTATCACACTACGTATCATACACACACCCTCACACACACGCAAATTACACGACAAAATAAAATTGCAGTCTACACTTACAACATACGCGTTTTCTACCTTCCCGCCACCTGAATTGTCGCTTCCCTTTTTACTTTATAAAATCTAAAAGCTTAAAGAAGGAACACATGGCTCCTTTTCATGTTATTCAATTCAGTTTTATCCGTTGGGGGCTCTCCAGCTCAATTTAAGTGGACCCGCCTTATATAGCAAAAATTGACATGAACGTGATCGGTTACCTTTTCGCTATTTCTCTTTTTTCTTTTTTCTCTCTCTAGTAGTGAGACAGGACTCTTATTAAAGTGATTGTGGTAAAATATCAGTATCGAGTCTCCATCACGCGTCAACGTCCAACATTCAAGATTTTTAAATTCGGACCGGAGAAATAACCGTTCTGGTCCGATTCCCAAGTCAAAGGGTTCGGTTGTTCGGTCTGAATGAATGATTATTTTGATAAAAAATTAAAAACTATTATTTGAGTCGATGGTTCAATAATTCGGTTGCCACTCAAAAAAAAAAAAAAAATTTCAATTGCCACAGTTCATTGACCGAATCAATTTTTAACCAAAAACCAATTTTGGGGTGAAATAGACCCGACCAGTTTCCGATTTTTCCGGCACCGACCATTCGGTCTCGTCCGGTTCTGAAAACACCGCCAACATTAACACATTACATAGCACATACTCATTTCTTGTTCTTTCCCTTCTATCTTACAATATAATGACTGCCTTACCCTTTTGAGGGGAGAGGGGTGTGTTCTAGAAGCTTTTGACACCTCCTCTTCTGACTCCTCCTATCTCAAAATAATAACTGCCTTGGCCTTAAGCTGTGGATAAGAGAGAGGGGGGAAGAGAGAGGGAGGAAGGCTTCTGGAAGATGTTGACTCCTCCCCTTCTTTCTCACAATTAAAATGATAACTGCTACTTTAGCCTTACGCTCTGGATAAGAGAAAGGCTTCTAGAAGATGTTGTCTTCTAAGTTCTACCTCCCTCTTTCTCACAAAATAAAGCCCTCTTTGGTTTGACTTGACAAGTAATTCTGACTTGATTTTTTCTGTTTTGTTAGCACGTGGAAAGGCTTCTAGAAGATTTGCACACCGATTTGGTAATTAAAGCTTTTAAAATAAAAACTAAATTGGGGATACCAGTATATCAAAAGGCAAGCTTTTTAAAACCGACCCTGTCAGTGTTCGATTCCCGAGTCAAACGGTCCGCCCGTTCTGACAAAAAATAAAAAAAGATTTGAATGGTTCGAACGGTTCAATCACTTGGGTCAGCGATTTGTTGGTCAAATCAACAGTTTTTTGCAAAAATTTAGTTTTGGGGAAAAATGAAATCGGTCGCCTAATCGGTTCTCGGTTTTTCTGGTCCAACTGTCTGATCTGGTTCGGTTTTGAAAATCATGCTAAAAGGTATGTGTTTGGTTCCGTTAACATTTATTGAGTAAACGATTTGTACTTGTGTGGCTGTAAAACCGAGAAAAGCAATTAATGAGGGCATTTATGACATATAGGCGTCATTAGACACCACTTCAGCAAAGGTGCCAATAAACGCCTACTTGTTTGGGGAAGCTCCAAAATAAAGCTTCATGAAATAGGAGAGGCGCAAAGAAAACGATGTTTGCTTTTGTAAACATTGATACATACAGATGAGCATAATGAGGCCTTTGCTGATGGGGCACCTATGTGGCAGCATTTACTTAATAAACGTAAACGGAACCAAACACATACAAGGTTTTGCACGACATTGGATCTGATTTCCACTGCTTTTTTCAGCTTGTGAAAATTAAATTATAAATTAATATTGGACAATTTTCTCTTTATTTTTGTTGAATTAAGGGACCATTTTCTTGATAAAGATTAAAGAAGACAAAATGTGAACCTAGGGCTTAGTTTGGAAAGAATACAAATACAAATTTGTAAAGTACAAAACCTAACATACAAAAACGATAAGACTGTATCTCCTTATCGTTTACTGTACCTAAAACTCTTGCTCAACAATTCATGAAGAGGTCAAAAGAGTTAGATGATATGGTTCACCGGATCGGTCCTTTGCACCTAACTAATGTTATTTTTTATAGGTTTTTTTTTTTATTCAAATTTTTGAAGGGAATCATCAATTCATAATTAGAGGTAAATTAGGTTGTGTCGCTTGTGATCCGTCATGGCCTGACATGATTTTGAACCGGCCCAACACAGCCCGGTACAACGGATTGTAGGTCATGCCAAGCACGGCATGATCATATGGGTTGTGTTGGGCCTAGGGTTTTAGATCCATGGGCCAGCACGACACAACACGATTAAGCGGGTCGCACGCCGCCCACAGCCTACATGTCGACACGACCCACATACACACACACACACATATATATTATATTACTATATATAATTTTATTTTCAATTTTATTATATTATTTCATTTTATTATTGCATATTATACATCAAAATTCATATAAATTAAAATTTTAAGATCCTTTTCATTTTTTGTCTATTTTTTAATTTATGTTAAAATTTTCTTTATGTTTTCAAAATTAAAAAAAAAATGGCTTGACCTAATTGTTGCATGGCCTAGCCCAAGGCTTGGCCCATGGATTAACCTAGTCCATGGCATGGCACAGGCCCGCACGGATTCGGGCCGTTGGCCATGCCGGACCAACACCCTAAAATATTCTAGGAGAGGAAAACACACCCCAACCCGGCCCGCACTTTGCACGGGCCACATGCGGGCCATGTTGTGCCAACCAACACGACCTGATTTATATTTGAAAAAGAAAGTATAAGACATTTGTTTAGGTTTATAGGATTGGGGTACATATATATATATGTGTATATATATATATATATATATATATATATATATATATATATATATAACGTACTAAATTAATTAGAAAAGGGAGAGGTTGAGATAAGAGTTATAATAGAGAGTGGGGAATGGGCTTTTTTTTCTTGGCGACTTGACTTGATAAAAAAGAGTGTTCGGTTCCAGATAGATTGAGAACGAAAATATATTGTCAATTTGCCATTAGAAAATATATATCCTACTACCAACTATCTATATTTTGCCTTTGCATGTGTTAGTTAGTTTCTTCAATTTCAACAAAAGGAATCTTACTTGTATAATATATGGACATGATATCCAACTATCCAAGGCAAAATCTAAAATTTTGGGACAAACCAAACACAAGTTGAGGCTTGTAAAAATCTTTTTTTAATCGCATTCTTTAAACTGAAAATTAGGGAAATTGATTTTTTGGATCCCACCCAACACCCATCATTTGGTTGGTTGATTGCATATTACAACCGTCTCTGGAATCTTTCCATTTTGAGTTTGTTTATTTAGTTTTATATCGGTTGGACATTTTTTTTTGCCACACAACCAATCAGGGGTGATTTGACTGGATTTGGTTCAATCCAATCCAATCCAATGTGAATTCATTGCAAATGTACCATGTCCAATTCAATTTAATGAATATTTTGGACCATTTTGGATTGGTCCAATTTAATGTTTGTACTGTTCAATCTATTCGGTTCTGTTTTAATTTAGATTGGATTCAACTCAAACCCGATTCATTGACACCTATATTTTTATCAATTGACTAGATATTGGATCAACCCAACCCGATCTAATATAAATTCATTATGGACAGACCAGGTCTAATCCAATCCAATAAATACTTTGGACCATTAAGTCTGGATTAGTCAAATTCAATGTCGTGTTGGTCCGTCCAATTTATCCAAATTGATTCTGATTTGGATGGGGTCCAAACCAAAACTGGTCCATTGACAAAACTGAGAGTTCTCATTTGTCAAAATTGAGGGGCTATAGTATATGTACATGGCGTAAGACTTAGACACAAATAACACCAATTACAATCCAAAAACTAAACTATTGAGTTATGGACAACTCTTGTATATAAGAGATCCCTTGCATCTCTCATTTTTTTCCCAATGTGGAAATTCTTTTTGATAGTGCGCGATCTGGATACTCCTAGCTGGAAGATGATTTGAACACCAGTCGCGTGATGAGCTGGACCAAGCTGCAAGATAATAGATCAGAGAACTCGGGGTGGCTAACCCAGCGAGGTCGCTCCGATGCTTAAGTCAGTACTATATTGTGGATGCGAGCTGGATACATGAATGCTAGAGTGATAGTGAGCAAATAATCACGTGTACCTTCGCTTTGAGGATTGATGCCCTTATATATTAGAGTAGTCGTGAATCTTATGAAAAGGCTCCGGGATCTCTGGGCTGCGTAGACAAGATCCATTCCATTTTCGAAGGAGAGCAATGCACCAGTTGATAAGGTTTACCAATTCCCTCCAATTCGGGCGGAGTGAGGATGAGTTTTGTTAATAGATGCCGTGATCTTGAGGAATTCGGAGTCCATTGAAGAAGCTCCTGGAGTCGATTACGTGGCGCTTTGGTTCTTTGGCCTTGAACTTGCACCTCGGTTCTTTGGCTACAAACTAGATTAGGTACCGAGGTGCCTTTATGGCGAGGTGCTCAAGACCTCGAGGTCCTGAGCTGCTGGTGAGGCTCCCTTGCTGAGTTGTCATCCTAGTGGCTGATCGCGTCCATGTGTACCTTGGTTGCTAGGTTGGGCCAACTTACCCCTCATCAATTGCCCCCCACTCCCCATGCCAGGAGTCACGGTGCGGGGAGTTCACGATCAGTGCAAGCAGGTTGGCCTAATTTTTCTTGGTTCACCTCCCAGTTTTTTGGTCGTACCGATGTAACCCATGTGGCTCAATGGAAAAAAAACCAGATCGCGTGTTGGGGATGTGTGGACTTGACACAGTTTATAAACTGCGCGGATGCCAAAAACCGTGCTCAACCAAAATCTTTCCTCGAAGGGAGTGCGACCGGTTTTCACGAGAGCCGTAGGATCGCATTGATCTGAACCATCAGTTCTCAGATATGGTGGCTATAAATAGGGGGGACCTAGGTTCCCTTTCCTTCGTCATTCAAAGTGCATTTGAGAGTTGAGGTCGCGCATCCATTCTCCAGCTCGCGTCTTGTATCCAGGGTAGTTCGCTTCCTCTTTCGCCTTTCGGTGAGTTCACCTTGTTCCACCCCTTTTTACTTCGAGTTCACTTGTTCCCTTTTTATTCATTAGGTCTGGCCTTAGTTTAGATAGCCTTCTAGATGGGAGTGGTGAGTCTGCTGGGGCCAAGGTGGGTACCTCAGCATGGACTGCGGGGCTTCATCCTGCCGCGGTGGGCACTTCGGCACAGGATGAGGACCCCAATCCGTTCGAGGTAGACTCACCTCGGTGAGAACGAGAAGCTTCTAGGAAATTGGCTTCCTCCTCACCCCGAGATTGCCTACTAGACAACTTCGGTCCGTCTACAATGATAGTGGACAAACTCCTATCCTTGGTTGATCGCTATAAACTTCCTACGATCTTGTTTATTAGTATCCCCTTAGGCCAATTTCCTTGGGATCACGGTCACGATGAGATTGTGGTCTTCGAGGAACAACTCGTAGCTGGCCTTCGTTTTCCACTCTACCCTTTCATAGTCGAGATCGTCAAATTTTTTGACATCGCCATAGACCAGCTCCACCTGAACTCCAATCGTAACATTATAGGTACTATCTCCCTTTTTCATGACTATAATCGACCTCTTGACCTCGACATTTTTTCCTCGATCCTTTCCATCAAAAAGAATTTTGTCTGTGTTCTACCCGAGCACAGGGTAGTTACTACATGTCTCCACGCCCCGGGTACAAGTTGTTACACGAGCTCCCCTACAAAGCCCCAGCCTGGAAGAGGCGTTAATTCGTAGTTTGTAACGTAGAAGGGTGGATTTTTCCAACTCACTGGAGACCTGCCATCCAGGACTCTGGCGTTAGGCTGGATAAAAAAGTGCGGGAGGAAGTTCGGGCTTGGGCGAAGCTAGGCTTGAAGTTCGAGAACTTTGTGACCGAAGAGAAGCTCGTGCAGGCCGACCTATGTCCTCTCGGTAGGTCTCTAACTATTGTACTCTTTCTCTTATTTTGTTTTGCTTTGACGATATTGCATTTGACTCTATTCGTTGCTTTGTTGCAGTTATCATGGCTGACTTCTCTGCCGACAAGCTTTTCAAAGGCATGCAGAAGGGCAAGAAGAAAAAGAGGGCCTCCAAGAAAGCCCATATTCAAGAGGAGGTTCCCACTTCGGGTGTTGGTACCACCCCCTTTGAACCTCCAGCTGACACCGAACAGCCCCCGATAATCGACCTGGTCGAGGAGGACCAGGATAGGGCTTCCCATGCCAATTGCCCAAGGAAACTACATCCTCCGAGGCCCAACAAGCTCAGGAGGCCATCCCATCGAGCAGCGACGTCCCAGCTCAGAGTGTCTTGAGCCCGAAGCTTGGTCTTCTCAAGAGCAAAGACACAGTCTTCCCTGAAGAGGTTACTTGGTGGGCTGAGCTATCAGCTGCTCAGCTCGAAGGAAGAGCAACGACACACTGAATGGTGGTATGTAACTAACCTTCAACCCTTATGTACTTAGATTTTTCTCAGTACTTATGTCTCGTTTCTCCTCTTGTCAGGTGAACTCTTCAATCCATGCCCTGGTCTACCAGTCCGAGATGAACTTGAAGCAGGCTCTTGAAGTCGAGGAATCATCTCGCAAGGCTCACTCCGATCTGAACTTGGCTCGTAGTGAGAACAACAAATTATTGAGGGATGCGCGAGCTTAGAAAGAATTGTTGACCATTCTAATGGCGGAGAAGGAGGAGCTGAAGGAGTGCGAGGCAACCCTTAAGAGAGAGGTCCAGAACCTCGAGGAGCTGGTGAAGGAGCGAACTGGCATCCTGCTTCGCTCGATGGAGGAGGTGAAGATTAATGCCATCGAGGAGTATAAGTCTTCGACGAAACAACGCAAGCTGCTTTTCGAGACCGGGATGGCAGGCTACCGCAAAAGCTTCAAACTTAGCAGGTGGTTGACCCGATGTGAGTTTCCTCACCTTGACCTCAGCGCCATTACCACATCAAAGATCATTGAGGAGATGGCCCTCGAGGCAGCTAAGGACCCCAACTCAGAGGGGGAGGAGAGCGATGACCTCTTCGGCAAGGAGACTGTGGAAGGGGATGAGGGAGGTGATGTTGCCGACGCCTCTGACGATCTCATGGAGATTGATTAGCCTACCGACGCTGCTACTAGGGGCGAAGAGCCACGAGAAGATTGATACCTCTTGCCTCTTTTCTTGGACCCCCCTTACATAGTGTATGTCCCAAGCCTCCGAGCTCGGTTGTAGTTGTTCTTCTCTCTTTTTTTTGCCATGTACTCATAACTTTTTTTTTAATGAAACATAATGATCCACAAAACCTTTTGTGTGTAAAAAATTTTCCTAAGTGTTAGTTATCCCGAAATTTTTCTAAGTGTTGATTATCCCGAAGTGTCAAGCTAACGAGCTGGACTCCAAGCAGGAATAACCCAATATTGTTGTACGCCGAGGTGGATGGACACTGTAGGGTATGTACCCAACCTGTCCATGCATGGGCTACTCACTTGCCCAAGCCAAAGAGGCGATTGGGACTTGTCGTGCTTATGCCGAGGAGGTGTTTAGGACTTATCTGCCCATGCCGAAGAGGCGACTGGGACTTGTCTGCCTATGTCAAGGAGCCGATTAGGACTTATTGTAGTGCCGAGATCTTTTGTCAGCTTGACACCATGGCCCTTAGGCTTCTGAGAGTGACTCAAAGTCCTCTCTCCAGCTTGACATCTCGGTGGTCCCATGGTCTTATAGGAATTTTACCTTGGAGTCGCAGACTCATAAGTAGTACCTTCTTAGGTTGTCAATGTTCCATGCTCAAGGTACCCGCTTCCCTTCCAAAGTCTCGAGCTTGTATGTGCCTTCCCTGAACACCCACCTTACACGGTACGGGCCCTCCCATTTTGGTCCGAGCTTACCCGGGCAGGGTTAGCACCATAACTTTTTGGAGAACCAAGTCGCCGACACGGAATTGTCGCTTCTTGACCTGGGCGTTATAGTACCGAGCTATTCTCTACTGGTAGGCTGCAGTCCGAATGTAGGCCAGGTCACACACCTCCTCTACTAGGTCTAGGTTGGTACGGAGCTCATCGTCGTTTGTTTCCTCATCATAGGCCTCAAATTGCAATGTGAGTACCTCAATCTCTGTCGGGATCATTGCCTCTATGCCATACGTGAGGTTGAAGGGGGTCTCACCCATCGCGGTCTTGATAGTAGTTCGGTAGGCCCAAAGGACACTAGGCAGTTCATCCACCCACAATCCCTTTGCTCGAGCTAGGCGAGCTTTGAGTCCATGAAGTATCGCCTTGTTAGTTACTTCTACTTGTCTGTTCGCTTGGGGGTGTGCCACCGATGTGAAGTTTTGTTAAACCCCCATCTCAGCACACCATTTTGAAACTTAACATCTTCGAGCTGCTTCCCATTATCGAATATCAGCACCCGGGGTAGTCCGAAGCGGCATACTATGCTTTTTCAGAAGAAACTCTATATGTTACGGGCTGTGATGGTTACTAGGGGTTCGACTTCCACCCACTTTGTAAAATAACCTGCTGCTATAACCAAGAACCTCCTCTGCCCTGTTGTTGGCGGGAAAGGACCAAGGATGTCGATTCTCCACTGCGCAAAGGGCCACGGGCTGGTGAGGTATTTCAAATCAACAGTAGGTTGATGGTGGATATTGGCATGCCTCTGACATTTGTCACACTTCTTGATGAGCTCAAGTGCATCTGCCTTCATTGTGGGCCAATAATAGCCTTGCCTTAACACTTTTTGTGCGAGGGCTCTACCCCTCAAGTGTCCATCGCACAAGTCTTAACGGGTGTCACGAAGTACGTGCTTAGCTGTACTTGGCTAACTGACGCTCTACCCTCTGAGCCACATTGCTTTCTGTAGGTAGGGTCCTGTGGAACAGATAACCAGCGAGCGGGTCGATCCATCTCGGTTTCGCTTGCAACACGAGAGTGACTTCTTCTGCCCCCCCGAGAATGTTGGGCTGAGGTAAGTCCTCTATGTACACAGTTCGCGTAGTGTTGTCACTCATGCTCGCTAGACGTGATAAGGCATCGACTTCAACGTTCTCGGACCTTGGAATTTGCTTGATAAAGCAAGAGATGAAGCTATGCAGGATCTCTCTGACTTTGGCCAGGTAAGTTGCCATAGTTGGGTCACGGGCTTCGTATTTGCTAGTGACTTGGTTGACCACTAGTTGTGAATCGCTACATAAGATGAGGTGCTTTGCTTTCATTTCCCTTGCTAAGGTCAGCCCAACGATCAGCGCTTCATACTCTGGCTCGTTGTTCGATGCCTCAAATCCGAACCAGAGAGCATACTCCAGTTTCACCTCGCTTGGGCCGTACAGTATCAGTCCTATAACTGAAATTGGGGTGACCTTTTGATCAGTTCCCACAGATGGCACCAATTGATAGTGCGCGATCTGGATACTCCTAGCTAGAAGATGATTTGAACACTAGTCGCGTGATGAGCTAGACTAAGTTGCAAGATAATAGATCAGAGAACCCGGGGTGGCTAACCCGACGAGGTCGCTCCGATGCTTAAGTCAATACTATATTGTGGATTCGAGCTGGATACTTGAATGCTAGAGTGCTAGTGAGCAAATAATCGCGTGTACTTTGCTTTGAGGATTGATGCCCTTATATAGTTGAGTAGTCGTGAATCTTATGAAAATGCTCTGGGATCTCTGGGCTGTGTAGACAAGATCTGTTCTATTTCTGAAGGAGAGCAATGCGCTAGTTGATAAGGTTTACCAATTCGGTGGAGTGAGGATGAGTCTTGATAATAGATGCTGTGATCCCGAGGAATTCGGAGTCTTTTGGAGAAGCTCCTGGAGTCGATTACGTGGCGCTTCAGTTCTTTATGGCGAGGTGCTCAAGACCCCGAGCTCCTGAGTTGCTGGCGAGGCTCCCTTGCTGAGTTGTCATCCTAGTGGCTGATCGCATCCATGTGTACCTCGGTTCCTAGGTCGGGCCAACTTACCCCTCATCACTTTTCATACATTACTTACACATAAACTCACAATAAAAGTATTTTTTTTTTGTAATATTGAAAGGAATGCAAAAACTTTGGCCTCAAGGAAAACGGATAATGTTGTTCTAAATGTTATTTACTAGGAAAGTGACATACATCTCTCTTGCCACATCAACAACCCTCTCCTTCTCCCATTCCCCCTTCTCTCATTTCTATTTAACTCTCTCTCTCTCTCTCTCTTACCCCTTCCCAGCCCTAACCAATCTCTAACAATCTGCAATCGAATCGAACCGAACCGACGAGTGAACACTCATAATTTCAGCTAAATTAATACTCTAATATCTAACAAATAATGTTCGATTAATCTCCAATAATTATTGAAAATTTATAGCAAAAATACACAATTAATGAAAATAAATTTAAAAAAAATATATAATAAATAACATTAAAAATCTTTAATACCTCTAAGTTATTTAATCTATCTTTTACTATTTCAATAATATCCAAATTTTTTAAAATTTTTTATATTTTATATTCTTTTTATCGAATATTATTAATTCTATTTCAATCAATTTTGTGTTTTTGATAATTTTTTTTAAAGTTATTACATAATTTTGTTATTTAATTTAATTTTTGTTTTTTTAAATAATGTCTAAATATGATTTAGTTATTAAATTTTTTGATATTTAGAAATTATTTATTTACAATATTATTTAGTTATTTTTTAAATTATTTATATTTTATATTCTTATTATCAAATATTACTAAAATTATTTTTGTGTTTTTAATAATTGTTTTTAAAGTTATTACATAATTTCATTATTTAATATATTTTTTATTTTTAAATAATATCATTATTTAAAATTATAAAATATTAATTATTTATTAAATTCAATAATCCATAAAATTATAATTTATTCTTTTTCTAATACTATGAGATCTATTATAATTATTTTTCTACTTTTAACAAATTTTTCTAAATTTTTTACATAGTTTCTTTATTCTATTTAAAATTTAGTTATGTTAAACATTTCATTATTTAAAATATTTAGTTATTTATATATCTAAATAATATGTAAAATTTTTATTTTTTTTGTTATTTAAATTTTATTTATTTTAAAATTATTGCGTAATATTAAATATTTTGTTATTGTAAGTACATGCGGTCCTCCATTGCCATAATCACGATGAAGGTTTTGAAACAGAGCCACATCTATCTACGGTGAGCTTAGAAAATCATCTAGGACTTGTGATAGGCATGAAATGCCTCCTAGGACTTGCGATAAGCAATGAGTGTCACCTGAGACACGCAATGGACATAAAACAATGTCGCCAAACCTGAGACAAACCCAATATATTACTAACATCTTGCGATGGATGCAAGATGATAGCCTATGCTGTATTGAACAGTGGATAGACCTTGATACCAGGTACTAGCGACACCTGCCTGCGGGAGGGAGGGTGTTAACATCCTTCTTGGTCACAGTAAGCTATGATGAGGTGCCTCGGAGACAATCTGGTGGCACCCTACTATGATAGTCGACCCAAAACCTTGCCCTTGATACGTGGCCACGAGGAAACCCATGACGGGGTGTAGTCTGTGCTAGGAGAGAATCTTTAAGGAAAAGGGAACTTTGTCCTTAGAGGATCTCGTCAGACACGTGGTGAAATCCCTGTGGTGTTCGTTTGATAACCGGCATAAGGATGAGGATACCCTTTCCTAATAGGAATCAAATTATTTTTGGAATCCTTCTCCTTAAGGTCTCGGGATCTCCCCTATAAAAGGAGGTTACAAAGTACGATCTGGATATTCTCTTTGACCACCCTTACTATCCAACTCTACCAAGATTCCCCAAAAGCAGAAGCATGCTCATTATTTCCTTCACAACTTTGGACCCTAACCCTTCTTCGTTCTTCAAGGAGACCACCCTATCTAGCTTCACAACCATACTTACAGTTATATAATTATTTAGCTATTTTTAATATTTTTTTATTATTTAGTTATTGAAATATTTAAATAATATTTTATTTTTTAGTTTTTAATTTTTATTATTTGAATAGAATTTAAATAACTTATATAGTTATTACATAATTTCATTATGAATTTCTTGAAAATATAAAATTATGAATAATACGAATATTAGTAAATCTATTATAATTATTTTTTTCTATTTTTAATAAATATTTTAAAATTATTACATAATTTCATTATAATATTTAAATAATTATTAAATTTTTAATTGAAACTTTATTTAGATAGGTATAGATGAAAAGTGGGGGAGAAGACAAATAAGAATTAGAGATAATTTAGGAGAAAGTGGGGAATAGTGGTGCCACATGGCTAGTGGAGGATAGGAACAAATTGGAGTAAGGATTGGCTTTACAAGGGACACTTGTATCTTTCTTAAAAAATAGGTGCTAATTATATGAGTTTTATTAATTTCCTAAGAAAAAGGAAAGGAAATAGGGAAATAGGGCATGCTGAGGTGGCAAATCCATGGACTTTTAAAGGGAATCTTGCACCCTCTAGAATTGTTCAGTTGGGGTAATGGAGCAAAGAGAGGCCATTTGATGTGGCATGATTTAATTTAGTATATATACTAGTGAGGACCCGTGCGATGCACGAGCTCTGTTCAACGAAAGCTAAAGAATAAAAACACATAATAATATACAATTATTTTATATTTTAAAATTTTAAATAATTAATAATCATTTATATTTTATATACTACTTTTAATAAATTTTCTATAATAAGATAATAATAATTAATTTCAACTATTGATGAAACTAACCAACCTTACCCAACTCAACTCAAGTTGGTTAATTTTCTAGTATTTCCAACTGGCTTTGGGTTAGTAATATCCTAACACAACCAACTTGGGTCAGTTTCGGTTTGGCCATTTGTAAACCAACCAAAAGTGAACCGACTTGACCATTCGGTTCAGTTGTAGGCTTTCTTGGCTAACCTGATCATAGATTTATATTAATATTTTATATCTAATATAATTTTTTAATACGAGAAAGTAGGAAAATTCCCATATTTCTTAGTCTAAAATCTTTTATATCATAAATTTAATTATTAATAATGCCACTATAATTTTTTAAAATTAAAATTTAATTTTTTAAGTTTAAATCATTTGACCCAATTGACCAAATAAAAAATTGAGCCAAACCGATACAACCCGAGTTGGTCGGTTTTCACTAATGGTTAATTGGTTTCAGGTGACCAACTCCCCAACATAACCAGGTCGATTTGGTTGGCCAAACAACCTACAACCGAGTCAAATCAACTCGTGAACACTCCTAATTTCACCAAAATTAATAGTTTAATTTATTACACAATTTCGTTATTTTGACTATTTAAAATCTAGTTATGTTAAATATTTCGTTATTTGAAATATTTTTTTATTTAAATGTTTAAATAATATATAAAATATTTAATTTTTTATTTGAATTTTATTTATTTTAAAATTATTACATAATATTGAATGTTTTGTTATATAATTATTTAGCTATTTTTAATATTTTGTTATTTAAGATATTTGGTTATTGAAATATTATTTTATTTTTTAATATTAAATTTTTATTCTTTGAGTATCATTTAAATTGAATAATCCAGAAAATCATAGTTTATATTGTTAGTATATAATTTCATGATGAATTATGTAAAAAGATAAAACTATTAATACTATGAACATTATTAAATCTATTATAATTATTTTTTGTGTTTTTAATAAATATTTTAAAGTTATTATATAATATTTTTAGAATATAATAACTTTTAAATTTTTTAATTCAAACTTTCTTTACATAGATATAGATAAAACGTGGGGGAGAGGATAAATAGTAATTAGAGATAATTTAGGAGGGAAACTCTCTACTAAAGAGATAATTTAGGAGATAAATAGGAACTATAGATAATTTAGTAGGGCTGTTTACGGGTCGGTTTAATAAACTTTTTTCAACTGACCCGACTTAGTCGGGTTACTTAAAGAGTAAACCGAAACCGACCTGCCATTAAGCAAAACCGACCCAAACATGAAGGGTCAGTTGGGCATTGTTTGTGAATAACCCTAATTTGGTGTAAAATTTCCTACTCAAAAAAGGAAAGCAATCCTAAAGACAAAAGTGATTCCCATTTAACTAATGTTTTATTGTTCTTTAATGTTAAAAATAAGTAATTAACTAGAAAAAAGAAACTGGGATAGGGATTACCTAATTAGGGAAAGACTAGAAAATCAGAAACTAACTAACTCGGTTCAGTTTGATTCGGTTTCGGTTTTCATGTGCCAAACCGGATTATCAATTTATCCCTCTTCACAACATGAAACCAACTAGTGGTGAAGAAAAACCAACCAAATCGGGTTGGGTCGGGCCGGTTTGGTCGGTTTGGAATTGTTTGTGAACAACCCTATAATTTAGGAAAAAGTGGGGGAGGTAGTTTAGGAGTGTGTGTGTGTGTGTGTGTGTGTGTATGGAGAGAGAGAGACTTTAGGCAATTTTATGGGAAAGGAGAGCATCTCATTGGTTGTTTCAAAAATGACATGGAATAAAAAAAATAAGTTTCAAAAAAGGAGAAAATTTCTAGACTATTGTGTTTTAGTATATATAAGTGGGGACCATTGCGATGCATGAGCTTTGTGTTAAGTGAAAGTTAAACAATAGAAACACATAGGAATAGCAATTGTTTTATATTTTAACTTTTTAAATAATTAATAGTTATTTATATTTTATATACTACTTTTAATAATTTTTTTGCTATGCAAAAATAATAATAATTAATTTCAGCTAAGGTTGTTCATCAAACTAATGAAACCAACCAAACCAACCCAACTCAACCCGAGTTGGTCCATTTTCTAGTATTTTCGATTAGCTTTGGTTCATCAATTTCCTAACTTGACCATGTTGGTCAATTTTGGTTTGGCCATTTGTAAACCAACTAAAGTCGAACCAATCCATCCATAGAAGACAAGACAATAGTCTTTAGTCCTTCGTTGGTATTTTAGTATGTTCTTTACAGCAATCCAGTGCTCTTGTCCTAGGTTGGATTGATATTTACTCACAACACTTACAGCCTGACCAATGTCTAGTCGAGTGCATTACATAGCATATACGATGCTCCCTACAGTAGAGGCAAAAGGAACATTTCTCATGTCTTTTATCTCCTCAGGGGTCTTAGGTGACATTCTTTTAGAGAGAGTAACCATGTTTGAAAGGAACAAATCCCTTCTTGGAATCTTGCATGTTGAATCTTTTGACAATCTTGTCAACGTAAGTAGATTGGGATGTATTTCTATAGAACCAAAGTCTCAAGATGTAAGAAACTTCTTTAAGACCTTTCATGGAGAATTACTGTGAACATCCTACCTTCACTATGGTTAACATTCTTATATCATTCCCAATGAGCAGAATGTTGTCTACATATAGAACCAAGATTCTAACCTGATCTCCCATTGTCTTTTTGTAAACACAGGGTTCATCTAGATTTTTCTCAAAATCAAACTATTTGACTGTTGAGTTAAGTCGGATATTCCAACTTCTAGAAACTTGCTTTAATCCATATATGTTCTTCACCCTTGGCAACAAAGCCTTTCGGTTACTACATATAGATATCTTTAGTAAGATCTCAATTTAGGAACAGTTTTGACATCCATTTTCCAAATTTCATAATCGTAGTGTGCAGCTATAGCTAATAGTATCCTAATGGATTTGAGCATAGCCATAGGCAAAATGATCTCTTTATAATCGACTCATTCTTTTTGAGTGTAAATCCACTTGCAACCAATTGCTTTCACCCCAGGGGTGGGTCTACGAGAGTCCAGACTCCGTTGGTTTTCATCAAGTCCATCTCGACTTTTATGGAATCTACCCACTTAAAGGAGTCTATTTTTAACATAGCTTTCATATAAGTCATATGATCTTCCTTGCTGTTTATTGCTTCTATCGAGTAATTGTCTTGATCATAGCCAAAACATATAGGAGGATTAGATACTCAAGTAGATTTTCTAGGTTGGATATTTTCATATAGAACTTGTGGGTTAACTCCCACTACCCCTGAGCCCTCCTCATCAAGAATGACTTCGAAATGATGACTGTTCAGGATGTAGTCCTCTTCTAAGAAATGGGAATTTAGACTAACAAAAACTTTTTGATCTCGTGGGTCATATGAAAGATACCTAGTAGAACTCTTGGGGTAGCCTACAAATGTGGCAATGACTCATTTTGGATTCCAATTTGTCTGCACTTGTCTTTTTGACAAGTGCTGGACAACCCCATATTTTCAAATGTCTTACACTCGGTTTCTTGCAAGTCCATAGCTTAAAAGGAATCATAGGAACCATATTGGTTGGAATCTGGTTCAGTACATAGATCATAGCCTCTAACGCGTGCCCCCAAAAGGATATGGGTAACTCTGAGTGGACGAGGAGTGACCGGACCATATCCAATAATGTCCGATTTCTTCTCTCTGATACATCGTTTAATTATAGTATAGTAAGAGGAAACAATTGTGATATAATCCCATTGTCCTTTAAGTAGTCCCTGAATTCGTCGGAGAGATATTCATCTCCTCGATATGATTTAAGGATTTTGATTTGTCTCCCCAACTGTTTTTCGACTTCATGTCTAAACTAATTGAACTTTTCAAAGGATTCAAACTTATGTCTCATTAGATACTGAATGGATGAGAGATCCATCGTATGGACGCCCAAAGATTGCGGAATAAGGGGGCGGATTTCAAAAATTTTTCTCTCCCTTCAACTGGGAATCGCATTCCCTATTTTAGAAAATCATATTTTCAAGGATCATTCTTGAACCATAAACTGAAACAGATCTGAATAAAAAAGAGTAGGAGAGGATTATACTTGATACAGAGAAATAGTATCTCCCAACGAAGGTGTTCATGCCCAAGGAAGGATCCAAAGACTGCTCCCACTGAAGATGGCGCAGTGCAGGATGGAGCAGAATCAGCAGTGTTCTTCTCCAAGAACTCTGTCCTT
>NW_010729148.1:1296148-1306450 GCF_000365185.1 Nelumbo nucifera | reverse complement strand
AATAAGTGTCCAGTTTAAGGGTATTACACAGAAACAAACCAAGGGAACATGAATCAAATATGCACTTTTATTCATTTACAATAAACTCATAAAGTACATCATTATGATTGAAGCTAAGGACATACAAAACTGTCTAACAGATACATGTAGTCATACCAAGAATAGCCATTGGTGAATGTTATAAAATAAGAGTGTTGGTTCTATGTCCTAACATTCATGAGACTACATACATCAGTATGTATAAAGTCAAGTGTGCCCATATTTCTTTCAGACATGCCAATAAATGACCTTTTTGCCATCTTGCCTTGAAGGCAAGGTTCTCAAGTTAGTAAATCTTCTACTGTGAAAAAATCTAGATGACCATCGTTCACCAATCTTGTGATATGTTCCTTGATTATATGGTCAAGTCAGTAATGCCACAGGCATGTGGGGTTAATCGTTTCTCGTATTCTTTTCTTGGGGATGTATTCTGATATTATTTCGGTAACATTTGTTTCTAGAAGGGTGGAGAACAATAAAACCATTTTCAAGTTCTCTGTGAGTAAAGAATTTATTACTCAATTTAATTATAATCTTATTACTAAATAAAATAGAATAACCATTCTTATAGAACATAGAAACTGAAATTAAATTTATTTTAAGTGATGGAACATAAAGACAATCTTTCAAAATAATAATCCATTCTCTAAAAATTAATTCTACTGTTTCTATAGTAGCAGCTACAATAGTTGCAGATGTCCCCAAGTAGAGCACCACCTCGTCATCATTCATCCTTTTGCTCTCCTTGAACTCGTGCAATGTGTTACATGTATGAGTAAAAGCCCTAGAGTCAATACACCAAGATGCAAAAGTGACCAACATGTTGGTCTATTACTTGTGTTTTGAAATTACCTTCTTTTTTCTACTTGAGGGATTCTAGGTGTTGAGGAAAATTCATTTTTCAGTGCCCGGTCTCCTAGCAAAAGTGACATTCATCTGATGACTTGTTTTTTTCTGCTTCTTTTGTTTTCCGCCCTTCCTCTGAGGCCTTTTTTTGCCCTTTTGTTTCTTCTTGCCAGATTTGCTTCCTTCAACAAGCATGGTCACTGGCTTGTCCTTTCTAATTAGTTCATGGACTCTCTACAATATATTGTCGAGCTCTTGCAAGCTAGCTATTAGTTTGTTCATGTTGTAGTTCATGACAAACTAATTAAAGAATGTGGGGATAGAGTTTAAGATGACATCAATCTTGGTGTCATCATCCAGCTTGGAACCAAGAGCCTCCAATTCATTGATAAAACCTATCATTTTCATGATATGGTCATGAACCGGTTGATTCTCAGTCATCTTGGTGGTCATTAGCAATTTTATGACATCATGGTCTTTAAACTATCTAGAATATCTTTGCAGTTTTCTATTTTGTGAAACTGCCTCCGGATAGAGTTGTTTAGTGAGGCAATATTGTAACACTGAGCAAGAGGATTTTTCTCTTCCCATTCTTGATATTCCCTTCTTGCCTCAGAGACTCTATCAAGGGGCCGTTCTGGTGTCGAGTTGGTGGCAATTTTGTTCAATTTCTCGGAAATGAGAACCATGTCAAGATTACAAAACCAGTTTGTGTAGTTTAGTCCCTTGAGTTTGTTGTCGTCTAAAAATTTAGATAATTGTCCATATGTCATTTATGATAAATAGCACTATGGCTACCTGACCCGGAGGGAGGGACGGTTTGTGGATATGAAGTTTGGAGTCACCACCTAAATTTTTGGAATTGGGAATTTAGGAAAACCTGAGATTTTTCAAGAAAAAACATTTTGATTTCCTTGGTGACTCGTTGCCCAATGGGGATGAGATTCTTAGGGTCCGGGGACCATGGTACGGTGTGGGAAAGTGTTAGGCACCCCACACTTGCCCAGTTAAATCAGCCTCTACTTTACCAAAGTTCAAAGGAAACTTTCATAATTTTTGGGCTTAGGAATAAAACACACACTAAACTAAGCAATTGAAATCTAGAAAAAAAGAGAGGAAGTTCTAAGCATTTAAGCAATTAACTAAGAGATGCATTTGAACTATTAGAACAATAACGATGGAGTGGGTTAGTAAATTAACAAACTAATTATTTGCAAAAAAAAAGAGAACTGAAATTTGTGACTAATGAGTGACTAATGGACGGAACCTACTACAAACCATGGAGATATGAAAAGTTAACTGCAAAAACTATAAGCTAGCAATAAACTATACATGAATAATAATGCTAGGACTAAAGCAACTAAGAACGATTGATATCATCAAAGAAAATTAATTGACAAATGACCCTATTTAAATCATAAGAGGAAAAAAGCATTATCAAGTTCTAAACTAATGATAAAAAGTACTAGCTAAATGGAAGAAGAAAATTAATCATATTATGATAAGAGCTTAAAAGACCAAAAGGAGCGAAATCCTAAATTTGCAAATGACATGTAATTAATTAAAATTAAGGTGACCTAATGATAATTCTAACACAAATAAACTAACTATGAATACAAACTAGAAACCTAATATGATATGACAAGCCTAGGTTATGCAAACTATTCTACACTAATTCAAAGATAACAAGGTACGAATGGGATCACTACTTACATATGCAAATGCAAATGTAGGAAGCTAATTAAACAAATGGATAATGCTAATGAAATTTAAAATAAAAGAGAGACTCACTTAAATGCTTGATTAGAAATAGGCCAAATTTAATTCTCTAAGAACAACATGAAACACAACTATTCTAATGCAATTTTCAAAAAATTGATGGTAGACGTTTCTTAGACAATTAATTAGGAAATGATTGGCATGAAATTCTAACGATTCCGGAATTTAGGCTTAAAAGTGAAAACAATGAACTAAAAACAAAAATAAATAAATAAATAAAGGATAAAAAAAAGAAAATGCATGCAAGTGATTGTTGGACTAAACAAAGAGCACTCTAAGGGTGGGACTTTCATCTCCGGACAACTAATAAACTAATCCTACTATATTACTTTGAAAGAAGCAAAAGTTTTCTAAAATAGAATGGAAACAGCAGACCTATATGAAAAAAAATAAATAAATAAAAGAATGGAAGTAGAGAATGGCATACCTTAATAGTTGGCTTTACAAAGTCGGAGTCGCCTCTCCCATTTTATCATTACATTCAATAGCTTCCCTCAATAACTCCGACCTTGACAGCTACCCTTGTTATTTCTGACTGTAACTTTTCTGCAACAAGATCTTTGCTTCAAGAATGCTTCACACTTCTTTGCTTAGATGTATGCATGACTTGGGGAGCTCTTGGACTGAAACACTGATATGGGGAGACTCTAGGGACGTGGGTAATGGCTGTGAGAGTTGGGCTCTCTCCCTAAGCTAGCTTGTGTCTAGGTTAGATTATGTGTATAGGATTTGAGAAAGGGGTGGTATTTATAGATTTTTTGAGAGGGGGATGGAGGGCTGAAATGGGTGATAAGGGAGATCAATGGCTGATGTTTAAATGGTTTTTGGAGGGAGATTGATTGAGAGAATGGGCTGTCAAGAGAGTTTTGTGAGAGATTCTCTCAATCAATCAAGACAAAGAGTGAAAGATTTCACCAATTTACCTAACTTGGACATTCCAAGTTTAGGTGATTGGCTTGACTGATTGGAGGCTATAGCTGGTCAAATCTTAGTTTTTTAAGATGTTTCTAGAGGCTGTGGGGAGGTTTAGGTCGTGGAATGCCCTAGGTTCTAAGTTATTGTGAAGAGGATTCTAAATGGAGGGCTCAGATCGAGTCTAGTTTCGGGTCTCAAGATGGAGGGGCTAACGGTGTCGGAATTGGACGATCTTGGTACCGTTGGACTCGGGATTTCGAGATCTATCCATCTATAAGATTGGATTTCAGATTTTATGGGGGTTAGGATTTAGGATCAGAGATGATCTCGATTGGACGATTAGAATCGGTTCCGATTTCAGGTCTTGAGATGAAGGGGTAAGAGGTGTCAGATTCGGGTGATCTTGGTGTTGTTGGATTCGGGTTTTTGGGACTTACGTACCTATGGTCTTGGATTTTGGATTTGATGTGAAATGAGTATTAGGTTTAAAATGACTCCGATCAGACGATCGAAATCGGTTTGGGCTTCGGGGCTCAAGATGAAGGGGTAAACGGTGTTGGATTTGGGTGATCTTGGTGTTGTTGGATTTGGATTTTAGGCTCTACGTACCTATAGTTTTGGATTTCTAATTTGGTGTGAAATGTGGTTTAGGGTCAAAATGACACCGATCGAACAATCGAAATCAGTTCCGGTTTTGGGTATAAAGATGAAGGGGTAAACGATGTTGGATTTGGGTGATTTTGGTATCATTGGATTTGGATTTTCACGCTCTACATACCTATAGTTTTGAATTTCTGATTTGGTGTGAAATGTGGTTTTGGGTCAAAATGACTCCGATCGGACAATCGAAATCAGTTTCGGCTTTGAGTTTAAAGATGAAGGTGTAAACAGTGTCAGGGTGATACTGGTGTCTAGGTTTGGCTTTTTGGGCTCTACGTACCTATGGTTTTGGATCCTTGAGGCCCCAACTTTTATAAAATTCCAAAAATACCCCCAGGTTGACCGCGAGGTTAGCTGAAGCATGCTTGAAGCTCAAAGTGCTACAGAAAGACTGAGGAGCGCAAAATTGGGCTGTCTACAAGCACGAATATATTAGTCCACAACTTAATCATTGTTTCATGTTATGTACCATAGAAATGACATTTATCTACGTTCCATTTCTATTTGTTTATCTCTAAGATTTCCCTCTATCTCAGGGATGGAGACTCTATTCATATCTCTGGAAATATGGAAAATCACATAGGTGCTTGGGGTCAAATGTTTTAACTAAATAACTCCATCACTTTCTATGAAGGATCACGTATCCACCCATCTGATGAGTTTTTCCTTTGGCTTTCATCATACTAGGTTCATTGTCATTTTAGGTTAAACCTTTCTGACAAGTAAGTGTTGACCCGTCATATCAGGAACCCCAAGATACTGTGAAAAAGTCTTTTGTTTTAGGATATGCCTCTCCCACTAGTCTATGATGCCCCTATCTTCCTATGAAGCAATCCCACTAACTGTCTCAATAAAATGGGTAGCCCAATTTTATGGTGCATCTCTGCCCACCAATTCAATCCACTTTCATGCTAATGATGGAAGACATTTAGATATATCATATTATGGCATTCCCTATCTCACAACACTTATATTAATCATGAGTGAACAAGTATATCATTCCCTCAGTCAACTTTAGGTCTTACCATAGTGACTCCCACTGACTTTTATAAAGTCAAATTCAAATGGGCCCTAAATGGGTTAGGGTTCTTGCGGGGTTCCTCTTTGGAGAGGAAATAAGAGAAGTGCCCATTGAAGGGAGAGCATACAATGATCCATGGACATAATGGCAATAATGTGCATTCAGCCATGATGGGCGTGGAGAGCCACATAAGTCCTTTCATGGTCTAAGCACTTATGACCCATGTACGAATCACATTTACATAGCACATCACACAAAAATGATCAGAATCAAATTAAGTCTTATATAATGATAATTAATTAGACTAACACATGATCAACCCATCTATGGACCCAATTATCTAATAATGTTCATCTTGGTATATGAGCCCAACTACAAAAAGTAGTTCGTCCCATATAGTTGTCCATACTTAAATGGGATTATCTTGCCTTAATCTAATTCTAATTAGATTTTACAAGTATGGGCCGAATTGGTCCATGTAACTGCCCATCAAACCGCTGGCCTAAATATATATTTGATCACTTAATTAGTGATCCAAGGGGCTGTAATCAGTCCCCAACCAACCATAGGTTTGGCCCACATAGGTTGGACCAAAACTAAGTCAAATTGGCCTAGGGTTTGGTGCCCAAAACATGCACCAATCCACATAGATTATGATATGAAATTCTCAATTATGATTCACAATCATATTAGCAAATAAATAGTAATTAATCAAATAAATAACTAGGGCCGATAGTGTGATGGTTCGATGCCAATCCTAACAAAAGTAGGACCCCAACGAACTACTATCTCTAAATCGATCTCCATCTTCTTCTGCAATCTCCAACGAGTCTTTCGATGTAAATAAATAGAAAAACCCTAATTTCTATTGCTTACATCAGAAAAAACCTAATACATTCTTTATAGAAAATAATAAGAATTAAGTACATACCAAATAATCAAATAATCAAATGGTGTTCATTAATCTAGCCACCATCAAAGATTTCGATCTCCATCGCACTTTCATCCCAAGAATTCAAGAATGTAGCATAGAACAGTTCCATAATATATTATAAAATATAAAGATTAAATATCAGATCATTGGCCCCAAATTTGGGAACTGAATTCTCAATTTTTCATGATGTCTAGGTCAAATCGGCTTGACTAGTTCTTGTTAATTTGATCTTTCTTTCAAATCTGATTCGGTTCAATTGAAGAACTGAACCTAGTGCTGAGATAAAACTGTTGGAAGGGTTAGAATCCATCTTATGGATGGCCGAACCATGGTAGATGGTTGTCCGAAATTTCAAAAATTTTCTAACCCTTATGGGAACCGATTTCCCAGTGTTTTGAAAAACCACATTTTCTATATCCATCTTGCATTGAATTGAACTAGATTTGAAATCAAATCAAAAGGGAAAAATATATTTGATACGGATACTGCAGGCGTAGATCCCATGGTGGAAATTCACGCCTAAATCAGTCCTAAAACTAGCCTCCATTGAAGATGGAGCATTGTATAGGTGAAGCTAGTTAAACAACATTATTTTCTCTAGAATTGCTATCCAACTTGCTTGGACCGAATGGGGTGAGTGAGCCTGATCTTCCTTAATGTTTTTCTTACAAAAACTTGAAGAAAAAATGATAAAAAATCAGTTCTTGAAAGCCTAGGTCAAATTAGGGTTTCGTGGAAGAGAAGAGAGAGCTAGAGAGCTAGAGAGCTAGAGAGAGAGAGAGAGAGGTGTTATAGTCTGGTTCACCCTTTTCTTCTTTTATCTCCTTATGGAGCACTCTCCTAATCTAATTAGGAGATTATCCAAATCTGATTTGGATCTGAACTCTTTTAAGAGATAAGTCTTATCCTCTTAAGAGGATAGGTGCTTTATACCCAATACCAAACCCAAATTCGACCTAGAGCACATGACAACTTGTTAGCTTAATTAATCTTATTAATTTTGGACCTTAGGCCCATTTACTTCAAAGGCTTACGACCCAAGTTGTTGCATAGCCACTTTAGGCCTGATATTATATGGTGTGGGACCCTACAATGATCTCACACAAGTCCACATGGGTTCGGAAAAACCTCTAAAAGAGGCTAAGCCGAATTCATTGTTCAAGGTAGTGAACCCCTGATCCAATCAGCATTGGTCCAGTTTGGGCCCAACATTTACACTTAAATGATAATTGGATTCAGCCACCCTATGAAGACCTAAGGATAACGGACTAATGTAAGACAAAGCCTATCAGGTTATCAACCCTAAAATGGTTTCTTAAACTTAACCTCTTAGATGGATCCTAGGATTAAAACCTTTTTCATAAAATAGTAGTATTTAACATATAAGTACATTTTGCAAAATTAGATTTCAAACACAAGTGAAATCCACTGCCAATAGTTTAGGTTTCCACCAAAGAGAGTGTAAACCCTGAAATTCACTTTGTTCAACAAAGGGGCTGATCCTATATCTATGATCACCCACCTAGGTGAATTCTTAGACTACCCCAACATACCCAGGTATTTGACTCTTAATGGATTTCACTAATTGGCATATCAAAGATAGCCTTGTCCAATACCTAGTGTAATACCATAATCAAGTATAGGGTTATGTGTAACTTTCTAGTTTTGCCCATCTATCTTCAATGTTTAGGGCATAATTAGAAATTGGTCTGGGTTCAGTGCTTCTAATAAAGACCTTGTGGTCTAACCCTAGCAACTGAGACAAGATGCTCCAAATCCTTCATAGCACATCAGTGTTAGCCTTGTCAGGATAAACTCCCCAGATCTATCCATTGGTTGAGAACATTCTAAACTAACATGAGTCTCTTAAGTATCCAGTTTAAGGGGTAATACATAAAAACATATCAATATTAACATGAAACAATAATGTACTTTATTAATTTACAAATAAATGTTTATGTATATCAGTTTGATTGGAGTTAAGGGTATACACTGTCTAACATGACGAAGGGGAAACATCACCATCAATAGAAGAAACTTCATTAACCGAGGATGAAGACATGACAAGGATTCTTCAAGGGCACCCCATGTGTAATGAAGAAGTGATAGAACAGTTGAAGGAACTGGCATCCCATTTAAGCTTCACACAAGCACTTCAAATACCATAGAAGGTTCACCTACAACTTGGGTCACGTCCACACAACAGACCCTTGTATGTTGCTGGATATGTTTGTGAAAAGAAGATGTCACTCGTCCTCATTGATTGTGGATCTATCGTCATCATTATGCTAATCTCCACAATGAAACAACTTGGGATTGACAAGGATGAGTTGTTAAAGAGAAAGTTGACAATCCAAGGGCTTCAATCAAAAGGGACAACTTTCTACAGGCATGGTGCGCCTCGACATAGAAATAGGGGACTTGACATCTTCAGACCTTCTACATGCCATCGACACCAAGACATCCTACCAACTACTTTCGGATGTCCTTGGTTGTATGAGATAAAGGTGGTTCCTTCAACATGACACTAATACATTAAATGCTATCATAATGGAACACAAAGGAAAGTAGTTGTTGAGCTAGAGCCTTTTAACAAAGCCGAAACACATTTTGCTAATGCTAAGTTCTATGCTGATAATGTCATATAAGAAGCTCTTCCTATCTCTATGCCAAAGTCTTCCACAATGAAGGTCTAGAAGGAAAATGAAGACATAGTGCACAAAGAAGAAAATCCATCTTCAAGTGGTGACAAGAACCCTATACAAAACCGACATGCATCTGCTACTATGCTAACAACTCCACCTTTAGCACCCTCTACTAATAACCAATAAGTATTTGTACTTCGTTATACACCAAAGTCAAGGAGAAGGGAAGGGCAACTACCTTTTGAGGTAATGGCTACACCAAGCACTGCACCAATATCAACAAGTAACATTCAAGTTTTTGAGAAGGATCTTGTGCTTCCAATCTCCATGGCATCTAAGTGATTGGTCTCTAAACCATCACTAAAGAGATTTGTCAAAGCCTCATCAACTAGTAAATTAGGGCAAAAAAAAAAAGGATGGTTTGACCCCAATACTGAAAGCACCTCAAGAAGGCAAGGTACGGAAAAGGTGAAAATTGTTGGCTAGGGAACCTTGAGCCAATCCTTGGAAGAAGACAAGCCTATGGCTTAATAAAGACACAAAGAACTTTACAAAATGGAGTTCTCCACATTCTTCAGCAGAATATTGGCTTAGGATACCATCGGAGTCCACCAACTCGAATTTCACGGAGGAAGGCATCACCCAACCACATCACCATAGAAGTGGTTGATAAGAAGAAACAGAAGCATAGACAACGAAGTCCAGTCTTCGACCAACTTGGAGAATCGAGAGAAAGGAAATTAGTGTTTAATAGGCTCGGAGGACAACATGCTACTCTAACGTCATCTACTCAAGCACAAAAGACTTCAACACTCTCCTGCATTAGGCCTAAGGGTAACAATATGAAGAGAAAATGCCAGCAACAAAACCAAAGCCTATAGTGCAACATTGCTACAAAGGAAAAGTTAGAGCCTCAAAGTGTTGTTCCTTCTCGGATGAAGAGGGTGGCAAACTTGGAAGTTTCCTCTAATGATACCTTGATAGTTAGACAATAGATTATTGTTATCACATCTCCATCATCTTCTTAATCAATGTTTAACTTTTTCTTAGAATAAGGTACAAAAGTGAAAAATGAAGGGATAATCGAGGATGAAGACATTGTATCGGGTAATCACGTCACCATCGAGGAGGAGGATGAAGATCCGTCAAACTCTTCCTCAAATGAAGAACTTCAACCTACTCCACCTACCTTTGAGAGGGAGGCCAAGCAACAGTTGATGACTTGAAGAAACAAAACTTTGACATGTTGGACAACTTTTGTATGCCCTTAGCTTCAATCAGTTTTGATGTACTTTTGATATTTAATGTAAATAAATGAAGTACATGTTTGATTCATGTTGTGTGGTATACTTCTGTGTGTAAGACCCTAAAATTGGACACTTAATGAGACTTGTGTTGGTTTTAAATGTTCACAGTCATTGGATAAGTCTGGGGAGATTTATTCTGCCAAGGCTGACACTGGT
>NW_010729148.1:1244015-1268759 GCF_000365185.1 Nelumbo nucifera | reverse complement strand
GCCACCAAGGCACGTCACCACCGGGTCAAACAACGAGGTACTTAGCCAAAAAATTTATACATCACAAAAAATGGTACGTGACCAAAAATGGTTACATCACCACCCGTTTAGTGGTTCTTGGTCTAGAGATGACTTCAACCTCCTTGAACTTTGAGACAAAGAAGAATCCTTCTGATAATTTCACCAAAAATGAGGAGCAGGGAATCGTCAGAGATGTCTCAAACTCTCAGTGTTAGATTGCACATCTTGATCGCTTCTTTACAATCACTCCCCACCATTATTTAACTCTCGTGAATAGCGAGAAACAACGTAAAAATTTGGCTTTCCCAAGGAATTTGGTATTCGTCTCTAATACATTATCGCTATTGTAATCACCCTTCATCTTTCATGCATCATGAGTCATGATAAAGCTTATCACAACATTGGAATGTATCTTAATTTGAAAACACAAATAAAATAAATCATAATAAGTTGACATAATGTATTTGACCTAATACATTATCATGCATTCATATTTTATGTGAGGAATGAGATAAAGATGGTCTTCAGCCATGTTAGGATTAATACTCTGAATTATCGATTAATTAGTATGGCGATCTAGAAAACAATTGAGAAAATATGTGAATTATAAAGCAAATAATAAAAGTAAAAGCGAAAGGTAAAGGTAAAGATGACATTAGATTTACGTGGTTCAATCAAAGTGACCTACATCCACGGGAGAGGGAGGAAAACTTGTTTTATTGATGTCATTGATGAGAGTATTACAAACTGGCCATCTTAATAGTGTCGAGATGCTTTTAACGGAGCCCTGACGCACTCCATGGCATAGGTTGCAAAGGCAGAGAAACTAGTAGATAACAATATCTGCAACAAAATTGAATGACCACAAAGTGTTCACTGCTCAGTGATCGACAAGAGGAAACATCTGGATGGACTCCGACAAATGTGTTTATCACTCAAAAATTGTGGCTCTCTCAATTTTACTCTCTACGTATAAGAGTTCTCTGATGCTCACTGCCCACCTTGATCTCTCCATGGAAGCTCCTTTTATAGAGAAGAAAGTGGGAACGTGGTCCCTGAATTTCAGCAAGATGAAAGGGGTGGAGCAATTAGTGGACTATTGAATTACTAAGCCACACCAAACGTCAACAATCTCCACCTTGCAAGAATTCAACAAGTTCTTTTAATCAGCAAATCTCCGGAACCTCCCTCTCCAAATGCCCCAAGGGCATCAAGCATCAAATGAGACGAGACCAACCAAGTCGGTGCAAGCATCGAACTTGGATGATGGTAATGGCTTTGTCAACATATCTGCGGAATTCTCAGCGGAAGCTATTTTGTTGACTAAAACTCAACCATCCTCAACAACATCACGAACAAAGTGGTAACGCACATCAGTGTGCTTGGTCCTCTCATGAAACATCTGGTCATGAGTCAGATGTATGGCACTCTGACAGTCACAATAGATCATTTTAGCCTCCTGACTACCTGTGAGTTCACCAACCAGATTTCGCAACCATAAAGCTTCCTTAGCGGCATCAGCCACCGCCATATACTCAGCTTCAATCATAGACAAAGCAACAATCGACTGAAGTGAAGCTTTCCAACTAACATATGTACTACCCAAAGTGAAACAATAGCCAGTGAGAGATCTCCTCCGATCAAGATCTACAGCGTAATCAGAATCACAATAACCGACAAGCTTTTGTGTGGATCTTCCAAACTCAAGGCAGATATCAGACGTACCTCTCAAATACCTAAGTATCCACTTCACTGCTTCCCAATGAGCCTTCCCCGAATAGGACATATAACGGCTCACAACACTGACTGTTTGAGCAATATCTGGATGCGAACATACCACAGCATACTTGATGCTACCAACAGCACTAGAGTAAGGCACACAAGCCATATAGACCTTCTCCTCATTAGACTTCAGTGGCTGCTTCGCCGACAACTTGAAGTGAGCTACTAGAGGAGTGGAGACAGGTTTGGCATCTGACATGCAAAAACGATCAAGAACTTTCTCAATATAGTTCTGTTGACTGAGAAACAGTTTCTTGTTCTCACGATCACGAATAATCTCCATACCCAGAATTTTCTTCGCTGGACCCAGATTCTTCATCTCGAACTCACTGTTCAAGAGAGACTTAAACTTCACAATTTCAGACTTATTCTTAGAAGCAATGAGCATGTCGTCAACATATAATAACAGATAAACGAAGGAATCATCAGAGAGCTTCCTGAAATAAACACAATTGTCAAAAGCACTCCTAGAATAACCACTAGAAGTCATGAAAGCGTCAAAGCGCTTATACCACTGCCTTGGAGACTGCTTAAGGCCATACAGAGACTTCTTTAACAAACAAACGTGATCTTCCTTTCCTTCCACAACAAAACCGTCAGGTTGTTTCATATAAATCTTCTCTTTCAAATCACCATGCAAGAATGCAGTTTTAACATCTAACTGAACTAATTCCATATCATGCATAGCTACCAAAGCAAGCAAGGTACGAATAGAATAATGTTTAATAACAGGGGAGAAGACTTCAATATAGTCAATACTTGCAACCTGACTGAAACCCTGTGCCACTAACCTTGCTTTGTATCGAGCATCCTCAACACCAGGAATCCCCTCCTTAGTCTTGTAGACCCACTTGTACCCAACAATTGTCTTCTTTGGTGGTGGCGTTACAAGCTCCCATGTGCTATTCTTTTCGAGAGATGCAATCTCCTCTTCCATGGCAACTAACCACTTACCATTGTCCAGACTAGATATGGCTTCATCGTAAGTGGTCGGATCGGTAGTGCCATCTACTTCACAAGCGACAGTCAATGCATAAGACACACAATCATCAAATCTCCTTGGTGGTCTTATTTGTCGCCTCGGTCTATCTTTGGCAATAGTGCGTGACTCCTGATTGGGCTGAACATCACCCGATGTGACCGGCTCATCTGAAATAGACTGAGAAGGTTATGAAGATGGACTGGGCTCCACCTCCACCTGCATCTGGGCATCCTATGATGTACCTGAATCACCAGCAACATAATCCTCCTTCCTTGGAGATAACATATGTGATTCATCAAATATGACATCGTAGCTAATAATAATTTTCCTGCTCGAAGGGCAATCAACTTGTAACCCTTTACACCAGAGCCATAGCCCACAAAGATACATTTCTTGGCTCTAGGTTCTAACTTTCCATCGTTAACATGAGTATAAGCAGGACAACCAAAAAGTCTCAAAGATGAATAATCAGCAGGAGTACCTGACCAAATCTCAAACGGAGTCTTAGCCTCGAGAGTTGAATGCAGAAATTGGTTCACTAAATAGGCTGCCATGGAAACTACCTCGACCCAAAAGGACTTATCCAAACTTGCATTGGACAACATGCAACGAGCCCTTTCCAAGAGTGTGCAGTTCATCCGCTCTGCCACACCGTTCCATTGTGGTCGATCAACACAGGTGCGGTGTCTGACGATACCTTCCTTCAAACAATAATTTGTAAAGTCAGACTCACAAAACTCGAGCCCATTATCAGCCCTCAACCTTTTAATTTGCCTCCCTGTCTACTTCTCGATCATAGTCTTCCACTGCAAGAAGACTCCAAACACATCATTTTTATTTTTGAGAAAATACACCCATACCTTTCTAGAGAAGTCATCGATGAATGTCAGAAGATAATTTGCTCCACCCTTCGAAGAAACACGAGAAGGGTCCCATAAATCTGAATGAATGTAATTAAGTGTACCTTTGGTCCTATGTACCCCTTTGGCAAAGCTAACCTTTTTGTGTTTACCAAACACACAATGTTCACAGAATTCAAGAGTACTTGTGTCATGCCCACAAAGCAAGCCTCGCTTGCTCAAAGAAGTCATCCCTTTCTCGCTCATATGTCCGAGCCTCATATGCCACATCTTTGTAAGATCTTCCTCGAACATGGATGACAAGGCCAAAGCAGAAGATTCTATCACAGTACTTCCATGCAATACATATAATCTGCCAACCTTGTTAGCTTTCATAACTACCAAAGCACCTTTGGTTACCTTATGAACTCCACCTTTAGCTGAATATCTACAACCACTGGAGTCAAGTGTACCCAAAGAAATCAGGTTCTTCTTCAGATCAGGAACATGACGGACTTCATTTAATGTCCTCACAATACCATCGTGCATACGCACCCGAATGGTCCCTTTACCAACAACCTTGCAAGTTGCGTTGTTGCCCATCAAAACAACTCCACCATCAAAATTCTCATATGTGGAGAATGCACTTTTGTCGGGACACATGTGGTAAGAACATCCTGAGTCCATAATCCATTCTGAACCCTTCCTTGCAACTGCATCTGCTATCATCAAAAGATCATTCTCTAACTCATCCGCCGCAACACTTGCTTCGGCTTGAGGATCTTTCTTTGTGTCACCGCTTGCCTAATGTTTCTGTTTATTTTTCAACGTGAAACATTCAACCTTAACATGACCTTTCTTTTTGCAGTAGTTGCAAGTCAAATTACGATGCTTTGGCTTAGACCGAACCCTTGACTTACTGTCGCGACCTCTTTTAGATGGCCTGCCACAAACAATGAGACCCTCGGTTGTGGAGTTACTTGGGTTATTGGTCAGTTGATTATCAGTCAATTCGCGTTGTAACAACGCATTCTTTACATCTTCAACTGTAATCTCCTCACGCCCATACAATAAAGTTTCTCTAAAATGCTTATATGATGCGGGTAAAGAACACAAAAGAGTGATAGCCAAATCTTCATCATCAATCACAACATCAATATTTTGCAGATCCATGACAATCGAGAAAAACTCATCAAGGTGGGTTTTAATTGAGTTACCTTCCCGAAGACGAAGGTCCTTAATTCTGCTTTTCAACAGAAGCTGATTGGTCACACTCTTTATCATATAGAGTGACTCTAATTTGAGCCACAATTCTGTCATAGAGGTTTCTTTAGCAACTTCACGAAGAATCTCGTTCGATAAGCACAAATGAATAGTCGGCATGGCTTTCATATCAATCTCCTCCCACTTTTCATTAAACATGGATTCAGGTTTTTTCTTTTGTCCGGCCAAAGCCTTCTCCAAGCCATTTTGAATCAGAATCGCTCTCATCTTGAGCTTTCATAGACCAAAATTCACATATCTATCAAATTTCTCAATATCAAACTTCATTGATGCCATTAATAACAAAATTAATTGGTAACTCTGATACCAATTTATTAGGATTAATACTCTGAATTACTGATTAATTAGTATAGCGATCTAGAAAACAATTGAGAAAATATGTGAATTATAAAACAAATAATAAAAGCAAAAGCGAAAGGTAAAAATGACACGAGATTTACATGATTCGGTATATACATCCACGGGAGAGGGAGGAGAACTTCTTTTATTATGTCCTTTGACTATAGACTAGAGTATTACAAACTGGCCATCTTAATAGTGCCGAGATGCTTTTAACGAACCCTTGACGCACTCCATGGCATAGGCTGCAAAGGCAGAGAAACCAGTAGATAACAATATCTGCAACAAAATTGAATGACACTGCTGAGTGATGACAAGAAGAAACATCTGGATGGACTCTGACAAATGTGTTTATCACTCAAAAATTGTGGCTCTCTCAATTTTTCTCTCTCCGTATAAGAGCTCTCTGATGCTCACTGCCCACCTTGATCTCTCCCTGGAAGCTCCTTTTATAGAGAAGAAAGTGGGAACGTGGTCCCTGAATTTCAGCAAGATGAAAGGGGTGGAGTAATTAGTGGACTGTTGAATTACTGAGCCACACCAAACGTCAACAAGCCATGTGAAGTTTACAAGTGCGTGCCCGTCAAATTATAATATGAACGTAACCTCTTTGAGTTTTGTTTTGAATTTCTTTTAGTTTTTCTCCGTCTGTGCTACTACTCTGTGCTTTCTGCTAAGTTGTTTTGATATTTTCTTGGTTTTGTTTTTCAGTGTTCTGTTGTTTCCTCTTTTCTTTCTCATGGTTTTTCATTTTTAGTTTGTTTTGTTTATTTTTGCAGTTTCTGGGTTCTTTGAGGTTCTTTAGAAGTTTCTCGATATCTTTGCTCTGCTTTTTTTTTGGTAAACTGTTAATTCAGTTAATGAGAAGAAATCATTCTTTTCCTGTTTGGAATTTCGATTTGGCTGTTGTAGGTTTGTTTTGATTTACAAAATGACTAGTGGATCTGGGGTTTCTGTTGTTGATGGCAAGTTGATGGTTTTGGGAAACTGCATTCTGTCTGATGTTCACGAGAACATCGTTGTAACTCCTGTCAGTGGTAATGAATTCATTAATGGAGCTTTTATTGGCGTTACATCTGATCATAGTGGGAGTCACCGCATTTTCCCCATCGGCAAGCTCAAGTAAGTTCTCAAAATTTCTAAGTTACAAGGAAGTGTCTTTCAGTTCTCCCTTTTCTTAATTTGTACCTTCAATTTAGGAATTAGTTCTAATTAGCTTTCTGTCATTGCTTGGTTGATCTGTAATATCGGTAGACATAAGTTGTATGTTTATTGTGGTTTACTGGATTCGTGCTTCTCTGTTTTGATAATCGTTTTAAATTTACAGGGGATTGCGTTTTATGTGTCTTTTTCGCTTCAAATTATGGTGGATGATCCAGAGGATGGGTTCTTCGGGCAAAGATATCCCATTCGAGACGCAATTTTTGATTGTTGAAGGACATAATGGTTCTTACTTTTGTGAGGAAAGTGAAGATCAAGTAGCTGAGTCTGCTACGTATATTGTTTTCTTACCTATTTTGGAGGGAGCTTTTAGAGCTGTTCTTCAAGGGAACTCAAATGACGAATTGGAGATATGTTTGGAAAGTGGTAGACATACGGATTTCAGATTTTGACCTCCTTGTTCTCGCTTGGAGTGTGCTTTATGTTTGTGTGATGCTGGTATAAATGTAAAATGTTGGTTTGGTACCTTTCAGGAGACCCTGCCATTGATGAGTTTGAGGGGAGCCATTTGGTTTTCGTGGGAAATGGATCAGACCCTTTTGATGTCATCACAAATGCTGTAAAGTAGGAATATTATTAATTCATGAAGCATGTTTAAAATTTAAATTTTCACTTACCTCTATTTAGCATCTTGAGTTCTGACTAGATGTTAATATTGTCCATTGATCATGTCTAAGAAATTGTTCGTATTTGGAGTTAGGTGAGATTGTACATCAGAACCTTTTTTTTCTTTGCACTAGCCATTAGAACATTAGTTCATTAGAATTTAGAAAATGTCCCAAACTTGATACTCTTTTGTTTCTATTCAGCATCTTGTTGTTTGATGGAATTAACTTGAAACTCTAAATGAGGAGAATAGATATTAATTGCTATGTATTAGTTCAGATATGAGCTTGGTAGCAAGATTAGATCAAATTAATAAGATATCTTTTATGATAGAAACTTATTTAGATTTGAGAACTTAGAATTTTTTTTTTTCATGAATGTGTCCCTTGATAGAGTAGAAAGACAAAAGGCAAATCAGGATTAATCTAGCTGATTACTTGGTTGAATTCCTGGAGCTTCACCAGAAAAACAACAGCTCAAGAGTATCTTATTGCATTTGCTTGTTTACTCAGCTAACAAGGGATTGGATGGATATCATAGATCTTGTTGGAGCCTTTCATGCTTGGTCTTAAATGTTAAATTTGAGTTGATTTGGAGTTAGGCAACCTAATATGCTGTCTCACACTACTGGATTGGTGCATAGTGAAATGATGGGATTGTATGTTATAGGTTATAGCTAGAGTGAGGCTTTGATCAAACTACAATAGGTTAATGTAGTGTCAATTATATAGTTAAATTCAAATCAGCACATAATATGATACTTCTAAGTTCTAACAATATTAAATGGCACAAATACCCTTGACATTACTTGTAACATTGGGCATACTAGATATAACCAAATCTGATGGGTTAATACTTAAACAAAACAAACCAATAGAGAATTAGTAGATTTTGGTATCTATATTAAGTATTTAATTTGCTTACTGCCATGATATGGAGAGTGAATTTTGAACTGATATTATTGCTCTTCGTTTCTGTGTACCCTTCTTCTACCCTTTGATTTTGTCCAACCTTGGATCAGCATTGGCATCAACTCTGATCCAGAAGTAACAATAGTTATTTAAATTAATTATTGATGTATTTACATCTCAAACTTATATAGGGAAGTTGAGAAGCACCTACAGACATTTTCTCATCGTGAAAAGAAGAAGGTAGTCTATTTTCAAGTAGTCTTAAACTTGCTTTGTACATGAGGTCCATGTTGATGAATGTGGATATTGATATCGACTACTATTAATTACTTTTTTGTTATTTTAGATGCCAGACATACTCAACTGGTTTGGCTGGTGTACATGGGATGCATTCTATACTGATGTTACTGCAGAGGGAGTGGAGCAAGGGCTAGAAAGGTCTGGCTTCTAATTGCTGTGCTTCAGATATCATCCCAATGGTGGGCTGATATACTGGTGTTTCTTGCAGTTTAGAGAAAGGTGGGATTCACCCAAAGTTTGTTATAGTTGACGATGGATGGCAATCTGTTGGTATGGATGCCAATGGGATTGATTCCAATCTCCCATATGCAGCCAAGTAAGAACCCTTCTCAGAATCCAACCTTATTTGGTTTTCCATCTTTTCTTTCACATGTTATATATTTTTTTCACTTTCTTGCTTGCAGTTTTGCTAACAGGTTAACCCATATGAAAGAAAATCATAAATTTCAGAAAAATGGCAAAGAGGGCCTCAGAGAAGAAGATCCAGCAATGGGACTTGCTCATGTTGTTACTGAGATCAAAGAGAAACATGCTTTGAAGTAAGACTGCCTTTTTCAAATTATAAAGTCAAAGAAAAGGAAATTATGACTCAAACTTCTCCTACAAAAGCAAAATTTCCTCCAGATATAATCTCAGTTTACTGTTTCTTCAATCCATATAATATCTTCAAGAGAAATTATTCCGACCATTCATCCATCTTCCTTCCAAACTTTTCCAGGTATGTGTATGTATGGCATGCAATAACTGGGAATTGGGGTGGTGTTATGCCAAATGTTACTGAAATGGAATACTATGAATCTAAGATGAACCATCCCATTCCATCTCCCGGGGTTCAGTGTTGTGAGGTTTTTAACAGCATTGCTGCAAATGGTGTTTCTCTTGTAAACCCTGAGAAAATTTTTAACTTCTATGATGACCTTCACTCTTATCTTGCATCATCTGGCATTGATGGAGTCAAAGTAGATGCTCAGAGCATCCTTGAGACTCTAGGAGTGGGCCATGGAGGAAGAGTGAAACTAACCAGGAAGTACCATGAGGCATTAGAAGCTTCAATTTCTAAAAACTTTCATGGTAATGGAATCATATCCTGCATGAGTCACAACACTGATAGTTTGTACAGGTGCGCTCATTTCTTTTTAGTATTGCTTTTAGTGATTCTAATTGTCTCATTTTATACCCAAAGAGTTTTGATTTGGTATGATATTGCATTCTTGATATAGCTCAAAGCAGGCAGCTGTAATAAGAGCTTCAGATGATTTCTTTCCAAGAGATCCAGCATCCCACACAATTCATATTGCATCTGTCGCCTACAATTCTATTTTCCTTGGGGAATTTATGCAACCTGATTGGGATATGTTCCATGTAAGCTATAAAAAACCAATTTTCTGGTATCTAAGCTTCTAAAAGCCACATCAGTTGTTGGATTTTAACCCATAAATCATTTTGTGGTCAGAGTCTTCACCCCATGGCTGAATTCCATGCAGCAGCTCGTGCTGTTGGAGGATGTGCTATTTATGTCAGGTTTACAACTAAATTAATTTGTGATAACTCTGGCCATTGACAATAGTTTAGTGGAAGGATATTTTTTCTCATGATGGAAATCCATTTCGTGCAGTGACAAACCTGGATACCATGACTTTAATCTGCTGAAGAAACTTGTGCTTCCTGACGGGACCACACTGCGAGCAGGACTTCCAGGAAGACCTACAAGAGATTGCTTATTTTCAGATCCTACCAAAGATGGGAAGAGGTGAGCAAAAGTTATTTTACTTTACATGCATATAGTCATATGCATGTGCAAATTGGTCTTGTCATATTGATCATACTTAATTGCAAGATTAACTTGATCTAATGTAGAGAGAAATGTGACAATTGGCAAACCATCAGGTGTGCCTGATTAGATACTGTGCCTGGACATGGAAATCATGTTTGGCCTTGAAGAGGCTGGACATGGAAGTGATAACTGTTGTGCATTGAAGGGACTCACCAAAACCGGAGATCTCATGTATGCATAAATAGGACTTGCATACAAGAATTGAACACCAATTTTAACCCAAAATTAGAGCTTGAGCTATTGGGTTGTGAGCCAATTCTTGTATATAAGTTCCCTGCATCTCCATCTTTTTCCAATGTGAAACTTTTCTTCTCACACACAGACACAGTCATCCCAACATCTCCCCTCATGTGTTAGTCTCTTCCATATTAACTATTCTGTACTCCCCTTCGAACAAAATGTGTTATCATTATCACCAAGTTTGACACACACCAATCAAGAGCCCTTTGCTTACAACCATAGGGAGCCAACTATGAGAGTGCATTCCCGTGGATGGAGTCATTATGGAGATCATCTGCTCATGCTAACTACTTGACCATGGGTAAACCGGCAAAGCCATGGGAACTACTATGTGCATCCAACAAAACTTTTGACTTTGAGACCACCATTGTACATTAAGGGGAGTCTCCAAAACTGGGGAGCTCATGTACATGGACAAGAGTTTGACATCACCTTTATCCCAAAAGCTTAAGCCACTAGGTTGTTGACCAATCCTTGTATATATCCCTTGCATCTTTTATCTTTTTATAATGCAGGATTTTTCTTATACACTCAAACATGCATCCCAACAATTATCAATGTCATAAAGGCCAGGGTTGTCTATGCCTCTTCCCTCAACATGTATTTAGCAAACCCATGTGCTTATTAGTGTCAATAAACCTAGACTGGATGTCAACCTGCCAATGTTGGCAGATTGCAGGTAAACAGTCTGACTATTCAGGTCAACTTTTTGACCTGCTTGAAGGAAATATGCAAGAAATTAAAATCCAATAGAATTAGAATAAGGCCTTTTATCATGGTTATCCATGAGGACTTTGACCAGATCAATTTGGATAATCATTCATCTTGGAAGCGGTAACCTAGTATTTTTTTTTTTTTTTTTTTTGATCAGCAACAATATCAAATTTTATTACTTAGAAAGCGGTAACCTAGTATTGAGGTCAAAACAGTCCAACCATATGGACTGTTTGGTTCTCAAAGCACTAATGCTTATACGTGCATAATACAAACACACTTAAACTGGCTTGCACACACCCACACACAGGATTTTCTATTTAATCCACAATTGTTGCTATACAGTCTCATGAAGATATGGAATCTGAATGATTTCTCTGGAGTTATGGGGGTTTTTAACTGCCAAGGAGCAGCATGGTGTACAGTTCGAAAGAAGAATATGATCCATGATGAAAAAACAAGCTCAATCACTGGGATTATTCGTTCAAAGGATGTTGACCACATACATAAAATTGCTGAGGAGGGATGGAGTGGGGATGCTGTCATTTATTCCCACTTAGGTGGTAAGCGTTGCTTGCTGAACTTGTATAATGTATCTTTATCATGTTTATGTTACTTGAATATAAGAAAATTATAGAATTTTGAATTTCAAACTAAACTCCTCTGTCATGAAAAATTTGAAATGATTGAAGTGAACCTCAGGTTTTTAAAGAAAAAAAACCAAATTATTTGGTTTCCTAATTAATTTAGTCTGATATTTTGCAGGAAAAGTGATTTATCTTCCAGAGAACGCATCTTTTTCAATTACGCTGAAATCCCACGAGTATGAAGTTCTTACAGTGGTTCCTGTTAAGGAATTGTCCAACGGAGCTTATTTTGCCCCGATTGGACCAATCCAGATGTTCAATCCTGGAGGAGCCATCAAAGAGTTGAGATATGAACTGAAAAGAAGTTCAGTTATTGACATGAAAGTTCGAGGCTGTGGTACATTTGGAGCCTATTCATCTGTTAGACCTAGGAGGATTACTGTTGATGCTGATGAAGTAGAATTCACATATGATGAAGGGTCTGGTTTTGTGAGCCTTGTCTTGAGAATTCCCAAGGAAGAGCTATACCAATGGAACATAACTGTAGAGCTATAAAATGGCTATACCAGCTACCCTTTCTGTAAGGAACTATTTTCTCAGTTAAAATGCAGATTTTCTGTTCAACTAAAAAAATCCACTATTCGGATAGTCTACATTAAATTATATTGTTCTTTTAATTGGGTGAAAAGAATGATTTAGAAAATGGTTTAACTGTAATTAGTAAAAAACAGTAACTTTTTAACGAAAGAAAGGATATGGATAGGGACTACCATGGCTCAGTTATAGTGCAGATCATTCTCATGCATAAGATTATGTAGAAAATCATCTAAAGCACCTTGTTAAAATTAATAAGAAACTAGCGGAGGGGTCCCTGCCTCGCAGGGGCTGGAATGGAATTACAACATTGCTATTTACTACATTAAAAAAGACAATGGTTTCTTAATAAGAAACCTGCAATTATAAGTACTCAACTCTTGAAACTCGTGTAAAGACTTAAAAGAGATCATCATGTGTTCATTTTTTAAAATTCAGCAAAGCATCTCATATATAAGAATACGATCACATCGAGAACTCTCAGTTGACCTAGACAATAGGACCATTCAGCCCGAGAACCGTCCATGCAACCGGTTTTGTTTTACTCTAAACCCAGTCCCTGGCAAAAAATCGTTGAATCAATCAACGACCCATTGATCCAAGCAGTCAAACCATCGACCCGTTGACCCGTTTAAAGGTTTTTGTCCATTTTTATTTTTTAATTTTTAATTTTTGTTGTCAAAATAGGCCATCCATTTGAACTAGACGGCCGAACCGTCAACCTAGAAACAGGTGACCAGAACGGTTTCGTTTCCGGGTCGTTTTTTCTAGATGTCAATAATTAGACGAAATAACTTTATAGTCATAGTCATGGGAAGGGTGGATATTGCAAGGGATTCCAAAACCTTGAAAGATAAATCCAAAGTGACCTTAAACACAAAAAATTGGCGGTAAATCCACCAAACTAGAAAAGCCAAGGAAAAAAAAAAACAGAAAATCAACTCCAAAGTTCTGCTTTGAGACGGAGCTAAATGTACATGCAATCAAAGAAAGAGAAAAAGCATATCATCTTGTAAGAAAAAAAAAAACATTGCACAAGAAAACCCAAAGAAAAAACAAAAGGGAATAAATAAAATGATGGTAAACCCTATACCGTACATGCTCGAATAAAGCCAACAATAGAAGAAGCCTTTGAATAGTGAAAATCCAAAAGCATAAAAAACCATGGTATTCGAACTGCCATTGACCCGGACGGACGGACATTTTGGCCCAGGAACCGTCCAAGCAATTGATTCCGTTTTACCCCAATCCTGGTTCTTGGCCAAAAACCGTTGAATTGATCAATGACCCATTGATCCGGATGGTCGATTTGTCAACCCATTGACCCATTCAATGGTTTTTGACCGCTTTTTATTTTTTTAATTGGGAGCCGTCCAGGAAACCGGTTCCATTTTATCCCAATCCCGGTCCTTGGCCAAAAACCATTGAATCGGTCAATGACACATTGACTCAGGCGGTCGAACCATTGACCCATTGACCCGTTCAATGGTTTTTGGCCATTTTTCATAATTTTTTTAATTTTTGTTGTTAGAATGGGACGCCCGTTCAAACCAGACGGTCGGACCGTTGACCCAAAAACCGGTGACCAGAACAATTCCATTTTTAGGTCGTATGAGTCACACGCTCAAATGACATAACACGTATGATACTGCTTAATGGACCTCATACACTCAATTTTTTGCCCGCAATTTTTGTTGTCAAAATGGGCCATCCATTTGAACCGGATGGTTGAACCACCATTTTTTTATTTTTTTAATTGGGAACCATCTAGGTAACTGGTTCGGTTTTACCCCAATCTTGCACCCTTGCCAAAAACCGTTGAATCGGTCAACAACCCATTGACCCTAGTGGTCGAACTGTCGACCCGTTGACCTGTTCATTGGTTTTTGGCCATTTTTAATTTTCTAACTTTTGTTGTCAAAACGGGCTATTCATTCAAACTGGACGGTCGAGCCATCGACCCAAAAACTGGTGGCCAGAACAGTTCCATTTTTGGGTCGTATGAGTCATACACTCAAATGACACAAAGATGGATATGGCACTGAAGAGAACGAAATGCTGAAACAGGATTCATGTGGCACCCATAAAATTGACAAGGCTTACTAATTAATCAGGCGATTATTTATCAAATTGGGGAATTTTGATTGGGCAAAACCCTTTCAACATCATGTCTTTCTGGCAGCATTGATTTTTCACACACACACAAGTAGATAGCAATTTTAAGTACATGTAGCTTGGTATTGTAGGGATTGCGATGAGAACCTTGAACTACAAACATGCAAGGAATCCAAGTTGCGATGATAATTGCGATGGAACAAGACACAACGCTAAAACATCTGTGATAAACAAGACACAACGATAAAAACATCTGCGATAAGCAGCATGTCAGCACTAACTTTTGGCACGTATCCACATGCTTGAGCTTCTATATACATCTCTCAACGAAAAATGGTTAAACTTGACCTCTGAAGAATTTAAATGCGGAGTTGCAAAATGGACTCGACCATCCCTCTCTCGACTTCTGTCAAAAAGCAGGGGGCTGTGAATTCAATTTGACATACCTTTGATCCATACTTTTGATAGAATTCCTTCAATCAAGATGCTCTACTTGTTTCTTAATGCAATGCTTTCTATCAAAACACAAGGGGACTGGGTACTCTACCTACTAAGTGCCCATGCAGCACCCTCCCACTCACAAGGGAGACAGAAAAGATAGCACACCCAGCAAACCGCACTTTAGTGTTTTTCAATAGAAAACATTCTATCAAGATACAGGGGGGTTGAACATTAAAGTAACCGGCTATTTACTTTACTTGTTTCTTGATACAATGACTTCTATCAAGAAACAGGGGGTTGTAAACTTAAAACAACAAGTCATAGCAGACATGTTTCTTGACAGAAGGCCTTCCATCAAGAAACAAGGGAACTAAAGTAGAGGAAATATTGAGCTATACCTTACAAAATGCTCCTTCGGTTTCACCATCACTTACACCTTCAACACTTTATACATGACTTAAACAACCCAGAAAACAAGTACAAGTCAATACGACAGCACCAACAAAGAGAAGTCCAATAAGTAGGCCTAACCATGCCCCTCATTCCAACAGAGTATAGAATCACCAGGTTCCTTTCCTTTCGTGACACCCACTAAGTTGCAATCTAACAAATCAATCAGCTCCTCTGTTCTGAATCATCTAATCGTTACACAACACCAAACAAGCAATGAAAACCACAAAGGATGATTATTGACAAGAATACTCTTATCAATAAGCAGGGGACTAATGTAAGTACATGCAATTCACTATCACCGGAACTATAGTGGGGATGTTAAAAGAAAAATGGATCAATCCCAATGGGACACCTCTATAATGACACAATGACATTTTATCAAATTAATATAAGGCGCATGCACTTGTGATGAGCATAGAAGGCCATCCTACACATGGGATGAGAATGAAGCACTATCCAAGACCTGCGATGACCATAAAACACCTCCCCGGACCTATAATAAGCAATTAGTGTCACTTGAGACTTGCGATGAACATAAGATAATATTGCAAGTCCAAGATGAGCCCAATGCACTATTAGCACCTTGCGATGAGCATGAAATGGAAACTCCCGTTGTAACGAGCAGAGGATAGACCCCGAGGTCAGCAAAACCCGCCTACGGGAGATTAGCATTCCTTCTATTCACAACTAGCTATGACAAGGTGCCTCAAAGGCAGAACACCCGAGCACACCAATCAGATCCAGGTCTTGCCCTTGACACGTGCCCACAGGGAAACCCATAAGGAGACATAGCCTACACGTGCCATGCAAGAATCCTTAGGAGAAGGGAAACTGTCAAAAGATTTCGTTGGACACGTGGCGAAATCTCATTGGTGCTCCCTTAGTCGCCTGCATAAAGATAAATATCCCCTTTCTTAATAGGAAATATCTCCTTTTAGATCATTCTCCTTATAACCTTGGGGTCCTCTCTATAAAAAAGGGGAATAACTCTCCCCCATGTAGACAAATACCATGTAACCCTGACCTAGGGCTTCTTAAAAGAGCTCTCTCTCTCTCTCTCTCTCTCTCTCTCTCTCTCTCTCTCTCTTCCTTCTCTTATCTTCTCCCAATGTCCTCTACAATCAGTATTCCTTCTGACATTCTTTCCTATCATCTTCTCCAAACCTTCGAAGACTTGACCAACCTCTGTCACCTTACAACCGCAATTACACTGACTTAGGCATTATTCAAAGGGAATGTACTATGCTTTGGTAGTTGTAGTTCTGCTCCAATTTGGACAAAGATGATGGCTTTATTACGGGTTGGGAGGTCAACAGGAAGTTCAACTATAGAGCTCTTGATTAAAAACTAAATTTCCTCAAGCATGCTTTTGGGACTCTGAGAGGGGACAAGCTCTACCTTCTTTTGTGGGTAGACAATCCTGAACGGACTAATCACTCTCTTATAAGTAAGCATATTAGGCAAGGGAAAGAGAAGTGGGGGAAAATAATATTTTATTTATGAAAGTGGTTGGACCCATGAGATGGGCTGCTCTATGTACCCCTTTGAAAGGGATCAGGACAAACATAGTTCAAAATGCCTTGGATGGCAAAAGAGATGAGAGAAAACTAAATGCACTAACAAAATGAGACTCTTGGTGGTTAGAAGCAGGGTAGAGAGCATTGACCCCCTGACATAGAGATTACATTCACATTTACACAATTGGTTCGACACCACAAATAATACCCAACACTAGCCAAAGATGACACTCAAAATATGTTGACGAAATGGAGAACAACTCAATTAAAAGATGATTCATGAGGCTCAAGAAATGCAATGAAACCTTAATCAATTAGCTTTTGAACTACAACCTTGAGTTGATGGCAATTGTCAATGATTTGCCACAGGCTTTTATGATAGTCACAATAGGCATTCTCATCATAATGCTTTGGTTTATACACCGGCGAATGTCTCTCTTCACGTAACTCTAGATATTCATCTTTAACCAAGGCAAGTAACAACTAAGAGTGTGGACAAGGAAGTGGGGTCAACTCCTTTTTTGTTTGGAGGGATTGTTGCGCCCTTGGGATGTGCTGCTATTGACGTGATTATGAACGCATTAAAGTATGCACCCTGAAAGAAGGATTAGATGGAATTTGTGGCCACAAAGCTAGCTAGGTGGCTAGATATAAATTATACTTCACTCCTTCCTTTGATACTTGGTTCCAAACTTCTTTGGCTCAGAGATGATTGCCCCTATCCCAATCATCAATGGATTAATCTGGCCATGCCTAAGAGATTCTTTAATTCTGACAGCTCCTTTCACTATTTCGTTGAAGTCCTTAAGTGGTTGTGCAACCAATAGAGTATGGTATGGATCTTTCAAAGTCTTGACAAAAAGCCTAACCATTTCTTCCTTGGGTATGGGGTGTCGCAGTTTGTATGCCATTTCACACCACCTGTAAGCATAGTCTAAGAAAGATTCTCCAGGACTCTGAGTCATGAACTCAAGATCTACTGAATCTGGTAGTAGTTCCATGTAGGAAAAGTGATCTAAGAATTATTTAGATACTCGTTTCCATGATTTCTTTTTCTCTTCCTCAAGATTGGAAAATCACATTCTAGCACTCCCAGTTAGGATCTTCTGAAACATTTGGGTCAAGAGCTTCTCATCATAACCATATTGAAATATATCCCCACAAAATACTTTTAAGTAAGTCTGCGGACAGCCTTTTCCATCATATTTCTCAAAATCGGGCATCTTGAACTTCTCGAGTAGCTTAGCATCTGAGTACAAGAATAACTCCTTAAAACTTGTGATCCCCAAATTACGCACTCCCTTCACTTGCCTCATCTCATCTTTCAATCTCTCCACATAATCCTTTAGGGGATTTTGGAATGAAGGAGGTGGTGTACTAAACTTAGGGTTGTTTTTGCCGAATAGGGTCAAAGAGGGTCGGGGATAGGACTGCCTCAGAAAGTTGAAGGTTGGTGATGTGGAGGTTGGCAGTAGAACTGTTCTACAAAGTTAAGGCTGGTTGGGGTGGATGTTGACAGTAGGACCATTCTACAAAGATAAAGGTTGGTCGGGGTGGAGGCTGGCGTGACGAAGTAGTAAACACAAAAGGGAGAGGTGTAAAGGTAGTATTAGGTGTAGAGGATGTTGGGAACGAAGATGATGTGAAAGGTGGGAAAGTTGTTGATGTGCTCAAAGGTGTGAAGGCGGGAAAGGTTTCCAATGCTGATAAACGAGTGCTTTGATCTGTTGGGGGAGGAGGAGGTGGTTCTGATCGGGTATGCTCTTCGAGAAAAGCTGCAAACTAGGCTATTACATCCCCTAGCTTCTCTTGAAGTTTGAGATACTCAATGTACGGAACCAAGGCTAGTATGCTTGGGCCTGCAGAAACAGACAAACCTATAGATGAGGAGGAGGTTGTGTGATCATTCTTGACTGAGTCTTTTGCCATGGCTCAGGCAACCAATTGGGTTATTACGTGACTGGTCAAAGGTTTAAGATTCCCAGTGGTGCTCTCCTGTCAACATAACTTAGTTAGCAACTCCTTAATTTATTCTTCTCTCACTTACTCATTCTCTCTCTTTTTTATTTTTATGATTTTTCGGAGGTTTTTTAAATTGTTTATCCCTCTCTCGTATCCAATAGGTGGGGCATGTTAGACAGTGTATGCCCTTATCTCTAATCATATTGATGTACAAATAGATTTATTGTAAATGAATAAAAGTACATTATTGTTTCATGTTGATATTGGTATGTTTCTATGAAATTACTCCTTAAACTAAACACTTATGAGACTCGTGGTAGTTTAGAATGTTCTCAGTCATTGGATAGACTTAGGGAGTTTATCCAACAAGGTTAACACTGATGTGCTTCCAAAGAAGTTGGGGTAGCTTGTCTTAGTTGCTATGGTTAGACCCAAAGCACACGTAGTGTGCATTTGGTTGAAACACTGAACCTGGACCATTTTCCAGTTATGCCCTGGACCTAGGAGATTGATGGGCAAAACTGAAAAGTTGCACATAACCCCTAGACTTGATTATGGTACTGCACTAGGTGTCGGATTGGGTTGTCTTTGATATGTCAATCAGTGATATCCATTATGGGTCAAAACCTAGGTATGCTGGGGCAGTCTAAGAATTCACTTAAGTAGGTGATCATAGTGATATCATCGGCCCCTTTGCTGGACAAAGTGAATGATAGGGTTTACACTCTCTAATGGAAAACTAAACTGTCGGCAGTGGATTTCAACCGTGTTTGAGATTTGGTTTTACAAAATTATATTTATATGATATATATTATGTTTTATGAAAAATGTTTGCAAAAGGAATTCCCGAGATCCATCCGAGCAAAGAGTGTGACACTGCACCTTGCAACCAGGGGAGAGGCCATTCCCTATCAAACAGTGTTTAATCATTATGGGCCAAAAGGTTAAGTGTAAGATACCATTAAAGTTCATTATCCTTGAGTTTTCATAGGATGACTGAATTCAATGATCATTTAAGTGTAAATGTTGGGCCCATTTTGAGCCCATAGAGATGTGCTTAGGGGTTTACTACGTTTAATAGTGAATTCGGTCAGGCCTTTTCACAGAGGCTGGGCCGAACCCATGTGGATTTATGTAAGGTCATTGTGGGGTTCCACACCATACAAATCAGGCCTAAGTTGGTCATGCAACACTCTTGGGTCGTGAGCCTTATAGCTGATGGGCCTAAAGCCCATAATTAATATGATTAATTAAGTTGTCACATGACAGCTTAAGTTGTCATGTACATGGGGCGAATCTGGGCTTGGAAATGAGTATAGAGCACCTATCCTCTTAAGAGGATAAGACCTATATCTTAATAGAGTCCAAATCCAAATTAGAATTGGATAATCTCCTAATTTGATTTGGAGAAGTGCTCCATAAAGAGATAAAAGAATAAGAGGGCAAACTGATCAAGAACACCTCTCAATTCTGCTCTCTTTTCTTCTTTTGTCTTCCAAGAAACTCTAGTTCAACCACAGCTATTTTGGGACTGATAGAGATCCGTTTTCTTCTGATTTTTGCAAGAAAATTCAAAGGAATTCATGCTCACATCCCCAATTTGATCCAAGCAGTTGGATTGCAATTTTGTCGAAAATTGCATTGTTGAACTAGCTTCAAATCTGATTTGGGTGTGAACTTCCACATTGGGATCTACGTTTATGGCATCAATATCAGGTATATATCTCCCTCTTTGTTTGGTTTCAAATCAAGTACAATTCAGTGCAAGATCGATCCTAAAAAATGTAATTTTTTTAAATATAGAGAATTCGATTTCCAAACGGATTAGGAAATTTTTACAATTTCGCTAAACCATCTAACATAATATGACCATCCATATGATGGATCCTAACCAAATAATACAAGCATACACAAAATTTGATACACTCGATTGAACTTAGTATCAGATTGGTCAATTAGCCCCCACTAACCAGCGGTGGGATGGAGTGGCAAAGGAAAACTTAAGCTTCAAAAAAAAAAAAAATCGCAAACCAAAAGAAAAATACCTTCGTATGGGCCCACGTTTGTCCCTTTGCGACTGGGTGTGTGGCCAACATAAATTAGTCTATGAATATCAGTTAAAAGAAAATAAATTAAGATACATGAGATGGATGAGATGAGGCATTGCAAAACAAACTAGAGGATGGCATTTTACTTGAATACAACCATTTCATTTCCCACCACTGCTGCTTTTCTTATTCTACGCTTTAGCAGAGAGAGAGAAAACAACCTCCAAACACTAAACGACCGATCGACCTCTGCTTTCCTTCCATGCCCAACTGCCCTCACCATTCATTTTCTATGCTTAACTGATCAAAGAAATGAGATCAAGGCTGTTTCCACTTTCCACACACTAAATGATGCTGGGTGACGCCGGATTCTGGTGATATCTACGTCGGAGGAACGCTGTTTCTTTCTGCCATTCATCAGCCTTACCGTCACATGGCTGCTCCACCTATTAACTTGAATTGTCCTTTGACAAAACCAATCAAAGTTTCTGTCTACCCGCCGTTGTCTTCGGTTCTTCCCACGAAACATGAGCAGCGGAAGGTTGGAAATCTAGTCATTTCAAGAGGAAACTTTTTCTGCTCTGCTGTGCAAGAGTCATCCACCTCAACAGGTAGATTTTCTTATCTTCTGGTCCTTCTCTGTGCTTTAATTTTGATTACTTTCTAACTGATAGAGAAGATTGACTGAGACTGAACATAGCTTTTTTCCCATGGAAATTTCAAGGTTTTGAACTTTATGCAACTCTTGTTTCACTTGCTTAATTTCTTATTTTCCTTCCCTCCCATAGTTGCTGCTGACAAACCTGAGGCAAAGACAGCTGCAAAAGAAGCTCCGGCGAAGCCGAAGCCTCCAGCAAAAGCTCCGGCCAAACCTCTGCCTCAACTTATGGAAGAGGATGTAATCCCGGCATTGAAGACAATTCTTGAAGCTCAAGATGATCTCTCGGAAATTGAGCTTTTCTTTCGGGATAACAAGGTTAGTCATACTTTTTTTTTCCTTGGTTTGGGGTATTGCCCAATTATTTTTATAGTAATCTGATCAACAATATCAGTATCTGAGCTTAACTGGCTAACTGCTAAGCCAGTAGTGCTACTATTTGTCGATAAGAAAATTCTATTGGACAATATTATGTTGAATAAAATCAAAGACTTCTGGTTTGATTAAGGTTTCAATTCGAATATCAGTTTTATTTTCTTTGGCCAATAGTAGGTTTTGATTGGTAAGTTTCTATTTTTTGGAGATTTGCAGTCTGTATCAACCCTGTTTGGGGTCATCGTTAAACACCCAAGAAACTCAATAAAATTTTTATTCTTGTTCTAATTTCTCATTTTTGTTTCCAACAGTTGGAAGGTTCATTCCTAAAGAATGGTTTTCCCTATTCATTTTGGGCATTCTTCCCAAATGGAGTGCTCACAGGTAGCTACTGGATTCTATATTCATAACACACAACACTCCATGTGAAATATTTTCATTGTTTTAATTCTTTTCTAATATTTTCTTCACTTTTCCCCAGGTCCAAAGGGATTTTCTTTATCTTCTTATGGTTCAGGAGTGAGTACTGTCGAACCCTTTCTCATTGATGAGAAGAGAATCACAGCAAAACATGTGGTATTTTGGGTTGAGAAGAGGCTGGCAGCCCAAGGGATCATTCCTGTCTGGAAGGAATAATCTTTATGAACCATTAGGCTTTGAATTCAATCAAAATGATCACATAGAATGCTCATTGTCCCTACTTATTTTTTGTTTATTAATAATGCTGTAACATTGTGATATTTTGTTGATCAAGATATACCAGCTGATTCATACATATATATAAACATTGTCTCATCACTCGGTGAAACTTATTCACGCCCTTCTTCCTAATGCTCCAGAGATCTTTCAAAGCTAAACCCTAAAAGCTATTTTATCATTGTGAGTATTGTCAAATTGCAAGACTCTTTTGTTTGGCCTAGTTTATCTGATAAATTATAAAAACCATTTCATAGATGGAAATTAAACGTACTTCTTCACTTTTCAACTGATGATCAATTCATATCAGCAGAAGTTACAGTGCACCAGATGCCTCCTATATTAGGCTGTGCTTGGTTTTAAAGAAAGGAAAGGGTCTCTTCCTTTCCTTTTCCTTCCCTTCTTTTCTTTCAAAGCAAATACAGCCTTGATGTTTTTTAACTTTCATATTGAACTAGTGACATGTAGGGGTGTCAATTGGACTGGATTTGGTACAATCCGATTTGGTCCAATATGAGTCCATTACAGATGGACTAGTTCCAATCCCATTCGATGAGTTTTTGGACCATTTTAGACCGGTTCAATTCAATGTCTCAATCGTCCAATCTGTTCAAATTGGTTTTAATTTAGATTGGTTCCAATCAAACCTGGTCCATTTAGATTGGTTCCAACCAAACCTGGTCCATTTGACACATGTATTCTTATCTTCTATCAATGGACCAGATATCGGTTCAATCGAATCCAATCCAATATAAATCCATTACGGATACGGATAGACTAGGTCCAATCCAATCTGATAAATATTTTGGACCATTAAGTCTGAACTGGTCCAATTCATTATGTCTTATTGGTTTGTTCAATCTGTCCAAATTGATTTTCATTTAGACGGGGTTGAACCCAAAATCGGTCCATTAACACCTCTAGTGGCATGGTGACCTTCCTTTCAATGGCTAACCACCCAGTTAACCAGGAAATCGGATTTGGTCCTCACAAGACCATTCTTACAATCCCTTACAGCCTTATATTGGGAATATCACCCCATTAAAACAGCATACAAGTACAGAAATATTCTCAATGCATGACTGTAAATGGATAAAGATGGTGTGAGACCGGTCTTGTAAGTACTGAATCCGCTCGTGGAACTGTAACCCAATGAACATTCTAGTTTCATGTCCAGTTCTAGTCTTACAACACATCCATAAAATTATCATCTTCAGGCTAAAATAAAGAACTTGTCAGATTTTATTCATAAATTAAACGATATAAAGACAAGATGTTTTCACATTTTACATTGCCAAAAAGATGATATTTTTACATTTACATTTAGGTTACGTTTTGGAGTGTTTAAAAATAAGTGCTTATTTAAAATAAGTATTTATTTGGACTGGGACCACACCATAAAGAACTTATTGGTGTTAGGGAAATAAGTATAAAACAAGTGTTTATTTTAAAACTAAGGGCTTATTTTTTAAGCCCAAATTTTCAGCTTTTTTTCAAGTATTGAGAAATAAGCATACAATTTAAATACTTGTTTTTAAGTACTTATTTTTAACATAACCACTCCCAAACATGGCCTTAGTCATTTATAGAAAGTAAACGTCAAATTAATTTGCACAAACATTATAAAAGAAATTGAGTTCAAAGTATTTAAATTGCAGTCTCAAAAGAATCCTATTAAAATTTTAAGGCAAGCTAATTGAATGTCTATGCAAGTATCTAGTGCTGCTCCATTCCCCCTCTGAAAAGCTTTGGTTTTGATGAGTTTATGAGCTGTGAGAGATCACTAACTACCAAAAAGTCTCTTAACCTGTATCTGTTGTTCCATCAAACATTTGGGAACCAAACTCCAATTTTTTTTTCCGCAAGAGGGTTTTGTTTACTTATATTTGAGCAAAAAGATAAAGTGTTGGACAATTTTGTATGCCCTTAGTTTCAATCAGAATGATGTACTTTATGAGTTTATTGTAAATGAATAAAAGTGCATATTTGATTCGTATTCCCTTAGTATGTTTATGTGTAATACCCTTAAACTGGACACTTAATGAGACTCGTGTTAGTTTAGAATGTTCACAGCCAGTGGATCGGTCTGAGGAGACCTATCCTGATAAGGCTGACACTGTTGTGCCACCAAGTCAGTTGGGCTGGCCTGTCTCAGCTGCCAGGGTGAGACCCTAGGCACATACAGTGTAGGATTAATTGAATCTTTGAATTGGACCAGATTTTCA